>VZTA01022772.1:0-38102 GCA_013398855.1 Mohoua ochrocephala | reverse complement strand
ACAGCCAGGAGTGCTGATAAATGAGGGAAAGTGGCTTTGTGAGCTCTTCTGCCAACTGCCTCAGTGCCCTTGGGTGGATCCCATCCAGCCCTGCAGACCTGTGCATGTCTAAGTGGTGTAGCAGGTCAAAGACCATTTGCCCTTGGATTTTGAGTCCTCATTCTGCTCTCTGTTCCTGTCTTCTGGCTCAGGAGGCTGGGTGCCCTGAGGACAACTGGTCTTGCTATGAAAGGCTGAGGCAATGAAGGCATTAGGTACATCAGCCTTTCCCTCATCCTTCATTACTACTTTTCCCCACACTTCCGTTAAAGGGTGGACATTTTCCTTAGCCTTTCTTTTGTTGCTAATATATTTATAAAAATGTCTTTCTTTTTTTCTTTTTGTGGCAGTAACCAGATTAGGTTCTAAATGGGCTTTGGCCTTGCTGTTTTCTCCCTGCAAAGCTCACAAGATCCTTGTAGTCCTCCTGAGTGGCCTGTCTCTTCTTCTAAAAGTGATACATTCTCTTTCTTTGTCTGAGTTCCAGTCAAATTTCTCTGTTCAGCCAAGCTGGTCTTCTTCCCTGACAGCTCATCCTTCAGCAAGTGGGGACAGCCTTTTAGGTTTCCTTCAGGAAGCATGTCCAGCCTTCCGGGATGCCTTTATTCCTCTGAATTGCCTCTTGGATGTTCATTCAAGAGATTTTTCCAAACAAAGTTTTCATTACATGATTTTACTATTTCCTCTGTTTCTGTGTTAATGTAAAATTAAATTGAGTTGCAATTGCCCGTGCAGCCAAGCATATGCTGTATACACTGGTGTTCTTGTTAGGCAGCTCTCCATCTGCATCACTTTCTGGGGATGCCACTCCTTCTACAAAGCAAGTATAACATGCTCCTTCTCCTAATCTGGGTAAATTAGCCAGATGGTAGAGCTGCCTGGGACAACACAGAGGCCTATGGAAACAGCTGTGCAGAATTGCAAAGGCTCTGAAATTATTAGGCAGTAATGTCCAAGAAGGCCTACATTTTGGCATATGTTTTTTGAAGCTCTTTATGCATTTCTTCTTTTTTTTTTTTTTAATGTATGATCTAGCCTTTAGCATAAACATGATGGAGTTTGAGCTACAAAAATGTTACAGTTTTAATGTGAATTGTGTTTTTCTGTGTTTCATACAGATTAGTGCGTCACACTAGTAATCAAAATATCCCACAACAAACCTTGACTGTGTTTCCAGAGAGACACCAATACTCTATTCCAGATGAAAGGAAACTTCATCTTCATTTATGAAAAATTTTTACTCTCAACAGAAAAAGGACAACTGGGAGGTTAAATTTTCTTTTTTCAAAATTACCAAGCTGCTAGCTTTAGTTAACCATCACAAAACAGCAAAATCCGTACCAAACTCAGAGTGCAGAACATTTGCAATTAGAGGCTTTTTTTTTTTTTGTAATTGAGGCAAGCTAAAAATATGCTTTATAAAGGGGATTAACAGAAGGAGTCTTAAGCGTGAAGAACAAATTTAGCTTTCCATCAGTGACCTAAAATAGTCTCTCATAAGTTAAATAATTTCTCTAAAACAGGATACAGAGAGACAAAGAACAAGAGAGATCACATTGTTTGACTTTGCTTTCCTTGTGTCTCTAAGGACCCAGATCTAGTTTAGGTTACTAGAGAAATTAATTAGGCAACCTTAACATGCTCCCCAGTGGACAATAACTCTCCTGTACTATTTAGCAAATACTTAGTTCAAAGGAAGGCAGGTATCAATGATTTTGGAAGCTGAATCACTTTCCAAAATTCCCAGAAGACTTAACCTCAAAACTGGCCTGATTGCTTATTCTAAAGAGTAAACTTCTTTTCATCCTTTCACAACCTGACAATTTTGAATAATCACAGTCAAAAATGATTTTTTGGTCATATTCTATTTGGAGTCAGAGCTCATTAAAAGTTTGTTTCTGCCTTCAAGGAGGGCAAGACTTTTTGTAATGAGGTTCAACAGGTGCATGTCATAGTTTGTGTACAGTCCCTAAACACTGTACCTGAACTGTGTAGGGACAAAAGCTGCATGTCTCTGCAAGGACTGTGGGAGATACATTGGCAGAAACTTATAAGCCATTTAAGCCCAGGATATGCTGTAAAGCTCGTGAAGGAAATGCACTATCAGTCTGGTGTCTGGATCTGAGAATTTTCAGCAGTGCACCTGAATTTATATGAACCAAATTCCTAACTTCTTTGAGGCTCATCTGTCATAAACTGTCACGCAGCGTTACACTACAACTGCACCAGGCTGGAGGGAACAGGTCCCAGCCTGGGGGATGGAAAATATAAGGATGCAGTCTGTTTTTAAAAACTATTCTGTATGTATTGCATTGTCAAAGAAGGAGGGACCCTGAAAATAATTCTGGGTTTTCAATTAATTTGTCCTAAGTTTTCCCACATGCAGGCTGGCTGGGCCAAAACCCAACATAATGTAGCAACTAATTTCTACCTAACAACTATTACTCCACAGTAAGTTTGTTTTGAAAGAAGTTTCCAAAAGAATCTACCTTTTTTCATGCTGAAATCTTCTTAATATTAAAACTTCTGCATTGAAAAAGTATATATTTTTGTGGGGAAAAATTCCAAGTAATATCCAATGTCTGTATTTTTTTTTTCATGATACATCCATGGGAAAAGATTTTACATTTTATTTTTCGTTAGTGTAAAGTAGAATACAGACAAAACTAGGTTCTTACAGATTTATAATTTGACAGAATAAAATTTGGAAGGTTTTTTCCAGTTATACAGATTTTGTGTGTACTGGAGAAAGGATAATGAAGGAGGAGTATACAGCTAATTTGATGCATCACCTGTTATGACCATGAAGTGATGCCTGTGCATAGTCATCATAACATTAACATATATACAATGTTGCTAAAACAGCTAATGTGCTTATAAAGTGCTCAGCACATGTTTAGATTTTTATGCTTTCTGGATCACATATTAATCACTATTATGTTAAGACAATGCTCAAACAGAGCTTTTTATGAAAGCTGATAAATCTGCAGCAAGAACATTTAACATGAAAGAGATATTAATTTAGTTTCTATTGTCCTCAGGCTGCAACAATCCCTTCTGGTTATGCTTCTGTGAATAGCTGTATGTCTATATCAAAGATAAGGTTTTTTTCTTTTTTTTTCTTGCTTGCATCCTGGAGTTAACACGCAGAAATTACAGCAATCAATTACTATACTCTTACTTAAGCTCCTACTGTCTTAAGTCTTGCTCTACTTGTGGGCTCCTGTTTTATCACTGCTAGTCTTGTGCCTATAATCACTGCATTACTGTGTGGCCTTGATCTGCTTCTCTGCTCAGTCCTTTTTTAACTTAAATAAGAATTATACTGCATATAGTCTTTGAGAGTTTGTGACACATTGGCTATTATCTGTGTGACCTACTTGTAGCACTTATGTGATGGTATTACTGAAGTCATAATTAGTTGTACATTTTTGATTCATGACAGATGGTTGACTTTTCAGGTCCCTGTTAACATGAATTGGAGGAACAGTTTTTAGCAGTGTTAGTATCCTGGCTTTGCAGATAGGGAAACTGAGCACAAATAACATAATTGACTGTTCTCAGATTATATTCTAAATTAATGATCAAGGCAGAATCCTTACCCTCTAGAATTCTAGTTCAGTTTTGACCTTCAATGTCAACTATCATATAATGACCAAACACACGTGGTTCATGCCTTCCTAGCCAGATGATCCTCTTAGTAAACAATAATATCTAGAGGGGACAGAGTATTTATGACTAATTAATTAGGCATTTAGTGACATGATGTCAAAAATAATTTTTAAAGAAAAAGTAACACAAAGACACGAGTAATTATGTACGTGGTATGACTGTGTGTATATGCATGGACATCTAAATATATGCACACAATATGTTTATTGAGAAAGGTTGTTATTAGTAGTGTGTTGTTGTGATTATTGCTATCCAGTAACAATTTCCTGTTTCTGTCATTAGAAGCTGAATTCTTGTAGTGCATTTTCTGAAAACAAAACATCTGTCAAAAGAGAAATAAATAGCAAATTTCAGGTTCTGACCAAAGTAGAACACAGAAACTCTTGGCAATTTTTTAAAGTATGTGCACTAGGATGCTATCCCCATAGTAATACCTCTGGTGGAACTGTATGTAATTCAGGGAAAATTCTAAGTGAATTGAGATACCATGGGCTGAAATTCTCTAACTAGCATTTTCAAATGTACTTGGAAGTGTTAGGTATAAACCCTTAAGTGCATAAGTTACCAAAATTTCCTCTTAATTTTGTCAATGCCTAGCTTTTCATCAGCGAGATTCCTCTATACTCGCTCATTGTGGCCGTCCGCAGAAGTCTTGTCAGTCTTCTTCACTCCAAGCTCTTCCATTCTCGACCTGGAAATAAGACAGTACTGTACCTAAACGGTTCCAGTTTTTAGATCAGTTTGGAGAAACACTAAAGGATCTCTTCAAGGTTGGAATTGGTGCAAAATAGCACTTTCATACAAAAGCAGGGCCAAAGACAAGCAATGCATCAAGTTCATTGGGGAGAGGTTGCATTCTCATGTGGCATTATAAGAGCTTTGAGTCTAGCTTAACTAGGTAGACGACTGTTCTACCAAGGTTGTGGAAGAAGAGAAGTAGAAAGCTGTTGAGCCAGGAAGTATTTCTTTTTCAGCCAATGGCTTCCTACAGAAAAAGGAATTTGGTTCTGGTTGCTTTTCCATGAAGTCATTATGAATTTATTCAATGATTCTTTAATCTAAAATGCATAAAGAGTACTTGCAGTAAACCTGATATCTACCTTTGCATTTCTATAATGCGTTTACTAAGTTGTACAGGTGGGATTTATCTACCAAGGGATAGGAAGATAGGAAAACCTTAGTCTTCATCTTCTGCTTCTCCGTATAGGACTGAAGCCATTGGTGATCCCAGGACTTTTAGAGAAGACTCTTCTCTATGCTGGAAACACCAATGGTACTCTTTTTTTAGAAATACACTGGATTAAGGCCTGTCACAAACTGAAATACTATGGCCTGGTCCAAATCCTCTCATCCTCTCTGCAAAGAGATGTTCCAGCTGTGGTATGCAACCACTGTGACTGCATTTTAACAATCTAATGCATATTGCGTTAGCGGCTATTTAGAAGGTGCTACAGGTCTTTCCTTTAAGTGTCACTGACTGATAACAAGGGAGAAAATCAGTGGAGGAGTGTAAACTTTGTTGTTAAAACTGAAGTTTAAACTTATAACTGACAACATTTAGTTGTGTTCTGACTCTTACCTAATTCCATGAGCTTGGTCTGATTCCTTTTAAAACTATACTTCTGTTTCATTTAGCAGCTGCTTGCTAACCTGGGCCTGAGTATACGTGAGATTGTAGGAGATGAATATTACTCAGCCTCATATTTTGTGAAAAGTTGTGTTTTCTGAAAAAGATACCATGAAACAGTCATCATGTGCTTTTCACTGTCTGTGGTAGTTGATTGTCTGCACTCTGGGAGATGTATTCTCTCTTTCTAGATACAGTACGTTTATTGGAAACCCAGAAAGTTACAGAAGTGTCTCCAAATGACAAAACTTCTCTGTTGCTGATACTAAGTGGGATCCTTGGGTCTTGTACAGAAATTGATGACCAGTAGCAAAATTATTAAACCATCACAATATTACTGAGAGGTTTTCAATATCTCATCACGTTTAATACTGCTGTAATTACAACCTGTGCCTTTCTCCTGCTCATTTCTGACAGACTGCTTCAAAAATTGTTACACAAAAGGTTACTGTCTGCCTTGTTTACTAGGATGTCCAGCTCAGCTATCATATATTAGTTGAGAAAATAATGCTGGGCCTCATTGACATGATATTTAAAATAAATGGAAGTGTCCCTGTATTATAAGAGAAGAGACTTGTAGTCCAATACTGTAGGAAGAAAAAAAAAGAGATTGTCATATGCAACATTGTTGATGTCTGAGCTTCTTTCAGAAGTATTAGGAGGGTCCTAGTGAAATATAAGGAAATGTATTGTAGCCAAGTCAAAGGTACCCAGATAGTGAGCTGCTAAGGTATGTTAACAATGATGACATTTCAGGAAGTTCACTGCAGAATGCCACACTGGAAATGCTACAAGCCTAAGTTTACCTGATAGGACAACAGAAGTCTCTTTTTGGCTCACTGTGCAGAGCACATATCTATATAGTGCTAAGCAGGGCCTATGGCAAGAACTTGTATTTAAGCCATGTAAAGTCTTTTTCAAAAGCTAAGAATGTGTTGGGGAACATAACTTTAAAAAAACATATGTGCAGTCAATACTGTTCAAAGCATGGGCTATTTTTTTATGCTATATAAAATGTTTCAACCTTCAAAAAGTTCTGAAAATGTTTAGTGTATTTTCCCAGGTAGATTGATAGGTGCATGGTGAGGCAGACTGCAGAGGAAGTGATGTCTGCAATACTGTCCAAGTAAAAGTTTTTTGATCTAGTGAAAGATGTCCCTGCTCATGACAGGCAGGGCTGGACTAGATGATCTTTAAAGATCCCTTCTAACTCAATGCTATGGTTCTATGGCTCTATGTTTCTATGATTTTCCTCTGGTGTAAAACCCATTTCATTATGAATAGTACTACGTTGTCTCATGTAGGCATATTCATGCAATTTCTTCCTAAGGGCTTTATTTAAACAGTCCTTTCTCAGGTTTCTCTCTCATTAGTTTCATCTCAATTTATAGATTCCAAATGCTTCTCTAGCCTTGAGTAGTGCCAGCTTCAGCTGGAAAAACCAGAAGGAAATTAAAGACTTACAGATTTACCCCTTAAGGAATTTAATATTTAATGACAAGCAGTTTGTTTTGATGTTGACTGGATGCTATATATGCCATGGAATCAGGATGAAAATAAAACCTTTAAGCGCATCAAAGATGAAAGACAAAATTGATAAAATTATAAGCTTCATTTTTATGCATCTCATAATGTTCAGCTTTAGTTAGCTGTTCCCCTGCTAGCTGCTGTGTGTCTAACACAGATCCTTTTTTGTGGATGTCATGTATTGTCCATCTTTTCAGAACACATGCTTAAGAGAAACATAGTATCACTGCCTTTGTTCCGGAGTAATCTGCTATGAAGACTGATAATGTTATTTGACCCCCATGATACCACAGACCAGGAGGTCACCTTGAGAATGGGCAAAGTTTGGTCCTTATATAAAATGATAATAAGATATGAATCCAGCCTCCAAACTGTACGTGAATTTTGAAGAATTTGGTGAAACAGTAGGATCGGGAAGCTGCCCTTTACAGAATGGCTGAAGATTTCTAAGAAGAAGGTACCACCGTCTTCTTGTCCTTTTACTACATTTAAACCCTTTCTGGACTGTAAAGAAAGAGGCAGGGTTGGGTAGGACTAAGAACTGCATGGAGGAAATTCTGATGTTATGATTGTACTTTCAATGCTTCTATTTCTGACAGGCATCTTCTCCATTCACAGCGCATTCAACATAGGATACCCTACGAGATCATTTTTATGCAATTATTCAAGGTATTGGGGAAATCACAGCAGTTTTTCTGCTTCTTTTAAGAGTAAGCAGAATTGGACAAATACTGTATAAATTCCAAAATTTTAATCTTAAAAATTTTAATCTGCTCCATTTTCAAGATCTGATATTCATTTCACTTAAAGCAATGAACCATATAGGTTACATTTCTACTTTCTGATTTGCAACTGAAAAAGCATTTTATCATAATGACACAGCATGTATAGGTGACCAGCAATATAAAGGACAAAAGCTATGTAATCAGACAATGCAGTGAAAATTACATCCTCGGTACTAGACCATTTTATAAGTGAAATTCTTGCTATGAAAGTGAACAGAGATTTGCTTGACTAGCAAGAAACTATTCAGGGAATATTTAGAGCATTCAGCCAAAGGCCCAGTCCTCCAGGACTGATTTAGAAAAGCACTTGTGAAGAGAGCAGTCTGTTGACTGCAGGGAAGATGACCACATGTTTGAAATGAAGTGGGTGTTTTGCTGCATCAGGCACATAGTGCATAGAAAGAGTCTGCAAGATGCTGTTGAGAAATAGGTCAAGCACTTTGGGATCAGGGCCTTTGTCTCTACAGTCCTAGCACTGGATACTTTAAATTCAATTCCTACCCTGCCTGTCAAATTATCATTTGAAAACTCTTCATGTATCACTATTTTCTGATGTGACAGAACCGTAGCTTAACCATGTTAACAATAGTCTTTGATTTCTCTTTTATAATGGCTGCAATTTCGCATAATAGAACACTTAAATTGGCTTAGATTGCTGCATTGGTTTAGCTGTTGTTATAATATTATCCTTAATTTAGCTGTAATTTTGAAATTGTATCTCCTTGTCCTTGTGGAAGTGTGCATTGATTTCTCCTATCTTTTCTCAGATTAAATAATTTTCTTTAGGTACATTCAAAGGCATGAAGCTTCTAGTGACTAAATGATGACATTGTTAAAAATAATTCAGAAAAACAAACATTGAGGAGCAGACATATCTGCACTAGAGAAACTTTTTCTGAAAAATGTTTCTTTTTTACAAAATTCTAGTGTGTGAACAATTACCATAGATGTACTCATTTTTTTGTCAATAATAGGAATGCATGCTATGTGTTTAATCACTGGGGACATTATACCTCTGGGCAGTTTAGTAATGTAATTTTTTTGCATCCCCCACGTCTGATTTATGAGGCTAGGCAAAACCGAGTATTTTGTGTCAGTATTGCTGCAGCATGATCTCCATTACATCTTTCTACAGCAGACAAGCAAGCCTGTTGGTAATATTTGATGCAATATTTATGGTGAAGTGTCCCTCTTGTGCATGTGTGGAAGAAAACTTGATACGTATTGCTCTTGAAGAAAGATGCGGTTAAAAGTAATTTTAAGAAATGCATTTGTTTTCTTTTCACAGGAAGGGGCATGATTATGCTTAATGGCTCAATTTGGCAGAAGTCATGGGTCAAGGTGATTTCTGAAAAGGCAAATTTCTATTTCTTTTTCTTTTCTATTTCTATTTGTTTTCTAGCCCATTTCACTTATTCAGTTTCATGTAATCTATCAGCATCACATTATTTGTGCTTGTTGTGATGCCTTAGGTTTTAACTTTTACATTTTTCAAATCCTGTGCTGCCTGGTGTGTAACTCTGAAGTTTCTTGTGGCCTGTGAGCTGCTGTTCTCTCACACTGGTTAGACATAACAAACCTCTGCAGGCTTCCACTCCAAGAACATCAGACCCCAAAATGTGTAAACTAAAAGCCTCTAAAGTGGGGCAAACTTGGGGTAATTGCATCATGAACTGAGGTTAGAATTGGAGAATTAACCCTGATATGCAAATGAACCAAACTTAAGAACCCATGACCCAGGGTCCATCTTGGGTGTAGCCTTTTGACTGCCCAGGGTGTTCCTTTGAGGGCCCTTCAAATAAATACCTCCTTTTATTCTCTTATTCTTGTCTAGTCTCTGTTTTAGGTGGCCACCACAGGGCATCAGTTGAACTTTGATGCTAGAGGCTGGGATGACAATCAGTGACAAAATGTAAGGGCTCCTTGCGGAATGGAAGCATAGCATTTTTCTCTGCTTTTCAAGACAAAGCTTGGAGTGGAGTTGAGTCAGTCTGAAGTAGCTGATTAGCACCTTATTAATGAAATGCCCAAAAATGAGTAATAAAACCTATTTCTTAGACTTAATGTTTAAATTAGAGGCCACTCTTCTACATTGCCCCAGGATTCATATTATTCCTCCACATTAGTCTGGATTTTTGTCCTGACTGAGAACTAAGTTGTGCCTGCCTTTTTTTTCTGAACTGCAGTGTTTTACTTAAGGATTAAAGACCAATATTTAAGGCCATGATTTATCTTTTTCCAGAGAACATGTTTCTATAGGTTACTTTATTGTATAGCTGAAGTCTGAGTATTTCATGCAAGGTGTAAAAGTCACTTTGAGAATATACATTATTTTAGCAAGGGATGCATAGAAGTCATATAACATTTACATAGTTGAGATTTATAATGTTATTTAATATAATTCAGGAGAATCCATGAGAAGAATATGCTCTGTAGCCATGACAGAAAAAGCAGAAGTATCTTTTTTGCAAGTAGTAATTAATTTAATGGACGGAAAACAATGAGCCACATTTAATAAAACTTTTCAAATACGCAGATAAAAGCAGTCATGTAATTTAATTATTTTTTCTTTTTAATGTGTCTGTTATTCCACCAGTTATCCAGCTTTCCTGCACAACCTGGCCTTGGAATTCCATATTGATTAACTAGTCCATTTCTGAGGAGCTATATTCAGACTATGGTACCGGTATTATTTTGCAGCATTTTTTAAAGACTATGACTTTGCTCCATACCTTTAACTTTTAATATTGCTTCGATACGATCCCAATAGTATGATCCTGATATTGATAGGCAAAATAAGACAAAATCTTTGTGACTTTGGAGAACTAAATCTCAACCAAAGGATACCACATCAGATTTAAAAAAAGCCCAAAACACGCAGCTCTTTAGGAAATCTGAGCTGACAAGTGATTCAGGATTATCACAGTGGTCCTTGACCTCCTGGCCCTCCCTACACTTTCACTGATTTTAGAAAAGCTTTTCTTACATGTTCTTATACAATACAAACAAAGGAAACAGCATGATCTTCTCACCCCCACTACCATCTCCTCCTTTATCCCCTTCCCGAACGCATTTTTTTCTCTATTTTTATTGATGCACATTTAGAGATATTTAATGAATTAGCAACAGAGGGCAAGAAGTATTTGCAAGCATGCATTTTGCGGCTATTTTTATCCCACTGAAAACTCCTTAAAAATCTCACCCCTAATGTCTTGCAACAGATTACTAATTACACAGAATAACATCACTATTGTATCACTTAACTAAAAAATGAAAATCAAAGAGGACATTTAAGGTCAGCCTTCAGCCCTGTAACCACTTATGTTCTCTGATTATGATGTTTGCTTACTTTGGAAGAATGCTTGGTTTTCATGAACATAAATGGAAAACCTGTGCATTGTTATTTTCAATAACTTTTATTTGCAATTTACACAGACAAACGATAAATACTTTTAATGCTCTGTGAGTATAATGAGATTTCATGCCCCACAGATCCAGCTGCATTCCGTAGGCCCTTTCCCACCACCATCACCACCTCCTGCTACATCAGACAACCAGAAGCCTCTCCAAAACTGACATATTGCAGTGCCTTTTGGAGAGGCTCAGCCTGTCTCTGCTTCCTTAGGTGTAGGGACCTTGCTGACAGAAGACGGGATTCCTCTCTTCCCTGATACTGGGCTTCTGTCCCCATTCTGAGCTTACCTAAAAGCAAGAGCTGCAAGGAAATATGTCCTTCCTCCATGTGGGCTCCACCTGAGACCATTATGGTCTCGTGTTGCACATATGTGATGCAGAATAGCTTTTGTCCATGTGAAAAAAACAGCATTAGAGCATGTGTTAAAACATTAATACCTTGTATATTTAAAATATTTATAATGTTGGGTATTTCAAATTTTCTTTTCCCCCAGGCTGCTTTGTAGGTCAAACTTGTACTGAGGAGTGTGGTTAATAATGTTTAGGCCACGTTAGGTACTCTAGAACTACACTACAATGAATATTTTAACAATAAAAAAAAAAAAAAAGTGTGCAGGCATATGAAGAAAGAAAAATAACTAAAATCTGTTTGAGAGTTTCATATATGCATGGATTATGATAGATTGTTGAAAGGGAGAATTTCCAGGGAGCCCTTCAGGTAAGAGAAAGTAGCTGAAGATGCCTCAGGGTGCAATTGCTTTTCTCAAAGCCACTACACTTGAAGAAAAGTTTTCTTCAAGGACCCATCTGAGACTCCCATAAATTCTATTATGTTGATAGGACTCATTTATCCTGGCACTAGTATTCATCTGTGCTATGAAACGATGAAAATCCAAGGTTTTTTAATGGTCAAGGATAAGAAAAGGCAGAAGATATTTCATTTGACAGTAGAAATTGCACTTTTTCTATTTTTTGAAACTTGTATATTTAATATGTGAACTTCCCCAGAGGTTAATTTTTGTTCAGGAATTTTTTCAAAACCCATATAAAATGAGTTCAATTCTGCAATTATTAATCCCAACAAGAATCAGCTATTCATTGAGAAGGATTCTTTTCAATCCCATAAGACCACTCAGACAAGTTTGTGGGTGAGTATCACGCTGGCAAAAATAACAGCCTGCTGAATTTTATTTATAGCCCATTTAACTTCTCTGATTAATTATTACACGGGGGGCTTTTTTCAACATATTAGAGGTGAATGATTTTGGCCATGCGGAGAATTTGCAGGAAATTTGCAATAAGGTTTAAGCTATTATGCAGAATTTTAATAAAATGAATTTAGATGTGCTTGGGTCTAATAAAAATATTTCCAACTTGGTATTTAATATGTCAATTATTCACTTTTGGAAAAAAGTTCCATTCTTTTAAATTGCCAGACAACTTCGAAATAAAAGCCATTATTCTGAAATGGTAGGCTAAGAAGGGGAGGGGTTTGAAATGACCTAGAATAGACCGCAAAGCAATACTAAAGACATAATGAAATCAAACATTGACACATTTGAATTTTTTCCAAGAATATTTGCAGTGTTTGATCTAATTTCTTAAAAAATCTCCCTTCCTCCAAAACTCTCTGTTCAAGTTTTTGTCCTTGAAAAAAAAAGTGATCCAGTTCTAGTACCTCTTCCTCATACTGCTTTCAAAGAATTCAAGGCCTGGCCCTCAAATAAGATAAAAGTTCAGAATCAGATTTCCCAAAGTAGTTGCCTGTTTATCAATGGTAAAATTGTGATCAAGCAAGAATACATGTTACTGAAACATGGAATTATATAACTAAATTGTCTAAGCAGAAATATGATAATTTTTGCCACTGTTTACTTTCTTGAGAATCTATTCTGTATAGTTACTAGTTTATGTTGACTTGGGAAATTTCACTACTAGGCAGATAGTTTTTAAACTTCCTGCATTGCTTCTGAGATCCTCTTAAATCTTCTCAGCTTTGCATCCCTGCAATTTTTGTGACACATAGATTTTATGTTGGACTCCTGTAGAAAAGGCATTTCATAACAATAAGCATATCTTTCAGATTAAATGAGCCCACCTAGTTTTTTCTGTTGTTTTTAAATAGCCCCAAGGACTATCTAGGACCATGCTCGTACAAAGAATCGTCTTGTCAGAACAGTGGAAGCAGTGTGAAAAAACAAGGATGTCTTCTACTTATCTCTGAATCATATTGGGTCACTTTAAAACACTGGTTTGCTATTTTGCATTTGCAAATGTGTGCAATCTATGACAAAGGTCTCCACACCTTTTTGACCGTACACCCATCCCAATGAGTAGCTCCAAAAGATGTATTTTTTTTTTTTCAGAATCACCAAGTTGTTAGGGTTAGAAGGGACCTCGGGAGATTTTCTAGTCCAGCCCCCCTGTCAAGGCAGGGTCACCTAGAGCAGGTTACACAGGAATGTGTCCAGGTGAGTTTTAAATATCTCTGAGAGGAAGACTCCACAACCTCCCTGGGCAGCTTGTGCCAGTGCTCTGCCAGCCTCGAAGTAAGGAAGTTCTTCCTCACGTTGAGGTGAAACTTCTTGTGTTTATGGCCATTACTCCTTGTTCTGTTGCTGGGCACCACTGAAAAGAGTCTGGCACTATCCTCTTGGCACTCACCTTTGAGATATTTATATGCATTAATGAGATCCTCTCTCCATCTTCTCTTCCCCAGACTAAACAGGGTCAGCTCCCAGAGTCTCTCCTCATAAGAGAGATGCTTCAGACCCCTCATCATCTTTGTGGCCTTCTGCTGGACCGTCTCCAGTAGCTCCTTCTCTTTCTCGTAAGGAGAAGCCCAGAACTGGACACAACATCTGGGCTGTTGTCTCACTAGGGCGGAGTAGAGGGGAAAGATCACCTCCCTTGACCTGCTGGGCACAATCTTCCTGATGTACCCCAGGATATCATTGGCCCTCCTGGCCCCAGGGGCACTGCTGGCTCATGGTCAGCTCCTCAGCAAAGCTGCTCTCCAGCAGGTCATCCTCCAACCTGTACTGGTAATTGGGGTTATTTCCCTGCACGTGCAGGACCCTACACTTGCCTTTGTTAGAGAAACCTCCTTAGGTTTCTCTCTGCCCAACGTTCCAGCCTATCAAGATCCCACTGAATGGCAGCACAGCTTTCAGATGTATCAACTACTCCCACCAGTTTCCTATCATCAGCAAATTCCTGAGGGTACACTCTATCCCTTTATCCAGCCCACTGATAAAAAAAAGTTGAGTAAGACTGGACCCAGTATTGATCCCTGGGGAACGCCACTGCCTACTGGCCTCCAACTGGATTCTGCTCCACTGATCACGACCCTCTGAACTCTGTCATTCAGGCAGTTCTTGATCCACCTCACTGTCCATTCATCTAACCCACATCTCCTGAGCTTACCTACAAGGATGTTATAGGAGACAGTGTCAGAAGCCTTGCTGAAGTCGAGGTAAACAACATCCACCACTCTCCACTTCTCAAACTCTCCTCCCGTGTCCTCACAGAATGTTATCAGATTGGTCAAGCATGACTTCCTCTTGGTGAATCCATGCTGACTAGTCCTGATGGCCTGCTTTTCTTCTACACGCTTGCTGATGACCTCCAGAATGTTCCATCACCTTTCCAGGGATGGAGGTGAGGCTGACTGGCTGGTAGTTTCCCAGGTCCTCCTTCTTACCCCTCTTGAAGATGACAGTAACACTGACCTTCCTCCAATAATCAGACATCTCTCCCATTCTCCATGATTTTTCAAAGATGATGAAGAGTGGCAGATGCACATCTGCCAGTTCCCTCAGCACCCATGGGTGCAGCCCATCAGAGACCATGGATTTATGGGTGTTTAAACTGCCTAGCCAATTTCTAAGCCAACCCTCTATGACCAAAAGGAGGTCTTCCTTTCTCTGGCCTTTTCTTATGTCCACGGTCTGGGACTCCTGAGGGCCAACCTCAGCAGTAAAGACTGAGACAAAGAAGGCATTCATTGATTCTACCTTCTCTGTGTCTTCTGTTACCAGGACAACCATCTGATTCAGCAGCAGCCCCACATTTTTTCTATTCTTCCTTTTTGCTGCTGAACGACTTGGAGAAGCCCTTCTTGTTGTCTTTGATGTCCTTTGCCAGACTCAATTCCAAGTGAGCCTCGGCCTTCCTCATCGCATCCCTGCATACCCTGATGATGTTCCTATAGTCCTCCCATGTGGTCTGTCCCTTTTTCCATATCCCATAAATTTCTTCCTTGCATTTGAGATTAATTAGGAGCTTCCTCCATCCACGAAGGTTTCCTGCCCTCTCAAAACATCATGAATCCTATCCCCCGGTAGGCAGCCTATTTCTTGTGCCTGTTTATCAGGCCAGCAGATGCGTCCCTCTGTGGCCCATAACAGAGAGTCACCCGTTATGATCATTCAGTGTTTCTTTTTACAGTAACCACCATGCACTGCTAGTGCAGATTCTCCTTGTTGGCCTTGCTCATAGACATCTAAAGCTTTTAAAGCATTGTATCTGGTTTTGGTCTGGATGTTGGAGAGTGTAGGTTGAATTGGAGCCCTGCTTTTTGGGTCATCAGGGTCCAAGGTGCCTTGAACTCAGTGGTATCCATTGTAGGTATGTGGTTCTGAAGCCACATGTCTGTCTCTGTTTCAGCCCCTCTAACACTGCACAGCCTATTTACTGTCTCCTGTAATTTGGCCATGTGCTGCAGCAGATCATCAAACTGTGTACGCTGTGCAAGTACTGCCTTTTCTCCAGGAGGAGTAACTGGGCATCTATTGCAAGCTGCCACTTGTACAGACATCTCCTTCCTTACCAGTTCTATATGAGTGGAAGCATCAGACTTCTCAGGGGCTGTCTCAGTAGACACAATGCTTTTGGCTCTAAGTCGAGAGTCCGCCATTATGGCAGAGACCTAGAGCACTTACTGAGGCGTGGACCTACCTGCAGATTACAGCATCCTCCCTGCATATCCTGACTGGGCAAACTGCCGTGTCATGTGCTCCTGACGCGTCATATGCTGTTTGCCCATCCTGTTCACCAGGGTGTTAAAGGTTTATGATCATTTGTGCTCCCAGCTTTTCCAGTCCCACTAATGACTCTCTGTAATAGCTTCTCCTTGCTAATGTTGTGTTAGGGAAGCAGTACAGACAGAGTTTTAAATCATCTTGATGTGGCATTTGACTTTGTTAAATGTCTTTAGTGCTCAATGGAAAATAAAATATTCACTTAGGGAATTATTGTGGAATTGCTACAGCATTTTAAATTCAGAACTTCACCAATTTCCCAGTAGTCTCCCCTTACAGAAAGCACCATTTTCTTCCAGAGGGAGCTCCTACCTCTCTTATGCTTCTGAGAAAATGCCAACTGTACTTGATGAAACGCAGTTGTTTGCTCCTGATGCTTTCCATATTTGTCCTCAATGCTCCACTGTAATCTGTAATACTGAAGCAAACATTAGATACAACAATTTAGTCTCTGGACATCATAGAGTTGACATACCAAGTCACACATTGTTTCTTTTAAGTTCTGATATGCTCTCAGTCCAGGCTGTTGCTGAATTTCATTAGCCAGTTGAGTGAGCACACAATATCATTGAGTGTTTTTATAGCAAAATAAGCAGTTGCTCTCAACTCTTCTAAAGGAGATGCTCCTTTAAAAAACTAAAATAAAATTCTTCTAAACACAAGGACGCTAGAAGATTGAAAAGATTACCTGCCAATGTCTAGAATGAATACAGAATACATTATTTTAGACAAATTACTTTACATATTGTGTGTGGAGGATTATTGTTACTATAGCAACAAAATGTGCTTTGATGACTTAAATACTGTGTGCTATAAATCTTCATTAGGAATTCTCTTATTACAAGAACATTTCCTGCATTTCACTGAGCTAAGATGGAGAGAAAGAGGTGCTTCCATGAGCATATGAACATGCTCACCTAAGAAAAATACTGTCTCACTCTTCTGCTATCATCATTCAATACTTCATCTAAAGCAAGAGATAAATGATCAAAGTTATTGAACTGAAAATATTTGAAAGAGTTGGAAAAAAAATCAGTCATAATCTGGTTTTTACAGATATAGATAAAACTTTATCCTTTAATAATATTGTCTTCCTTTGTAATTTCTTATTGGGTTCATTAATTTGGATATAGCTGGTTTATTTTACAGCACCAAATTAAAGTATGAATGATTTAAATATGCAATTGGATGTTGTTCTAATGGTGCACACACAATTATATTACGAGACAGTTCATAATCATGTGGAAATCAGTGAGTTTGTTGTCTTGTTCTGTATAATATTTTTGTCTAATTTTTCTTTCTGGATACATGTCAGTTCTTGAAAATCAGAAGTTTTAAGTTAGAGAAAAACTTTTTCCGACAAAATTTGTTTTCCGCTGTAATGATTATTTTGATCAGCTTTCAGGGCATATACAGCCCTGGTCTAATGGATGTGAAAACTGCATGGATCAATATTTCTGATATGGCCAATGTTTCTTGCAGGAATCTGAAATCCACAGAATCCCTAAAAGGTAACAACAACATTCCTGCCCATGCAAGTCTGTGTGCTTTTGTATGTTAAAATTTGTAACTCACTGCCAAAGTAATAATGTATCATTCCAAATCTTATTGGTATGAGAATTTCAGTGTTTGCAGCTGCTGATTTTTTAATGCTTTAATTAACTGCAAAACAGTATATGTGCTGGTTTTGTAATCTGTCCCATAACAACAAATATTATGATGTTTGTGAGTGTGCATTTGCTAGAATTAGCAAACAAAGGAAACCATTTCCTGTTCTTTTTTTTAATATATAATTGAAATGCTTCAGGAGGTTAAATGAGCCTTGCATAATTTGAGAAAATACTCTGCACAAAGTAGTATTGCAACAAAGTACTTCCCTGCAGGTAAGATGTACCTAAAAGCTTCTTGATGTCTTGAAAGTCATCTTGTCTACCATATAGCTGTGGTGTTCTGGTGAGGCCATCATGTGTCTGACTGACCTGCCAAAAAAACCAAGGCTATACAAAGCACTGGAAGTTGGAAGTTGGAGTATGCTTAATGAGTGGAAAATTTCATATTTTAGAAACTGGATCCTACAGTGCTGACAAATTTAAATGTAGCTTTTAGTCTAAAATGAACAGGAATCATGAACAGTCTATCATGAACAGGAATTGAATGTGTATTTTTTTTCAGGGCAATGGAAGTTCTTTTAAATTGAGCTGGAAGACAAAACAGGAATCTTCATTTGAGTGTATGCATTAAAAATTGTATAGGAGGGGAAAAGGTTAAAGAAACTGAGATATTTCTAGATCGTGTGAGGAAAGGGAGGAAGGACAAAAGGACCATTAATGGAATCTTCCATTCTCAAGGTGATTTAGGGATGGAGAAGTACTTGATTTTTTTTAAACTATGTGCAAATACTGATTTTCACTTGTTCCTCAGGCCCGTGCAGGGGGTGGATGCAACTTGGCCTGAAAATTCAGGTGCAGAGGTTCTACCAAAGGCTGTTTCAATATAGCCTTAGGGAATCTAAGGTTTGTAAAGATGACAGACTGGAACAAGCCTGCTATTTAGTTTGCATGGAGGGAAATGACCCTGCTTCTCCTTGCCCATCCTCATGTTCGATTTGTTTGTTTTTCTGTGTCTGAAGCTTGACATCCAGACTCACTTTTCTGTGTTTCTACCTCAGATAAATCTTTCACTGAGGGCATGGTTTGCTTGCTGTTGCTAGAGTTTTTTCCGCCCAAGGAAGTCCTAAGAAGTCCCCCAGAAAATCCCAAACGATGAAACAACCAAAACAACACTTTAGGGTTTGACTTCTGGTGTTTTCTAAACATTTTATTATCAGTTATGCTAAAGTACTCCTAACTGGGTGCTCAAAGTGATCTGACATACTGTATGAAAAACCCACAAAGAGGAAAAAAAGCCTTCAGAGACTTCAGAGGTCTTATCCTGTTTGTTTCAAACTTAATTTTGATTTGGCAGCCTGTTCTACCTCTTCACTGATAAAAGATTGTGTGTGAAATGAGGATGTACTATATTTAATGCATCTCACATGTATACATGTGCATTCATGCAGAGGTTTGGTTGCACCTAGGTAGCAGATCTCACACTGTCATAAGGGCTGGATCTCATTTTACAGGTACAATATACAGTGCATGTGCTTATAAATTAACAGAGACAAGGAGGAAAAAATGTCAGGAAAAAACCCCCAAGCCTTTGTGCTGATTTAGGCAATTGACAGAGATTTAAAGGTGATATTTCCCCCACCAAAGATGCTAGTTATGTGGGTGAGGATTAACTTTTTGCATTTGAATATTTCCAACAATGTGTGATAAAGAAGGCTGGTATCTGCAGATGAAGTAGGATGTCTAGGAGATCACATCACACTTGTTTCACATATGTTATCAACGGAAAGGGTTTCCCCAATAATGCGAATTCTTTGTAAGGGCTCTCGGTTACCATGTGTAATGTGAAAATGCCACTCTGTGTGTTCATCAACAAGCTGGTTTACATTGTGTGTTTATTATATATAGTATACAATACTGTATTAAACACTGTGCATTTGCTGTGCAGTATGGGAATATAATATTTACAATTTTGGTGCTTCTTTTTTTTTAAATACACGATAAAGCAAGGGAAGAACACAAATGCACAAATCTATAAAAGATGTTATGTCATCACAAGATGTAATCTGAGACCCACAGTGAACCACTTAGTGCCTCTACACAAAGAGTGTCCATCACTTTGGAGTGTGGGAGGACTAATTCTGGACGATTTGTGAGTGACGTTCAGCATTGGTTGAAAAAAGCACAGTAGTTACGTGTTCTAAATAACACACACCACTCCTTGCTCCCTGGCGCCCATAAACTCTACTTTCTACAGTACTACTTTTTATAAACAAAGGCAGATAATCATCCACCCATCTGTTGACCATTATGTGCAAACTAGTTTCTCTCTGTCTCAGTTTAGAAGGATGCAGTCAGGGCAAGGACGTTCCAAGACTGCTCAATGCAGAATCCACTCAAGATTATTGTGAATTGCCTGCTGGAGCTGTATTTCTCTCTCCAACAGAGTACAAAAGGAGCTACAATGATTAACCAAATTGCTAATCTCTCTAAAACTTAGACGCAAGGGGGAGGTATCATTTAAGTTACATGGTTAAACATTATTATCCAATGCCTTCTATTTTTTTTTTTTTTTGAAGGAGCATAAAACTTGGCAGTTGCCCTTGTTTTAAATAGCAAATTCTCTTTGAATAAAGTTGTTCAGTGAAATGGCCAAGTTCCTACCCAGGTGTAATCTGTAATAAGCACTCTAATGAGAAACAAAACCATGGCAGCTTTCAATTTTTGAAGTGTTTGCAGCATCTATTATAAATCAGACTGTACAAATATTGAGGAAACCAGCTTTTCCATTTTTTGGACTCGTTTTGAAATACTTAAGAGTAACTATTTTAAATGTGTATTGCGCTGCCTGTTAGCATCAGTCCTCTAAATTTAGTTCATGCTGTTACTATTGAAATCTCCACACTTACCACACACACCCACTAGATCTTACTGCTTACTGCTGAAGTCTAGCATCCACTGACAACTTGTCCAGCAGCTTGAAGGCTCTCTGGAGTTTCAAAGCATGTTTTAAATCCTCCAGCAGTGAATAACACGGTCAACAGTTATCATTTAGGGATGAGACAGATACTGAACTTCAGGTTGAGAATGCAAAGATGTCCTTTTACACCTCTGAGCCATCAGGATTGTCACAGTGTTTAGTAGTTCAAAAGAAAATATGTTTCCATAGAGCATTGGATCTCCATTGCTAATCTGTCTGTTTGAAAGGTTATTTGTCTACAGCGCTTCAAACAAGTTTTCCAAGTGTTGCTAGTGTGATTAGGCAGCAAACCCAAAAACAAAGCAGAAGAGATGTGCCTATAGAGGAAGAGTTGTAACCGTTCTAAAAGAACCATCTGTGAGCCTCTTCTGGGTCTTCTGTAGTATTTAGTCCATTTTTAAATAAAAATCAGAATATAAAGGCCAAGGAACAGTTAGCTGAGGAAATATCTTCCATTCTCAGTATGTCTAAAACTGATTTGGTGACCTTCATTTTGCACTGTTAACTTCCATCCATTTTAATCTTTTGGATTTCTATTTGAAAAATAGGAAATCAGGAGGGAAAACACTAATGGTAATTTCCTCTATACTCTGGGGGGAGTAGGCTCCATTTCACACAACCTCTAGAACTGTGTGCATTATGAATTCTGTTCCTGCATTTAGCTTTAACTGAGTGCATTTCATTATGTAGTAATCAAGTTAAACTCCTAATTTAGGCTGTTAATGAATCCTTTATAGTGAACAACTGTAAAAGTTCAAATGTTCAAATATATCTTACAAAAACCAAATACACATTGCTCAGAATCTGAAAGTGATTCGTAGAATATAGTTATTCCTGTCATTTTGCCTTTTGATAAAACACTAACAGAGTTTCATAAAGCAAAAAGAATATTTCTTTATTTCTTTCTTCTGCAATATTTCAACACCTACTGCAAATAATGAATGTGTGTAAAGAATAGAAAAACATGCTCAGAAAGGATCCAGTGTATGGCAAAAAATTGGCCACCTTAGTCTCTATTTCAGAGTCCCTTCTCTCTTGTGACAGTGATTGCCTTTTTGCAAGTGGTTTCGGGGGATTTTTTTCATGTAGCATGGCATACACTAAATGTAGCATATGGTACCTATAAGAACATACATGAATACATATACTTATGCTTCCTACAATATATTTGTATGTGGTACAGAGCATGACCCAATATAGTTTTATAGTACTGACTGTGATGGATGTTTTAAGGACTGCTCAGCAGGCAAAAAACAAACAGGTGCACCTATTACATGCATCTGCATGAACGCTAGCATTCTGTAGCAGGGATACAGAAAGACTTGGGACAAGCCCTTGCTGTGTTACTAATGCACAGTAGCCATCTTTAGAATGGTCTTAATTGCTGCAGAAGATCTACAGTAGCTGCTATGTTCTGTAATCACATTTTCACAGCTCAGTCGTTGCATTTAATATCCCTCTTACTCCCACTGCCTTTTAACTGTCTGAAGTAAGACATGCAAGAAAACGTTATGACAAGAAGTATTGACAGACCAGAAGAAAGTTCACCTCATCGGGATTAGAACTTCTGGGGCCGATTTTACAGTGACCGAGCTGTTGAAGGGAAATTGGGAAGAGACAAATTCTTGTCTAAAAGGAGAAAAACAGCTGTTAACTGTCTGAGAAACAAGGTAAGGTCTCTAAGCATTATCTCAAGCCGATGTATGCCTGTTTTGGTAGCACCACTATCTATGTGGGCAGTCATAGGAGTACAGTTCTCTGCTAAACCAAGACACTGGCACTTTGAAGTAAGCACCCTGAAAAAAGGCTGATAATTATCTGGAACAGCAAAGAAATGGACCCCTATTGTCGTGTGGGTGGCTGATGGAGGAGCTGCTGCTTGTTCCAGAGGGGTCCTTAGTGAGGGAACCCCCCGGTGGTGCTTCTTGGCACTCCTGCTAGCTTGCTCTCTCTCACCCGTGCGATGGAAGCACGCAGCCACTCTCACACAGAGCTAACTTGCCCAGGCACAACCAGAGGAAGAGACGCGGCCTCCGTATGGATTTCCAATGGGTTTATTTGAAGGGGTCCAGTGACAAAAGGGGAATATTTCCGCTCGGGACAAATTTATAAAGGGGTCCAGAAGGGGGGCAGGGTAATACAACAACAACCACTGGGGAGAAGGAGAGGGAAGAGCAGGGGGCTGGATTACATCCTTATAAGGGATCTACATAGGATCACAAGATTTGATGAGAGAAGCCATTCTCACAGAATTAAGGGGGGATCTTTTCACTTTGGAGTCGGTCCACCAGCAGGTCAATACTGTACCTGGGCCTTCTGGCCCCTCAGCTACCACAGCCATTGGTTCAGCCGCTGCAACAGACCCCTTCAGCAATTAGCTAGGATCAGATTTAGGAAAGCAGTGAACTGATACCAGACATAAATGAAATGAAGGAATGCCACAACCTGGGGTTCAGTTAGAATTTTAGTGTAAGACCTCTTGAAATACTGACACACCTGCATGACAGCAATGCCTTACATGAAAAATTCCAATCCTTGTATATTTGCTCTTGATGCATCAAAATGTATTCTGCATAACACTTTGTTGATCTATTCTCTTGTTAGAGCAAACTACTGGTTAGACATGCTCCATCAGGCTGTTCTTGTACGGCGTATTCTCTGGTTCCTTGAAGGCTGATTCACCAGCTAACCGAAGACAGAAGTTTGATATCATCCAGGCAGAGATGAAAAGCAACAGACACTGACTGGCATGTTGAACAAAAGTATAGAGAGGAAAAACAACATTCAGAGTCTGTTTATCCCCTAATGTTGGTTTATAAGTGATGATGTCTAATATACAACTGTCATGATAATGCATGAGACTTGGGAGATAACTGCATTAATAAGTTACTTCTCTGTAAAAATAAAAAATCAATTTTTTACTTTTCCATATCTTTCCAGTAAGTACATACAAATAATTAAAATATTAGAGGAAAACTGAGAGAAAAAGAACAATTGTAGTTTGACTGCAGTGGGAGAGGATGACAGATTTCATATGAAGTTGCCTTTATTTCCCATAATTAAGGCATCATGCAAACTTTTCTTTTAAATACTCTCATTTACATATAAACACAATATATCACACTTTCAATGAGGAATGGAAAGCTACCTCTAGTGCCAAAATGAAAAAATTTGCTTTGATTTTCAAAACCACTTAAGAGACTCAGATGCCTAATTAAAGTGAGTAGGAATAAGATATACAAGTCCATGTTTGACTCCAAAAAACTCATCCAAATTTTGATATTCTTTTCTGAAAAAACATGAATTCCACTAGTTCAGAACCTGACCTAAATCAATAGCACTTTGTCACTCTCTAGGCAATACATGAGTCAAATAGAAAATGCTATGTCTCTGCTTATAAATTAAAAGAAACCACAACATATTTTTGAACACTGGCATGCAGTTGTCCAATACTGTTACATTTCTGGCATACTCCACAGCATTGTTCTGGTCCAGGCCAGTCAGAGTTTCCAAAGCAATCTCCATGCACAGTCTGGAGAATGGCATGGGCCCTGTTAACAAATGTTATGCCTGTTTGATGGGCTTCCTCTGGCCAAATCATTCTAGCATTATGCTGTTAAACTGTTTGCCTACATATACACCAGCAAGCCCTGCTGCAGCATCCTCTTCCCTATGTATATGGTTTAAACCCTGTCCTTTTTTTTTTTTTTGAGGGTTGACAAGGAAGATTTGCAATAAAAAGTTTGTAAGTTAACATGGTCATAAGTAGTTATATGCTGTTATATGTAGTAGTTATATGCATGCTTGTGTTACACTCTACTAACCCTGGGCTACAGGTAGCTTCAGAAGATGTCAAAGAATGGCACCAAGATAAGCAGCGGAAGTGGGAGCAGGAATGGTGCCAGGAGCCACTGAATTTTGGACTGTGCAGAAGCTGCGGGAGATGTGCAGAAGCACCTAACACTCTCCATGGTGACTGAAGGGTTTAAAGAGATGGGATAACATGCAACAATCTGTTTTGCTGTAAGTATGTGAAGTATTACACCTGGAGCAGAGGTGAGGAGACTGTGTCACGTATGTTGGGTTAGAAAAGCAGTGAGGAGATAGATGCAAAGGTCTGTAGGATGCAATAGGAGTCAAGGCTTTGCCCACCACCTCTCTGTCAGTATATTGTATATTCCAAAATACAGTCACCACTGTGTTTTGGAAGAAGGAGCATTTAAGTGTATAAACACAGGCTGTGTCATACCATGTGGCCTCAGGCTAAAGAGACCCATTTCTATCACTCAGGTGTAGTGAATGTGATTTAAGAGAATAAACCAAGAATGATGACATAACTTTGGTGAAGCAAGAAAGCCAATGTTGCTGGCAGGAAGGGCACAGCAATGTGAAAAGTACGCATGGAAAGAAGGAACATGCTATATGAAAGGAAAATGAAGACTGAGAAAGACAGGATGAACAAAAGAATGAAGGGAGAAAGGAAAATGAAGACTGAGAAAGACAGGATGAACAAAAGAACGAAGGGAGCGAGGAAGAAGAGCGAAAGAAATAAAGAGACAAAGAAAAGAACAAAAGGCAAGTGCATTTTTCCAGGTTAATCAGCTTTAGTTTATTTATTCACATGCATTTGTTATATTGCATTTCCTGGGTACATGGCCCACATTCTTATTTAGAGAGAAGGAAATGACAGAATAATGGGCAGCAGGGATTCACACATTACTTCATCCATTACTGGGCATGCTAGTCTTTTTTCAGAGGTTTATGCATTTTTTAAAACACCATGCCCCAGCAGTATGAAATTCAGTATTTAAATTTTAAACAGAAGGTTTGAGTGAATTTAGGCCTGCAGTCTTGGCACTTTCTTGTTCCTCTCTGTATACAAGTTCAGCCTGCCATGGCTGGATCAGGAACTGAACAGGATATTTTCAGGAAAGTATCAAGGGAGAGTGAAGCTATTAAAGTATATTGTCATGCTGTTGAAGAATATTTTCATGCTTTTCTGAACCTGCTTGCAGTACTATCTATCAGTGATCATTGTGCTGTCATTATGGTTAAAAAGCTTGACTCTAATTCTGTCATAGATGGCTGCTATTCAGGAGAATGGATTTCTATTCTAGCTTGTTTGATCATGGGCTTGCCAAGCTGTTGAAGAGGGTTTTAAATTAAGTTTCCGGGGAGAGTGGAACCTCAATCCATCCCATTTAAACTGATTTAATTAGAGAGCCAACAAAAGATTCCCTGAGCCTGAAGAGGGACCACAGGCCACCAGGAGAGCGCCTGAAGATCAGCACAAAGGAATCCCAGCCATTCCAGTCAAAAAGTCAGCTTCACCAGAGGCCCAACTTAAATGCGTCTATGCAAGTGCACACATATCGCACACTTTTTAAGAGGTTTTTGAACACGTAGGGATTAAGTCAAGCAGTGGATCACAAGGAAACCAAACCGGAAGATCATCTTAGAATGAAAATTGTTGTATATAAAAGAAGTAGTCTTTCACTAGCTACTAGTTTCCTTGCCCACGCAGCAAGACTACCTCTGTGACTTTGGTGAAGAGAGATGTCATAGTCTATAACAATGTTCTGCAAGGCAGTGTGGGGAAAAAGGTTCTCTGAATTTCCTGTTCTAAGCACTATCATTGCGCTTGTAAATTAATCTAGATGCTTCTCTCTTCTTGTCGTCCTTGTTCCACAGAGCAGGTCTGAGATCCTGTACTAAAACTGAGTCTGTAATTTTTACTGTAGTCTTTCCAGGAGGTAAAATCTAGCAGGGATATGATGCTACTAGAAATAGTACTGCGGACTTCTTACTTACATCTTACTTCTTGCTAACTACAGTAGGAAGATGAGAATTAGTTGAAGAAAGCTTTACCAAGCCTGTGAGATGGAAACATCTCCCACTCCACAAACTTCTACAGAGACAGTTTTATTTCTCATTGAACTTGTTGAAATGTGGTTTAACAAGTGTTTACAGAAGAGAGATCTGAGAAAACAGCACAAGCAAGGATATTAAAGAACTTGAACTCCTACTAAGTATTTATACGTTAGATCTATCCTTCCTGAGTTATTTACAGCAAAAAATATTTTAACTGAAATGTATTGATGTCAGGATAAAACTAGAGTTAAGTTAAAATTTTATATGAGTAGATTTGCCAACTGGAATGTTTGTGGATCAGTACAGATGGATTTGCGTGTATGTAGAGAAAGAGTTTTTAAAATATAAAAGCAAAAAAAGATCTAAAATTAGCGTTCATTAGTATTTTCTACAAAAAATTTGGTTTTTGAAGTGTCTTCTGATTTCTCCAAATTGACAGGATAGGCACAGAACTCCAAACATGTGAAACTACAATTCCTTCTAATGGCTATAACAAGGTTTTTCGTTCTGCTTCTCTGATTACCATTCATTTAATAAATATTTCAAATGCACCATTGTAAAAGATGCATGGAGATGAAGGAACAGAACTTGCTATACCCTCTTGCAGATCTCATTCTCCTATACCTGGCACCAGTAGCTCCAGTTCAGCTCTTTTGGTGACAGATGTATTGGAGAAGAAGTAGTTCCAAGGTATCAGTCTTATTCCAGGAGTAGGTCACTGAACCAGTCACCCAGAAAACAACTTCTCCCTTACTCCATCATCTGGCAAACTCTGAATCCTCTGGGTCCTTCTCTGGGGGAGAGTATTATTCTTTAATTTACTACCACCCCCCTAGAGACCTCATCCAGGATTAATGGATATTGGTTGAGATTTATTGGAGTATGTAAGAAGCTGCAGTGGTATTTTTAAAGACCTTATTGAGTTGACTCGGTGTTTCTTGAGAATAATGATTATTTCTTAGAGGTATAGAGCATGTGAGCCTGTACAGTCTGAAGAGAGACTGATTTATGGGAACTGGAATTTCTTTTACTTGTGTGCATCCACAGCCCAGCCTCCACACCATCTGTACTAGTGTATCGTTAGTAAAGGCACTGCTACTGAGAGCAAAATATCCTTCTCCTGACAGCTGGCTTCACAAAGCTGTAGAACGTAGAAAAAACTAGAAAACCTGATCTTGTAGTTAAGCACCTGCCCATGAGTTCAGAAGTGCTGTTTAAGCAGTATTTTGTGGTCCCAGTAAGTATTTATGGCGCAGAAAATTTTTCTATGCATGTTAAACTGAACTGCTACAGGGAATAAATGAAAATTTAATTAATTTAATAATATCGAGTTATCACTTCGAGAAAGCATTTTTTTCCTCGCCATAGTGATACTTTAGGCATTTGAGACAAATTTCTTTTAAACACCACACCTACAATGATTTCTCAATGTGGTATAGAAACAGGTTCTGTTTTAATTTTGGAATGGAAAAAATTAAGTGATAAATTGTGAAATATTTTCAGGTGAACTACTGATATAGATTAAGGATGAGTTTAATTACAGTGTTTTCATACAAAATATTCCTACAGATGCAGTAGCCAAAGTAGGTGACTTCTAAATAATAAAATTGATACTCTTGATAACATTTTCATTTCGAAAAGCATTTTAAAAATATATGGCAACATTAAACAACTCATAAACCTAAAACAATGGCTTACTCTTTTTTTCCAGCTACTGCTATTTTTTTATGAACCCGTTAAGAAAAGCATTAAGATACTGGAAAGTATTGCTTAAAATGCCATTTTTTAGAGCTCAAACTATAAAGGGGAGGATTGGGAATCCTGGACTGAGTGGCAATGCCTAGGCATCCAATGACAGCACAGTACACCATGCAGATATTGTCCATGGAAAGGTTATCTCATTTTGGTCATTTAAGACCTTACAGGATTTTCTTAAAACAGCTCTAATAGTCATTTTAAATAAAAGGGATGTTCACATGAGAATTTCTGACTGCAGTTTTGGATAAAGGCAAGGCTGTGGGTGGCATAGTGGCTCCATGTGGGAGCTGCCTGCAGCCTCCTCTGCTGCGGTGAGCCTTGATCTGCAATGATTTGGATGAGGTGATTCCACAGCCATGGGACACACAAAGCACAACACAGTGCAGGCCTCAGCCTGTCCATGTGAGCTACAATGTGGATCAACTAGCTCTTTCATGTACAGCAGTCTCCTGGTCAGGACTCCTTCAACTAACACCACTGTCTCTAGAATCCAAGACAATAGTGTTGATAGTCTCTATGAAAATGAAACCAGTCCGTATTTACAAAATTGACAGTAGGTGAGTATCATAGTACATGACAAATTTGTCTAAGTTGCAAATACAAGAACGGATCTTGAGAGTGCCTTTGAGTTATCCAAGTCTGCTGTAAATAAACAGCATTTGTCTGATATAAATGGAGCTGAAATGATGGCCACCAGTGAAAGATCTAGCCCTGTGACTCAGGCTCCTTTACCCCATACACACGCTAATGAAAAATTGATCCAAGCAATAGGAATCCTTTGGAATTAGCATTATCTATGTTTTCACAAAAGCTTAAATTTTAAACTAGGAGTGAGAAGCAGAATATTAACTGTCAGACTGTATTATAATATAATTTTTTATTGCTAGTTCAACTCCTTTTTGGTAAACTCCATACCAGGAAGGGAGGGAGGAAGAGAGAGGATACAAGAATTGGCTGCAAGGATCTACATAGAAGAGGTTCATATGGAAAATTTTCTTCTTGGACATGAGTACTCTTGCTGCAATCTGGTAGCTTTTTTCTTCTCCGATGTTTTGCCTTTCTGGGAAGGAAGATATTTTCCCTTTGCTTAGGCTTGATACAAAAAACTTTTCTGTGGTCTAGAAGAGGTGTGGTTTTTGAAGGGTTATAAGCTGTCTCTTCTCGTAAGGTCTAGGAGGCTGAAGCAGACAATCAGCCTGGCTGCTGACAGACCGAGGAAATGATCAGATGGATGTTCACTTTCTTTTCTGTGACCTCCTCTGTCACACTTGTCCTAAGCAGGCTGTGGTGAAGCTATGTGCTGAACACAATCCTTAGGGTTCTGTCTTGGGCTGACCTTATGATGTGTATCCCCTATCGCCTGCTCTATGCCCAGACATGATTCCTGTGCCTTTCTGTGTCTTTAAAACTGGGTGCGAGAGAAAGAAAAAAAGCCAGAAGAACTTTTCAAAACAGTTTTTTGTGCTTCAAGGACATTCACTCCCCTGTGTTCCTGCTGCTGCAGAGCAGAGGAAAGCACCTTTCCTGCTTTTCCCGAGCTCTTAGCTCCTTTTCTCGGAAGAGAGAGACAGAGAGTTAAACTCCTTTGTTTCTCTGGGACTTTGGATTTTTCTTCTTCTCTTCTGGACTGGTCAGAACACCAGAACATCAGAACCTCACTGGGAGACCTTACACCTTGGCCCGGAGGGGCCCAAGACAACCCAGCTCCGAAGAGCAGAAAGCCACACCCACAGAAAGGACTCTAAAATCTTCCCAGGTTTTCTCTCCACAGCGAGAGGTTTTATTATTTGGCATTATTCTTTTCTCGTGTGTTTGTTAAATAAATAGGTTTTTTTTCCCTTCTTTCACTGTCCTTCGAGGAATTTTTTCCTGAACCTGGTTGGGGGAGGGGTGGTTGTAACCTGCCTTCTATAGAGGAGACGTTCCTCCCAGAGCGTTCCTCCAAATTTTGTCTCAAACCGGGACAAGTTCCCCCATGGCAGCACTTGCTACAGCCTTCCAAGACAGTTGCAGAAAGCACTTTAACTGGCAGTGCAGAAATTTAAAGCCTTTTGGGAAAAAGATTCTCCTCTTTGGAAGTTTTGTTTATCTTAGTCTGCAAAAACTGTTCCAGTACTTGTAGTTGTAAAGCAATGGTTGTGAGCAGATTTTGCCACATACTGAAAAACTATGTATTGGGCAAGAAACTATGTTCACATCCTGAGCAGGCCTGTCTGACCCTAGGTTTTCAGTAGCAAACTAATATGTTATGCCAGAAAATCTGAGGATTTACTGCTGCTATAACTTCCTCCAGGAGAGAAACGGGCTTTTTCCCAGCAGTTCCTCATGGATCCGTAATGTCTCTCCTCAGATATCCTCTTTTCTAGTGGCTACTGTGGGGAAATTAAATTTACTTGCTCCCTAGTAAAACTAAACTATTCACTGTAGCAATAAAAAGTACTTTTGAAATGCAGATCTCGAGGTTTGAGCCTCACTGATGAGAGGAATGTTAGGTAGATAAATTCCTTTCGTTAATTTTATGCTGATGAATAGACACGAACTGGCATGTGGAAGACAGGTGGTTCAGTGCAGAGTACTAAAAACAGCGGGTTTCCTTGGTTCAAGAAGGTAACAAAAGTAGGGCAATTTATCCCTCCATAATATGCTATCTTAATTATGTGGTGCATATCCTGACCCAAGACTCCAGAAAGCACACTTCCCTCTAGAAATCAGCATCTTTTTAGTTACACAAAATACACTTAGGTCATTGCTCATGGATGTGGTTAAGAACAAACCTCTTCAGAGATCTCACAGAAAGGTAATAAAAGGTAATGATACTTCCATTTGAGTTTTGTGGTCAGTATTACCATAAGTGAAATGCATCCTTTACTTTTATGATGTGAATACAAAAATATATAGTGAATTTCAGGAATATTTACTTTAACACTTCCAGTAATTAATTTACTCCATGACTGAGGCAGATGAAAAAGTTATATTGTTTTTCTTTACAGAAACACTGTAAAGAAGTTACTGTCACAACTATCTAGATTTTTCCTCCCATTGCTACCAGAGAAACTGTAACAACATGGCTACGGCTACACAATAGCAACAAGACTGCTTTGAAAAATCAGACATGTATTTCCCAGGTGTCCAGGCTCAGCTAGAGCTTACAGGCCTATATACCCAGCCACTGGCTACCCTGCATGTACTCTACTGCTACTACAAGAGAACTCTCAACAACCTACATGATTGATGAAATAAGATGGAGAACACTAAGGCTTACAGCAACTCCTGCTAGCAGTGATGAAAATCATGAAAGAGCCTTTCATGAAGGCCTTTCTGCATTTATTTGATTCAGATGAAGAGAATAATTGAAGAAAACATATTAAACACTGCAGAAAACATATTAAAAACAATCCAAAAACCCTCCACAAAAACTCAAAGAAAACACACAAAATTTGGATTCTGACAAGCTGCACACAAAAGCACCCTTTTGTACAAGGAGCAGGAATCCCCATGCTCCAGTGTGACAGATGTTCTTAGTAAAACATAAAGCAAAACACAAACTTTTCATGCTACCTTTAGCTCTCGGTAACAGCATTAAGAGTAGCTGCTGGGTGCTGCCCTAAATTCCATCATTTTGGTATTTTTCATAGGAATTCACTAATTACCCTCTGTGGGAATAACATTGCTGCTTGATTCACAAGCTGATGCAGTCTGTGAAAATGTTGCACTGGATGGTGAGTGTCTTGGAAATTAAATTTCTTAGGATAATGCAAATGTCTGAGTTTGTGTGTGAAACCATACAGCTAAGAAGTTTAAAATTAATAGCTGCTTCTTTAACACTTTCTCGCCTGCCCACATCAAGTTAAATATGTCAGGATGAGAGGTAAAAACGCATATGCCATTTCATGTTTCCTTCTCCAGCTGTAAAATGTGTGGTTTTGGGCACCTGGGAATGTGGATGTAGATGCCTGACTACTTCATGCTCTCATCAAGTAAGAGCACTCTGTGAAAAGAGAAGTGATTGTGTCAGCTGAGATGATGTGAATACGTGTGGTTGAAAGGAGCTTCAGGAAACAGGGAAGAAACTTGCCACACATCTACAGAGTTGGGCATCCTTCATTGTGGCTGAAGCAGTGAGCAAAGCGAAAGACCAGGAATCAGAGAAAATTGAATGCTTTCTGTGTACCCAGAGTTTACACTAATCAATTGAAAAAGGCCAGGGCATGATCTGAAACACTGTCACATAAGCAACATTGCTCTGCCTGGCATGATTTGATCTATGCCATCTAGCACACTCTCAAGCAACATTTCAAGGATACTGTTGGTTCACAGACTATGCTCCTAATAATAAATGGATGAGGTTTCCCTTTTCGAAGAAGGGCAAGAAAAAAGTTTATTTCTCACATGGAAGAGTAAGATGTAAGGTGACCTAGTTGAGTGATGAAGGCCTAACCATGCCATCAGCTCCCGGGGAATGCTGGAGACCAGGAAGAGTAATTCTAATTACCAAAGATGGAAGAGTGAGTTCTCTTGTAGCTCATATATTCAAAAGTCTCTGCCTGACCCAACATATATGGCCTTGAAATTTCTGATTAAAAATCAATCAGGCAAGGAAATTTAATACACTAATATTAGACCTTTTTGCATTTTTTAAAATTAGTATTTGGGATTATTCATGGAAATCTTTATTAGATGCTGTAATATAAAATATTAGCTGCTATAAATTTGGCAAATTGCACAGTTTGATCTAGACCCATGTGTTGTGTCCAGTTGCCAGAGGGAGACTGAAATTGCTTTGTTATTTCTTCTGTTATAGCTGAGAATGCTTTGGCAGGCCTTTGGGAAGGGTGTTCTTGCCACAGGTTTTTCTTTCAAAAGTTCCCATTGCAGCCATCTAATCTAAGTTCCTGCAACCTCACAGCCTAAAATGCCATACGTGACATACATTGCTTTTGTCAGGACCTGAGTGCACCAGTGCCTGGCCCTGACCAACCTCACCTGGGGCCTCTCCCCAGGTGCACTCATGGGCCAAGGAGCCTCTTTCAGCATTTCTCAGCCTGGGGCTGTAGTCCCTGCCCCACTGAGACTGCAGAAGTGCTGGTCTCAGCTGTGCCCTGTCAGAAACTTGCATAGTCACCCACCCTTGGCTGCCACCCTTGGGGCTTCCTTGCTTGTTTCACCCTGGGGACTGTGGGATGGAGCCCTGGAAGGTGAGACCTGTGTCTTGTTGTTCATGTTTTCATGCTTTATCTCCAAGTCCCTGTCCCTTAATGAGCAGATAGCCATTGTCCTGATAATTTTCAGTCGAATGCTTATAAATCACAATAGAGATTGAATTTTCCTTGCAGTTATTGCAGCATAAATCAAGAGTGATATAAATAAAATTATGTGATCTTCACCTCTATAAAATCACTAGGTGCTTTATGTGAAGTCCCAAATGTCCAATTTTTTATTGCTTGTGTAACTTTCTTGTCTAGTTACCACAGAACCTATTTCTCCCTTGATACAAACACCTGAATGAGAGGATATGCACCATATTTTATTAAGTAACCTTTAAAGGCTTTGAGTTCTTTCGTGCTGCATGGTGCAGAGAAATAGAAAAGGAGGAAAAATAAAAACTTGGCATAAACTTCAAAAGTTGAGTCTAATTTTGAATCTTGCCTACAGGAGGTAAGAGCTGGTTGAGGAGCTCTGCAGCCAAGGTGAGACACTGTGGGAGGAAGTCAGCAGACCACACAGGGTTAGGGAAGATGAAAGAGAGCTTGACAAGATGACCAGTACAATCCTGCAGACACAAGCCCAAGTCAGTCTCCCATCAGTGACACTTCTATTCCAGTAACTCACTTGCACAATTCATCTTTAGAGGTCCCTTCCAACCCAAACCATTCTATGATTCTGCGATCATGAGGAAAAAACAGCAAACATAATTGTATCTGTCTAACATTTTAGCCCTTTATTTCATGAGGAGGGTTAGACCAGATATTAGGAAAAATTTCTTCATGGAGTGGGTTGTAAAGCACTGGAACACACTGACCAGGAGAGTGGTACAGTCACCATCCCTGGAAGTGCTCAAAAGCCACGTGGATGCGACACCTAAGGACATGGTTTAGAGGTGAACATGGTGGTAGTGCTACCTTGAAGGCAGATGATCTTAAAGGTCGTTTCTAAACTTAACAATTCTGGGATTCTATGGTACTTACTTTGATACTAACCACCTGCTACTCCTAAATTTTAAAGGCCTGTTGTATTGAATACAGGTAAGCTGCTTTGTGTACATAGAGAAGCTAATTATACCATTTGTAAATCCTGAATCCCACTAAAGATATTTGATAGCTTTATTACTGATCAAATGGATAATATTTAGCAGTATTTCATAGCAACTGTTCCAAACCTTACCATTATACAGGTACTTGCATTCTATATCAACAAGAATATTTTCTGTCTGCAATTCTTATTTGCATTGTTGCAGATAGGTGATAATCCTAAAACTCTAAGTTGCCTGATTTAAAATATGAAATTATGTACCTGTTCCTTCCAATACAGTGGAATGAGTTCTTTCTACACCTTTGAAAATGTCTTGTCAGCTGTTTCCTCTTCCACTGTACTTGCTGTAATGAATGAGCCATCAAAATCAATGGGCCATTAGAACAACTCTACAGACAGATGAATTGGTTCCAAATTAGCACATCAGAGAAATTTGCCTGTTTTTCTTTTAAGCTGATTGCCATTCTTTATAAAAGGTTAGAAAAGTCTTCTTCATTTATTGATGGAAGTTTTCTGTGGGAAAGGCAACTAGGTTATTTGATGTTTTCCAGCTCTCAGGAGCTCTTTGCCTTCTGGTTGACTTCACACCTTCTCTCTGTTGGAATGCCAGATACTAGCAAGCGGTCACTGCTTCTAATCCCCATTCTCAGAATAGTTTGCAATTCATGGGGTAACTGTCTTCAAAAAAAGGCCAGGTTACACTTAGCTATTTCAGTTCTGCTGGAAATTAATTCTCTGTCATCATTCCATGTCAAACAATATACAGATTCTCAAGTGGCCTTGATTAGATTCGGTGTTTTTAACTCAGAATTGCATGTATGAGGCTGAGATTTATATGACTGCTCCTTCAGTATAACAAAAGTATCCTCATGAGCCACCTGAAGCCACCTGTCCCCTGAAGAAGATGAGGTGTAGATCAGTAATGTACACTACGGGATACCTCACTAGAGGCTGGAACTTGCTAGAGAAACCTATGGCAAAGTCTCCTCCAGCAAGAAAAGCTGTAGAAGGTTCTCATATTTTACAGCGGCAAACAGATGACGGGAAAATCATAGGCACAAATACTCACTGCCCTGTCAATCTGATACTCCATTAACATGCACCAGTGGTGTTATGTTCTGTTGAGAATAACAGCTCCAAGGATTTAGGCTGAACACTGGATGAGTTGCCTAATAAGCTATCAATACTGCAGCAGAGCAAATGCAGGACTGGTACCAGAGTGCCACATTTTCACAACCAGATTTTGCTGAACTTAGCTCAATTTTTACTCTAAGCAAGAAGTCTGCTGCCTCTTTTCACACCGCACAGGAAAATCTAAGCATACATTTTTTATGAAGGACACAGCATAAATACTTGAAATTAGCCACTTAGGAAGAAAAAGATATTTCCATCCTACATAGCAGAAAAATTGTGCAAAGATGAAAAAATAAATTGAGATGCATTTCCACTGCAGCTAGAAAACAACATAAAAAATGAAAATAAGGCAATAAAATGATATGAGTCTTTTAATTTTTCAGTCTAAAACGTGATGTACGATGTTTGTGAGGAAAAAGTAGTTTAACAATTTGAATGTATTTTTCCTTTACCAATTGAGTTACAAACATTGCTGAATAAGATTGGTTAAGAATTAACTAATTCTACTCAAATTATAATTTTAATATGCAAATGATGTATTTTCCTGTACTATTCACCATATCCATTTATTCCAACTTGGGTTTATCTGTGAATCCTACCACCTTTTCTCCTAGCTCCACCTTTTTTTCTTATCCTTTTTCTTGCTCAATTTTATTTTTCTTTTTTTTTTATTATTTATAAAGGCCTGATATCTTTTTTGGAAGCTATCTTTTTTGCTGCAGGTTTTAATTTCCTGACATGCATAAGTTTGTAAAATAATGAGAGCGTCTATAAGTCAGACTAAACACAGCAAAAACTAGACACTTCATTTGCTTTTCATTTTTCAGTTTTCCTATGTTTCGCATATATTTTAAGTGTATATTAATAATATATATACTTATGTTGAATATATACACATATATTTTTAATATATTATATATATTCCTTTTCAACCCAAATAATTCATATGGCAAAACATTACAAATATGATCAGAATTGAATTGATGATTCAACTAATTAGGGAACAAATACCAGTTGAAAATATTTTTTTCTGTTTATGATTTATTTCTCATAATGTCAAAAATTGAAGGAAAGGCCCATCCCCTTTTACCAGCTGGAGCGGTTGGCTGACAGCTCAGCTGTGAGCTTTCCAGGCCCAAAGACTCAAGGGAATCTGAACAATCACTGTCACAAATGGGATTTGGATGTTAGCTCCTCAAGAGCAGTTTTCCCACTTGAAACCTTTTATGAATCACATATTTATGCGTAAGTTCTGGGTTTTCCTCTTTGTATTTTTGAAGAAGACTATCAGTTGTTCAGCTTCTAATTCTCCAAAGTCCAGGATTTTTGCCTTTGTCGGGACTTGCTAGACTTATCTGGAAGACTCCTAGAATCAGTATTATTTTGAAATTTGGAAAAAGAAATAGCTTGATTTTTTAAAAACTGAGATATTAAGGAGTTTCTCCACTGTGGAAAATATTTTGATTATATATTTCTCAATTATGTTTCTCAATAATAGAGGAGTGATTATTTCCTTTCAATTTTGTCATCATCCCTCTAGAAAGTAATTTTGGATCTTGTCATGTATCCTTTTGCCTCTGTGATCAACTTCTCTGCAGTTCTAATTGATTCTTTGCTATGATCTTAAAAGGTGCATTGGCTCAATAATTGATTTGTTCTTTGTACATACTCTCTAAATATCTGTCTGGCTTTGGATGAATTTTGATAAGCATTTGAAAGAGCAAAGTTTACTTGAAGGTTCTGAAATTAAAATTACCATACCAAAAGATAAGCAAAATTGAGTTTTTAATGTATTCAAACTGGGTGTAAGGATAAATTTCATATAACAAATCTGAGAGAATCTGAGTAGCTAGCATAGATATCTAGTATCAAATAATTTTAGTACTTCTAATTTCAGTTATGGCAAACAAGGGCTGTATACTTGCTAGCTGCTTATAGTATGTGTATTTTGACAGAACTGATAGCTCAATTTTGGTGACAAGGTAAAGAAAAGGAGATGGAAGATATATTTGCTTTTCTGAGTATTGGGAAATATATTTAAAATCAATGTAAGCAGAAAGGAGGAATTCAGACTTTTAATTTTAGGGGGTTTATTATATTTAAGTGTTTTATTACTACACAGAAGAAAACTTCATCATACTAATACTTGTATTTCATCTTGGCCTCAAGAAGATGATGGTTAATTGGGTAAAAGATTATTAAATCAATAGGAAGGAGAAAATAAATTAAGAAATTAACCAGATTTATTCAAGAGAGACTATTCTAAAGTGCTTGGAAATGAGCTATGTGAGTCAGGCATGCCTGAATTCTACTCTTGCTTCTTCTTTGATGACTGGATTCCAGTAGTCAGAAAAGACAAAACAGGCAACTTCATGTACGTACATACATACATACATA
>VZTA01022771.1:148-18694 GCA_013398855.1 Mohoua ochrocephala | reverse complement strand
TCCTTCTCAGCAGAGCTGCTTCCAGTCTATTCATCCTCCAGTCCAGGTGCAGCACCTTGCACTTGGTCTTGTTAAACCTCATGAGATTCCCATGGGCCCTCTTCTCAAGTTTGTCCAGGTCCCTCTGGATGGTATCCCATCCTTTAGGTGTGGCACCTTGTCATCTGCAAATTTGCTGAGGGTGCACTCGATCCCCCTGGTTATGTCATGAATGAAGACAGTAAGTAGCACTGGTAGATGTTAAATGCCACTGGACAAGTCTGAATGTAAAGTCTGACATTCTCGGTTAATTTTGCTTTGTAGGCAGCAAGGACTTCAGAAAACATTCAGAAGAAGCAATTGATTGATGCTAAAACTCAAACCAAAGAATCAAGAAACAGTGATGTAACATCTGAAAATGTCTTTAAAACTGCTTCACATGAGAATATTGCCATGGAAGAACATGATTATTGTACAACTAGTAAAAATGTCAGGAAATCTGAAGCAGATCATGAGAACTCTGTAGAAGAGAAAAATGTTAAGCAGGAAACCGTGGTCCCAAAGTCTACTGATGTGCACGGCAGCCTCCTTGTCTCCAGTGACACGAGCACTCATCCTGATGTTGATGTTTCTAAAACTACAACCGATGTCAAGGAGGAAGTCCCAAAGGTCCAGTCCTCACATTCCCAAGAACATGCTGGCAGTAGCGTGCAACACACCAGTTCTGTATTTCCATTTAATACCTCTGAATATCGTTTTGAATGCATCTGTGGTGAGCTGGGATTGGCTGACTACAAAGCTCGTGTGCAGTGCCTGAAATGTTACCTGTGGCAGCATGCGGAATGTGTAAACTACAAAGAGGAAAATCTGAAGAGCAGGCCCTTCTACTGTCCCCATTGCCTTGTGGCAATGAAGCCAGTTCCCACAGGAGCGACTCTGATCATTTCTCCGAGTTCTATTTGTCACCAGTGGGTAGATGAGATTAACAGGCATGTAAGATCATCATCTCTTCGAGTTCTGGTAAGATTATGTAGCTTCGTATTCTGGAGAGTTATTTTATCAAGGCTCGGGGTTTCCTGTCTGACTTTCTGCACCACTCGAAGTTCAGAGGTCTTTGTCCTCTGTGTCAGAATTCTACATTCCTTGCTTCTAGATCAGTGCTTCGGCATTATGTGGTGCATCAGTGTCCCAGAAAGGCAGTCTGCAATTAGTTCTTCATTTTTTTTTCTGTTTTAGTTGGTCACTGGGAGATAAATCAGTGGACTCGATTGTATAGCAACTGGAAGCAAATTTTGAGCAGTTGCAACAACACATGATTTCTGAGAGGGAAGGCTATTTGAAAGACTACCAAGGAACTTAAAAAGGCCTATAGGTGTTTTNTCTCACTGTACACTTAAGCAATTCTCTGACTGTTGCTCCTCTTTTCGTTCTAGATAAAAAAATATTTCAGTAGGTAAAGCCCATAGTTTTGCATTTCTGGTTTTCAGGCTTTATAAAAGAAGTCTTGGGCGTTTACTGAAAACAATACTGTTACAACTTGGGCATTGTCCATGTAACAACTGCCATATTTATTAGGATGTTGCTTATTTGGAGACCATGTATTGTCCTTTTACTTGATTTCTAATAACCCTGTCACTAGAATGAACCTAATTATACTTGTAGTAAAAATGGCTCCACAGGATTTTTTAAAACACAATTATCACAGTATTCAAGAGTCTTTTATTACCAATGCTGTCAAGTTTGGTCCTTCATATTTTTAGCAGTCAGGAACCTTTGTAATGATCAAGAGCTTTGAAAACCATCAGTCACGTGTATTTTGAACAAAGTAGTAGCAGGTTGATATAACTTTGTATTCAGGGACGTATCTGGTACCTTCAGCTATTACGCAGAGTTGCCCAATGTATAAATGAATCCTAGGCCTCCGGTGCTATTTGTGTGAGCAGTCTAATTAGATTTAATGCAGGAAGTAACAAATGTGTAAAACTCGCATGGTTTTCCTAGGGCCCAGTCCAAGTTTAATACCAGCTTTGATTAATGATGAAAATTATCAGAAATAGATTTACATGGTAACAGTAAAATAGTTGAAACACTGAATGTCAGTGCTTTAAGCTGTGTGACATCTTCCATTCTACAAGATTATTTTCATTTTCTTTTAACTGTCAACTGTGAGACTTGCTTTCAGTGTTGCTTCAAAATGAAAATTTGATGTCTTATTTTCTGTAAAGGTAAAATGAAAGTAGTGGAGATGTTTCAAAGAATCAGTTTCCCATGTTAACAACTTCTACATTGCATGTGAAGCGTATTTTTTACTCTTCAGCTGCTTACAACCCATGGGAAATTCTAATGGTTTTATGTAATAGATCAAGAAATTAAAATTTATCAGTAGGTCTTGATTTGTGGCAGATTGTCTTTTCCTGCTGCTGTGAAAACAACCAAAGCTTGGCCAAGTTACAAATCTCCAGAAAATCTATTCATAAATACTTGAAGAAATCATTAAGACTTCTACAGCTGTTTATTCCTTCTTGGTTGCTTCAGAGAGCATGCTCTTTTTGGTTAATATGTTTCTTTTTTCTTCCCCTTCCAAGCCCCCCTTCTCTCTTTGGTTTCCTGTGCAATGACCTGGTTGCTCTGTTGACCCACTCTGGGGCTGAACAGAAAGAAATTATCAGCAGGGGTTTCTTTCAGTTGACAGAAACACTGTTGCCATATGCACACATGTAGAAGAAGATTGTTGCTGGGAGAAAAAGTAGGGTTAAGAGTGAAATTAACAGTGAAATCATGTACTGATCATCAAGGGGTAAAGAGCAGTTGTTTTAACTTCTGTATGTTTCTAAAAGGATTTGGCTTAACACTAAGAGAGATAAGAAAAGTATTTCTGATAATAGAACAAGTGTCAATATGAAAGGTTTCTGTTGGTGCACAGGGATTGTTTCTTACCTAGGGTATTATTTCTTTTCATCTCCTGAATCTCTGTAGAAATTCTTGTGTAGGTAAAACTTTTCTCAGAGTATCATTTCTGGTTTTTTATATATTTTGATGCATATTTCTGTCTTTGCCTAACCATCCATTAAATTTTAGTGAGTAAAATTTTTGAGAGAAAGGTAACACATCTACAGTAAAGGAGAGGAGAAGACTGGACATGTAACAATGACTTACATAGTGTTGTTCCATAAAACATTACAGAGTACTTAATCTTCAAACAGCTGTTACAACAAATAACTGTTGAAGAAAATAACGAAGTCCTCTCTTCTTCAAAGGAGGAAATAAATGTTTTGCAAAGTTATGAAGAATTATACATACAAATTTTGCATCAATGACTATTGTATTTGTTATTAGGTTACTCAGAGGAATTTCCCACCATACTACTATATGAATACAATTTTATGAATGGTTTCTTTTTATATGAGCAGCACTGCTAAAAGCACATATTAAGCCGTAGTGATATTTTGGCATTTTTATCAAAGCGTCTCTTACCTTCCTTCTTTGCTGTTGTGCTGTTGAATATAAATCTCTGCAGGTGTATCAAGGTGTGAAGAAGCACGGCTTCCTGCAGCCCCACATGCTGGCAGAGCAGGAGGTGGTTATCACCACGTACGACGTCCTGCGCACCGAGCTGAACTACGTAGACATTCCCCACAGTAACAGCGAGGACGGGCGCCGCTTCAGGAACCAGAAGCGCTACATGGCCATCCCCAGCCCCTTAGTAGCAGTGGAGTGGTGGAGGATCTGCCTCGATGAAGCACAAATGGTTGAATGCACTACTGCAAAGGTACGACATTCCTGGTCATGCATTCATTTAACTTGAAAATGTTTTGACAGGTTTGTTGTAAATAATAGAGTAGTCTTTCCTCTCCCCCTCTTAATGTTCGGAGTACACTCCTGTAATTTGTCCTTGTCCCTTGTTCTTTAGAAGTGAATTTTCTGTTGGAGATACTTACTATTAAATAGTTCTTCTGTTGGAATTTTGGCGGATTGTGAAACATATCCAGCTCAAAAAATACTTAACATAATCTATACTGACAGTTTAAAGAACTAGGTCATCGTGTTGTATATGGTGTTTGATAGTTTCAAACAAGGCACTAGCCTGTTCAGTGATGTGGTTCAGAGACATAGATATGTCCTTTGGGTCTAGAAGCTAAAATAGTCAGCGGTCTGTCTGCAAACTCGAGGGATACAGTCTTGTCCCGGTTTGAGACACCCCAGGACAAGTCTGCAGGGGGGATTATTTTAATTAGTGTTCGTCCAGTCTTTTTGCCCAAGACAGGAAGACAAAAATGCTACTTATATAACGGCTTACAGGCTTTAATGTTTAATTTTTTTTAACCTACAGTTTATTTTGCTATTTGCTTGCCTTCTGTGAACCCTTAGTTGCACTTGATTACTTGGAAGAGGACATGGCTTTTATCGGCTTTCAGTTACCTTCTAAAAAGATAAAAAATTTTATAAATGTTTTCATAATATATTGTACCAATGCTGCTTTTAGGTCTGCTAATGGTACGTACTGAAAAGATGTTCAGACTTCTCAAAAATAAGATCCTCGTGTCGTCAGACTGTGTTCTGCTCTGTTTTTCCTTCCCTACCATTGGCTCTATGTCCTTTTTTTAGGCTGCTGAAATGGCGCTCCGTTTGAGTGGAATCAATCGCTGGTGTGTCAGCGGCACTCCTGTGCAGCGAGGATTAGAAGGTGAGATTTTATGTAGCACTGTAATCTGTGGGATTTCCTTATGCTGATGATTAGGTAGGGCTTTGAAGCAGTTAAAGTGTCTGCTAGTTTTGTTCTGAATTCATTAGGTACTCTGACTTTGTAGGCCATAAACTTTAAGCATGGTAATAAAGCCATCAATACATGTATCAATATAAAAATTGAAGAGCTGAAATCTTTTTGTCTCCCTGAGTTAGACAAATACTTTGGGGAGCAGAGAAGCTGTATGTGTAATAGCTGACTCAAGCCTGTTCTTTGGTTTTCACTTGGCAGAGCGGGTAAATATTAACCCTTCTCTCTTGCAGCTATAGTTAGTCTGCTCTGGTTACAGAATCCTTTGAACTGTCAAATACAGCAAGCAAAGCTGTATTTGCTTTTTGCATAGCTCTGTATGAACTACTGTGGGCATCCACTGCCATGAATATAAATTCTAAATATTGTGCTAAAGCTTATGAAACTGTCTCAAGTCCATATGTAAGGACTTAATGAATTGAGATGTGTGGAGTAGGTAGCTGTATGTTAGCACGTGTCATTTGTCTTTTTTTGTGTGGTACTCAGTTTCTGTAGAAAGGCTTAAGACAGAGATAGAATAAAAGAAAGGGAGCTGACTAACTGCTTTGTCTCCCTGTGTTCTCTGATGGACTTTGCAATGTATGGTATACATTGGGGCAATGCATTTGAAAGGGGATAAATCAGTGTAAGCATTTGTGGGCTGTTGTTTGGATTCTAAGTTGTAAAAATCAGTATTTTAGATTAATTCGTTATGGAATTGTGAATTAAATTTATAAATACACTTGATAGTTGTGAGAATACATAGTTACTAAAGCAAAGCTGTAAAAAGAAGTGATTGATTTTAGTGTCATGATTAACTTCTTCAAGTCCCTGTGTGTGACAGTGTTGATTTAATACATATCTGAAATGTTATGTAGTTCATAATGCATGTTGGCAGACTCTCAGGCTATACTAAGGCAGCCGTCATCACATCGGGGATGAAAACTGCTGACTCATTTCAATCTGTGCCACTGCTGCCGTAATGCAGTGGGATGGGACTTCTGGGTAAACAGTTGCTTCTTGCATAGAAATGATTCCCTGGATTTTTCTTCCTCTGGTCTGTGATGTATTTGGTGAATGTCTTGATGCTTTCAGCTGAATACTGAATTACCATAAAGCTAACAGAATAAGGAATGTAGCCACCAGATTTTTAAGAACTATAAGATACCATCACATATCTCTGTTTCTGCAATATCCACATGCAGCATTTAAATGTGTACTTCTGTATTTTTCCAGTTAGATTTAGACAGAAGTTTAAAGTCAGTATGTCCTTAAATTTCATTCCAAAAAGCGACGGGTTTCTGAATTAGGCAGAATTAGCAAGATGTAGTCTCTCAATTTGCAAGAAAACAATTTAAGTGTCTTTTGTTAATTTCTTATGCATTAGTAGAGAAGTGAGAATTCTTCTGAATTGCAGCCCCTTCTAGGATTGTGGGCAGCAGACAGTTGGTGCACAGCAGGCTCCGAAGTAATGATGCTGAGCAATATTGGTTTAGAAAAACCTGGCAAACCCAGTTAACCATATGCAATCATGTAATTTCTGCCTCTTGCCTCTGCTCTGAATAGGTTTAAATTCTCTGCTCTCTTCTGCTAAACTTGCAGTTAGGAAAGTGTCTCCCAAATAGCTATATTCTCACAAGAGAACCCCCACCTTCCACAAACCCTTGCTTCAAATTAAATATTTTGCTGAGGTAGTGACTGGAAAACAAGTGGAGAAGATAATGGCCAGAATGTCAGCACTTTATGCTTAATAGCCTTTGTGTGAAAGTTGATTTCTTTTGAGGCATATTGTGAAGTATTAAAACATAAACACTTTCTTTTCTTGGCAGATTTGTATGGATTAGTCCTTTTTCTTGGAGTTGATCCTTACTGGGTCAAACATTGGTGGGACCAACTTTTATATCGACCTTATTGTAGGAAAAATCCTCGGCCTCTCTACAGTCTAATTGCGAAGATAATGTGGAGATCAGCAAAGAAGGATGTGATTGACCAAGTAAATAAGAGTTTTGAATTTTAGAATTCCTGAACTTCATTTAGCAATAGTTTTATTTGCAAATTACTTACTTACTTTTTTAATTTCAGATTCAAATCCCCCCTCAGACAGAAAATATACACTGGCTTCACTTCTCTCCTGTGGAGAGACACTTTTATCATCGCCAGCACGAGGTGTGCTGCCAGGATGCATTGGCAAAACTCAGGAAGATTTCGGACTGGACTCTTAAGCTTAGCAGCCTAGATAGAAGGACTGTGACTTCTATTCTATACCCTTTGCTGCGGCTGAGGCAGGCCTGCTGTCACCCACAAGCTGTTCGGGGAGAGTTCTTGCCACTACAGAAAAGGTGAATTTCTGTCATTTCTTAAATGGCCTACTTTATCCAAAGCAAAACCCCGATTGTCCCCAGCAGTGTAAGTTCTTGTACAGTCCTCAAATAAGCCTAATTGTAAGCTTCTTTAGTTAAATGTGCAGCTATGGCACACCAAGGTCATCTGACCTCAGAGGCTGAACACGGCACAGTGGGGTTGTTAGTGTAATTCTTGTGTTAAAGAACAGAGAAGGCATTTGCTTCTCCAGTGGCATTCTAACCTTTCCACGACTGGGATGTTGCAAGTGACAGATTGAGTGTGAAACAAANAACTCATGTTCATGAATGAGAACAATGAACAAACTGAATCAACAGAATGGAATAATTCTTTAGTTCAAAGAAAATGTTAATGTGAGGTTGCAGAATTTGTAAATGTAAATCCAAACTTGATAGCTGTTCAAATGCTCTTTTTTTTTTTTTTTGCATGCTTTCAAGATCATCTTCCCTCACAAGTGCCCTGCAAATATCAGTTTGGTCTCAGCACTTGTTAGACCAGAAGCATGTTGTCACTAGTGCAAAATGTCGCTGCTACTTTTTCAAGCAATTAGAAGGAGGTTGTGAAGGAACGGGTTGTTTCCATTCCAGATTCTCAGAGCACTGTCTATGTTTCTTTTTCAAGCTACGGGTAGGGAAGAACTTCAACTTTTAGCACTGCCAGTGTTATTGCTGCTTTTTCCTAGTCCATCCATTCTGTTCCCTCTCTTTCAATCTTTGTAGGAAGTTTTGTGTCCTGCTCCTTGCTCTTTGTTATACAGGGCATCTGAAGTGCCTAAGCAGCTGAAGCTGCCTTTGCACCTACTTGAGCAGAGACCAGTAGTCAGACACTGTGCTGCAGCACTTTCTGTAGCAATCTGCTAATGTGGAAGCAAGGACTGAAACACAGGAGAAATCAATATTCCCACCCATCATACAAAAGTATTTGCGTTAAAATGAGCCAGTGTAGTATAAATGAAATATGTAAACTGAGCAGAGTATGGTGGGAACAGCTTTGTACTGTGTTGATTTTGGTGGAATTGGTTGCACGGTGACAGCTGCACAGTAACTGGTGGAAAAACCAGCACTAAAAATTAAATCTTTCTTGAAATCACATGTACAAAGAAAAGTCATTTCCCAGCACTGTTTATGTACCTTTTTTTGTGAACCAAACTCTATTACAGCAGTGGACATTGCCAGAATAGAGAGAAGATTTGGTTCCTGTCTTTGGCTATATGTAGGAGACTAATGAAGAAATTCACTGCTAGGACCTTTGATGAATAAGAGAAATTTACTGAAACAAGACAGTTGTTGCTGGAGCATATAGATAAGAGACACAGGCCTGGAATAAAAACCTTAGTTTGGAGCATATTCTATGGTAGATGACTTTTTTCCCCACCTCTGTAGTGAAGGCAGTAAATGGGATCTGCTCAGCAAAAAAAGAAAAAAAAGTGCTCAAAAGAGATTTTTCTAGGTTCTCCTAGTTTCACTGAGTAAAACCCCCTTCTTTTTGTCTTAATTGGTAGTCTCAGGCTGTATATCAAATTGCACATTTTATATGTACATCCTTTTGCTGTTACAATTTTTCTTGGAACTGCTGATGGCTTTGAAAATAAAAGGTAAGTAGCAATAGTGGAAGTATCAGCATATGCAGGTGCTATGTGTATTTACCATTGCCTTTGCAGAATTCAGTAATTATGAATAGTGATTATATTGATTTAAAGCTCACTCTGGTATAACACTGTACTATAAAACCAAGAATCAGTTTCTGCAACTGGAACAATGTTGCAAGGAGGGTAAAAGAAAGGCCTAGGCAAGGCTATCCTTCTAGTATAATTTGAGGCCAGTCTGTGCAAGAGTTATGTCACCTCTTACTCTGTTCCGCAGATAAACCAAATAGTAAATGCTTCTCCTGAAGGTGAATGAGGCTGAGGAGCAGGGTTTCAGGGGAGGAGGGTGGTGTCTGCTCTAACAGCAGCCTCAGGTCAGCTATTGTAGGCTGTTGTTACTGTTTACTCTCCTGTCTCTTCATATCAATCCTCTGATTCTTTAATCTTTGGACTTACTCCAGGGTATCCTTCAAGCTTCCTTCTTGCATCCTCCTCATTTCTGTTCCTGCTTCTCCCTCTTTTTCCTCTCCATTTCTGGTATTTTTACGTTAAGCTAATTCTCTTCTGGTGAAATCCCTCTCATAATTTGAAAATATGAAAAAAAATGTAGAAAAAGAAGTTTAGAATTATTTTTGCTAGTCTTCTCTGTTCTGATTTCACACATTTTCCTCTTTACATTGACACTTCATGTGTTTTGTGTTTAGATTGGTAGCAGAGGGTAGAAGTGTAGTCTGTCATAGCTGTTTTCATCTGAACAGCTCTTGACAAAATGAGGTCTATTTTGCTTGTTTCCAGTTCACCACTAACAGAAGGAGAAAAATATTTTGCCCCACGAAGGATTATTTTACCAAGTTCTAATTTTCTTCTTGCTTCTTATCTCTTTGTGTTCCAGGAGATGTCAGCCTCTGGACACACTCAAGTTAGGGTAAAGCTCTAGCAGGAAGAAAATCTGACAGCTAGAGGTTTTTTAATAAGTAAAGAAATCTCAAAAAAACATTTGCAGTATGTTGGATGCATGTAATGATCTGCTGTGCTGCTCAAAATGACTCTTCTTACTTTTCTAGTATTGTTATTTTGTGTCAAATTCGAGCCTTTTGGTCTCCTTTTCAGCACCATGACCATGGAGGAACTGTTGGCATCTCTGCAAAAGAAATGTCGAACGGAGTGTGAGGAAGCTCACCGACAGCTGGTGTGTGCTCTTAATGGCTTAGCTGGTATCCATATCATTAAAGGTGAGACCGAAGGGCTGTAGCATATTCTTTACTCCTTTCAGTACAGAAGTAAAGAATATGCTCCGTCTCTGTGCACTGGGAGGATAAAAGAAGTCATACTTGTGTAATTGTACTTATTAACCTGCTTTTGTTTTATCAGTACTGCTTTCTGGGCTTCCCTTGTGCCCCTGGCCATGCAAACTGCTGTGCTGACTGTGGATTCCTTTTGCTGCTCCTGCTAGACAGCTCTGTCAATGCAGATTTTGTCTGAATTAGAAGGAAAAAAAGGCTTTGAATGAGAAACAAAAATAATTACATGAATCTTGAGTGTCCCCCTAAACAAAATAAAAATAAATTAAAATTACTTAGTTATGAATGTGTAAAAATGCCTCTTTTCCAAGTTCTTCTGAAGTTGACAAGCTCTTATTTATTTTTCCAACTCGTATCAAAGTCTTCCTTCAAAGAGAACAGGCAAACTGCCTTTTCTCTTTCTTGCCTCACAGAAGGACTATATTCAGATTATTTAATCTGTAGTTAGTAGGTTTGAAATACTTTGTTATGATTGCAGGATGGAAATAAGTACTTCTGGTAGAGTTAAGTGCTTAAAAAGGGTTACATACAGATGCAATGCTTCTAAAATACGCTAGTAGCAAAAATTAAGTTTGGCCTATTTTGAAAACCAGATTGATAAAAACTTCATCTGGTGAGAAACAAAAGCAGGATAAAAGAGGCAGAGCTGTAGTCTGTAACTCCCCCCCCCAGTACTACCCTTACACTCAGTCTTCTCTATCAGGAAGGGGGAAGAACACCTTACATAAAAGCGAGGCCATGAATTTATTCTTAGTATAATTGAAAACTTACAGGTCTAATTATTATTAGTCCAAATTTAATTGCTACAGGCAAAGGAAAGAGTAACAATCACACTTACTTGTTTCTACTGCTTGTCCTGCTTTTATGCTCACCTTTCTACTTAGGCCCATCTGGATCCTGAGGTCAGTGGTTTCGTAGATGTGGTGGCAGTGCAGTGGCCCGTTGTCACTACCTTCATCAGGAGGAATAAGATGTTTATGTTGATGGTTTCTTCCTCACACAAGAATCCAATGAGGGTCATTTTTATGTTTGCTAGCATGTTTGCATCTTTCTCTTTCTTCATCGGTCTGCGGCTCCATGAAAACGCCAGATTTAGTGTACATGATGCCTTTTATGAATGTTACATACTCTTTCTTTGTTCTCTTTGTTGCCCCTAAAACCAGTTTTGTCCAGCTCTAAGTCTGCATTTCTTTGACTGTGGGTGAGTTGTTTATAGCCATGGCTTTCTTATTCACTGCCAAGCCTGTGCACCATCTCTTAGCATCTCATGGCTGTATTTTACACTGCATCCTATATCTTTACTTGTCAATAGCCTCTGCTATTGTTACTAGGCCTGTATTTCCCTACACTACATCATTGTGGTAGTTGTAAATACCTCATTCTACATGGAATAACTGCTTGTTACTGCTATTTATATAAAGCTGTGTTTGTACCACACAAAGATAAACAAAAGTTTAAAAAAATACTGGAAATTAGCCATAGACACCTAGTGAATTACAGAAATTGCTATCACATCTAAGCCAAGGAAAAGGTCCAGGCAGGTCAAGAAAAATTCAAGGGAGACCTGACAAGCTTCAAGCTTGAGGCCTTGCAAATTCAGCACATAGCTTTGGGCCGGTACTAGTAATGGCAATCCTGTATTGCAGGACTACACCCTTAAAACTGCAACTCTTTCAATGTAAGAAGCAGCAAATCTTGTTGACATGGAATTGTTACTCTTCCATATAGACAGGATGATGGGTTTTGTTTTACTCTGTTATCTGTCTTTGTGCATTTCTTGTCCCCGTACTTCTCTATGTTTTAAGTGTCTCTAAAACTATTATTGGCTAAGTAAATTTCCATCAGTTGAGAAAAGAAAATTAAAATGGATTTATTTTTTCACTGCTTTTCCATACACAACTTCAATTTTGTATTTCTTTTTAATTTATATCAGCTATTTTCTGAGAAGTGATTGTGATGTTGGCAGCTTACATCAATAGTTATGCTCCCTGCATGTACCTAATCATTTCTGCATTTCTGAAGTATGACACAACTTTCATGGTTTTCACTGGGAGAGTGAATTATGTATTTACAGTGCAAATTTAGCAATGCATCACTGTGGTGAGTTGTAGATGATTTTTTTTTAGTGCAACGTGAGATTTTTTTTGGACTTACGCAACCATGAATACATACTTTAAGATTAAGAGGTTTACAGATCTTACAGTCACAAAAGATGTTTAATTTGGAAACTGCAGTAGTCTTTGTAGAATATAATATTCTGTCTTTTATCGATTTTTTTGGGGGGGGGCATGGAATGACTAGGAAAGAATTGCTTGAAGACAAGCACTTACTATACAGGCTCTCTGAGAACATAGTATGTTACAAGTAATGAAACACTTGTAAGGTCAGTCATGGCTGCTTGTGTATTTAAAAACCAACACGATATGTCTGTGTTTTTGCTACTCTTCTTTTAATTCAGGAGAATATGCATTGGCTGCGGAGCTGTACAGAGAAGTATTAAGATCATCTGAAGAGCACAAAGAAAAGCTCAAAACAGATTCCTTGCAAGTGAGTGAGCATTGAAATGTAAAGAGACGTAGTTAAGAACTGGAATACTTTAGATTTAATTTAACAGGTCAGTCTTTTCTTCCTCCCAGTGGTGTGCTGAATTACTCTTTCAGCCTGATGTAATGATCACAATCTTTTGATCGCAATCTTTAGATAGGAATCTGTCCAGTGACCTTCATGTCTTCTTTTTTGTTTTTTGACAAAAAAAAAAAGCTACTGTATTTCTAAAAACTTGCTTGTGAATTTTCATGATGTCCCTGAAGCAGTGTATGATCTCCACCTGCTGTTCTGCAGTGAACTTAACAACTGAATTCCTAGACTCGTGCATGTGACGGTGATTGCTCACTTTAAGAGTGCTGTATTACATCCCGCGATCACAGCATGCAGAGCTTGCACTGAGAGTGATATTAATGTGTGGAATGATGGAGAATAATAAAATAGTTGCACTGCAAAAGATAAAAGGGCATCAAAACATGGAAAAGAATCCAAGTGCCTTTTCTCTTCGGGCATTTGACTTCATGCCTTTTGAGTACTATGTTAAAAATAAGAATATATTATCCTGGTAAAAAAGTCATGGTTCTCTAAGTAACACATTTATAGTTCTTCAAGAACTGTCAGTTCTAAAATGACCAAAATTTTCTTCAGCATAACAAGAGATTTAAAATGTTAGTGACACATAGATAAGACGTGATCAGTTGTCTGTTTCTGTACTTGCTTCTCTGAGTAAATTATTGTTTGATTGTGTTGCATGTGGTCAGCTGATGTCTCTGTTGCGCTTCTTTGATTCTTCCTTTTCCTTTTTGACTTCCTGGTGGGTTTTTTGGCTTAGCATAGACATATTAGCATAAACTTGTTAAGCTGCTCATAGGTTGTTAATTAAATTGTTATACTGGATTCTGCAATCCAATAAGGCTTTTCTTTTCCCCTCAAAATATATGCTGCCTAATATTGCCTTAGTATAATAAAATTTGACTTCTCTTAAGTTCTTCTCAATTGTGTAGGCTTAGCTCTTTGGGATGATGGCAAACCGCTGCTGGCCAGTCCTCTTAAGCGTCTGAGATAGTAATAGGGTAAAGGTGAAGGGAGTCCAGGATGTGAGAAGGGCACCACTTTATGAAAGTGGAGGGTATTAGTATGAGTTTGTGGGAGCTGTGCAAGAAGCATAATATTATTGATCTGGTTTGAGAAACAAAGGGTGAAGCCAGAGAAGAGGAGCAGAGTTTACTCCTATTAACAATCAAATTTATTTTCTCCAAAAGGAAACAAAAAGGTCATGTGTTTTTCAGTATCTTTAATTTCACAGAGCTGAAAAATATGAAAAATTATTGAAACTCTTGGTATCTGGTCTTTTCCTTATACTTTATTTTGCTTTAGATAGGCTAAATGAATTGTTTCCTTAGAATATTCTAAAAGACATTTACAAGAGAATGTGCTCTGAGATAAATAATTTGTTTTCCATAGTAGTCAAGGGCTGTTTTAATTAGGAAGGTGAGTATGGTACCAGATCTGATGACCTGGTATCACACTTTTCTGCTGATTTGCTTTTGAGCTGGTGAAGAAGGTCTTTTTAATATTTCATTTCCTTTCCCAGTAAAATGCAGAAAGGAATCTTTCTTTTCTTTGGAAGATGCTTCCAGATTAGCAGAGAAAGACAGAACTGATTTTAAAGGCATGCTAATTTCTTGCTGTAAGCTTTCATTGCTGTTCAGGTTTTTCCTGTCACAGATGTTGCAATGGATTTTTTTCATGATTGCTCTTGACTTTGTGTATATTTAGAGACTTCATTCTACACACAATTTGATGGAATTGTTGGCAAAGCACCCAGGAATTCCCCCGACTTTGCGTGATGGCCGACTTGCAGAAGAGGTAAACATATTTTGTCTTTACATAAATATTGAAGAGCACATTCTGATTTTTTGTCCCCTCAGTATTTTCTCTAACTAAAGAAACAACAATTCTTTTCATTTCAAAAGAAATAGCTTTTGAGATAACTACATACATTTCCCTTAAACTTAGTAAAACCAAGAGTTGTTTACTGTGTGATGAGAGCAGAAATGTCCAGTAAAATATTGCAGTTCTCAATGCTGGTGGCCTCTGTTATGTTGTGAGTGTGTTTTATGGAAGTTTTAATAATTTTTACCTCTAAAATGCTGTTTCCCCACCCCAAGAGTTGTGTGGAAGTAACTTATATAGATGTTACTGATAAGGAATGTGTCATCCTGAATTCTTCTGAGTCCTTTATTTCCTCACATTTTCTTTAGCTTTCCTCATTTTTAACTTCAAATAGTCAGAGTTCTCTCTAGGTGAAGTTTATTTTTCTTTGGCCAGATGAGCAAGTCACTATGTATCACTTTCTGTATGCATAAACTTAACTGTATCCTTAATCTTAACTGGGGAAGTATCTGGCAAAATAGTTGGGATTACTCTTCCCCACTGGTTACTTGCAGTGGGCATAAGGACAACATTTGCAAAAGAATGTCATTATTGTGTCACTGTTTGGGCTGAAAGGGACCCTGAGATGTCTCTAGCTGAACTTCCCCCTTAGAGCAAGGTCAACGTGGATTTCTGTCCAGGTATCCCAGGGCCTTATCCAACTGGGCTTTTAAAACCTCCCAGGAAAGAGATTTCACAACTTAGCTGAGTCGCCTGTTCCAGTACTTCATAATTCTCATAGGAGGGAGGTTCTGTGTGAATATTTTTCCTGTTTCAATTTATAGCTGTTGTCTCTTGTTCATTTGGCATGTACTTCACCAAAATGCCTGGGCTCCCAATTTTGGTGATTTCCTTCTGCCTGCTGGAAGGCTGATCTTTAGTAGTCTCTAAGCCTCTCTCCTTCAAGCTGCACGGGCCCAGTTCTTACAGCCGCTCCTTTTTGTGGTTGTGATGAGTATCTGTCTTATTATTTGGATATCTTCTGATATTTTATCATTTTTATGCAAATTCTACGTATGGGTATCGGATTTTTCTGTTTTAATGAGACTTGTTCTCCTAAATATATAAAATTTGTACCTGCCTTAGAGNGGAGATTCTGTAGAAGTGCTGCCTGTTTTTTATTGACCTGTAATTCTAGCAATTTTTAAAGACCACATTATCCTGACATGATTATAAAGAAAGCGATTGGAAAATTTGTTTTGTTTATTATCGTGATGCAGAGGTTGTTTTTCATAGCTAGCTTTGCCAGTAACTCATCTAAGTACCCGAGAGTCCTGTCCACTCCAGATAAACTGGGCTCTGTCGCAACAATGTAATTATCATAGTAGTAGCAAACAAAAAAAGACTTAAACATACACTAAACTGCACAAAATAAGTGTACGTAATGAAGTCAGTATGTAATGGTGAGAGATACATGTTACTTGTAAGTTGTTTGTTCATTAGTTTTTAAAATATAAAATAAACTGGCACTGCTTTTATAGTGGAGGCACTTGCACGCTAAGAAGGGTTTTCACTGTTAGAAGTAATTTCTCTGAAAAAAATTTTATCTGATGCACTTAAAAATAATGAAATTTAAGCCTTTCTTGTTATTTTATGAGTAAGTTTTATGTGTAGGTAAGTTCAATTGTCCTATTCTCAGACTGTTCCGGTATCTTTTTGTTGTTTGCTTATTCAACACAGATAAGTAATAATTCTGAGTTAGATTCCAGTTCCCTTTTGTAATGCAGTGTGTTTCTACTGTGTTGTTTGGGCTTATCCAAAAGCAAAGTTGCATGGTTAGCATCTTTGTAGTAATTTGTCTTCTCAAATGGTTTTTTTTGGGCTTACTAATAAATGCTGGATTCTAGAGGAAAAAAAAATATTGCTTACAAATGAAAGTGGATAGCACATAAATAGGTAACCATTTAAAAACGCTATGGTAGCTGGGGAGTTTTTACATTTGCAATATTCTTCCCAGACATGATTTGTGCATAGTTTAAGCTCTTACTTCCATACAGGCAGAACAACTTCGACAACATTATATGAGTAAATCCAACGCAGAAGTTGCAGAAGCCCATCAGGCCTTACAGCCAGTTCTTCAAACCATTCGGGAGCTTCAAAGAAAGGCAGGTACCTCTTATATATTTTGTCTCTGAATTTTGGCTTTTTTAAAAAATACTGTTTTCATCTGCTTATCCAGAACTCTAGCTGTTTATTATTTCTAACAGTGTTTGAAGCCCTGTTTGGAATGGGGCTTGGGCACACTCACCACAGGCCCAAAACATAATCTGTGTTCCCCACACACAGAACTTGATGAACAGATGACTGAAAACATAAAGTACGTGATGAGGGAATGAGTCTAGTAAAGTTTAACACTGTTCTTGATTTTTTAAAGTTTACTGTGCTTCACCTGTAATTTAGGTAAATAGATCATGGGGTTTGGCCTTTGAAACATTTCTGTGGTGTGTCAGATGGCGTTTCAGTTACTTTCAAGGGAAATGTTTTTTAACATTCATTTAGTAAGCTTAAGACTTAATTATGTTTAGTCCATGTGACAAGTCAGATTTCATGGAATGGAGCAAACCCTTAATGAATTGATGAACACCTGAGTTGAAATGGTGCTTGTTACTTGCATAATAGTAAAGAAATAATAAAGAAATGAGGGCAAATGGCACACGAGGAAGTAAACTTATGCAGCTTCTTTCGCCTGTTAAAATTATAAGGTCACTTCAGTGTTGCTCTGTTAATTTCACAGGGAGCTTTGCTCTCTCTGATTAAATGATCTTTTCATCTCCTTTTGAGAGAGAGAGAAGGAAGAAACTTTGAGATCACAGTATCTCTATGTGGCTGTTCTGTGTAGATGGCCTTGCTGAATCTGACTCTACCGAAGGAATATAAAGGTGTGGAGAACGTAGACAGTTTCTTAGTCATGTGATTACACTTCAGCAGAAGATGAGATATTTTTTAATCATACTCTCATGCTCCACTTTTCATGGAATTAGCCAGTCTCTGTTTGACCATGGTCTAAAGAGCAATATACTCCTCTGCTGCAATGAGTAGATTGGTTTTCTACTGAATGTTCAAGGATAAATCTGTTCTTTTTCATACAGATACATTCAGGTTCTCCTTGGTGGTTGGATGTCATCCAGACAGCAATACAGTATGCCATCGATGAGGAGCTTGTTCAGCGGGTGCAAAATGAAATAACCTGCAACTACAAACAGCAGACGAGTAAACTCTCCATGGCAGAGAAGTAAGAGAATAACTGAAATAGGCTCATAAATACAGTTAGATCTACTCAGGTCTTCTTACTAGTTTGTGCTGGCAGTTGCAATTAGATAGCAGACATTTTTGCTTCAGAGCATCTGGACTGCGACTGTGTTTCAAAACCAGTCCCTGAAAAAAGTGCAACTAGATAGAAGACTTGGAAAGAAAAGTAGGAAAATTACTGTTTTCTCTTAGATAGGCATTCTTTGAAATGTTCTTCGGTATTATCTACTGTGGTTTTACAGTCTTCTATACTCATGAAACTGCTGAGTAAGAAGAATTTGAAGTTTATTGCATTAAAATTGAGTAACCTCTAAAAGAAATTGGCCTGCTTAAATGGAAAGTAGACAGACAATATCAGAAAATCCTTTTGTAACACCATAAAATAGCATCACTGTTTTTCTGTGCAAAGAATTTGAGGTTGATTTCATGTTCAAGACAGCAGTATACCACTTATTTTTCAAAAAGGGTTCAATTACGGAATAATGAATTCGGAAGGAACATTCAGAGGTGACGTAGGTTAACCCTCATCTTAAAGATCCAGACCCATGCTCGTTCAATCCAGCAAGGTTGCACAGGGATTTGACCTGTTAAGTATCTCCAAGGAGGGAGATCCAATAGTCTCTATGTGAAGCTTCTTCCAGTATTTGGCCCACTTGGTGGAAAAAATAAAAAAAGACATTAAAATCCTTTTACCTAGTTAATATTTCCTGTGTTGCATGTTATGTACGTTGTCTCTTGTTCTTTCACCAGGTGCCTTTGAGAAAAGTTTGACTCAGTCTTCTCTGTACCTTCCAGTTAGATAAATATAGAAAGCAATAAGGTCTCCCCTAAATTTTAGG
>VZTA01022765.1:2448-29570 GCA_013398855.1 Mohoua ochrocephala | reverse complement strand
GTCTCAGAGTTACAGACTCAATTTTGTTAAATTCAAAATTAGGTAGATATAAATAGGACTGAACATTGCCTAAAGATTTTATTTTCTCTCTTCTTTTTCACAGTATAAAACATTGTGAAACAAAAACTAGGATGCTATAAAATTATAGCACCTCCAAAAATAATATAGTTGGCTTGATACTGTCAATTTATTAATTTACTTCAATGTCTTCACATTTACATCTTCTATCTTGAAAAACTGCAAAATGCCTGGTGGACTGTTCAGGTTATACAGACACATATTTATAACATGTTTTTTTTTAAAAAGGTATCTCCCCCTTTTGCCAAAGGAACACAACTATTCTCCCTATTATTAGGAGCATTAATGCTACTTCTTTTTATTATAGTAGATTTTATGAAACAAAACTGCTTATTGCTTCTGGAAAGTGAATAGAGCATCTGCATTCTACAGCAATGTATATGATTAATACCATTCTAGATAGAAAAACATAAAACATGAGATTCCCATTTCCTAGCTGAATTGCCTTTCTGAGAGACTTTAAAGTAAAAAGAAGTATTTCACTATAATTGGTAGATGACATTTTCTATCAAAAACAAATCCAAAATACCTTTTCATGAAAACATGAGACAATGTAGTCTTATATATTTCCCTTTGATATCTCATATACCGACTCCCCCAACTTCAGTTTCATTTTATTTTATATCCAGTTCATGAGTTCTTCTTAATTACATGTTGCTAGTAGTGAAAAAAAATCATAACAATTAGTTTGGGATTTTAAGAAACTGTTAGTCTTAGACCAGTTTTGAATTTTGGTAAAAATATAAGGTATCTCTTACTAAAGTTCCATTTGTATAGGAACCCAAGTGAGACTGAGCACACTAATGCTTAAGAAATTTGTTTATTCAGGATCTATCTCATTTTCAGGCTCAGCATTCATAATGGATACCAGTATCAGAAGTTTTCAGTAAAATACAAGCGCCAGACATGACTTTAAACCAAAGGCATGCAATTCCTTTTGCACAGCAAGAGAGGATTCACAGTTACAGACCACAGAGCTGTTCTTTTTAAAAGTCCAGCTTTCAGTCAGGTCTTTTCTTCAGAAAGAAATCAGGTCTATGAATCGTACAGACTTCTCATGGACTTACTCTATGAAACCTTGGTTTTCTGTATTATAAAAATTGAAGTAAAAAAAAAAAATCCCTCACAGATTCCAGTATTAGCTGGGTTCTCAGATATATTTTTAACATCATTAAAAATAAACAAAACAAAACAGAAAATAGATTTTTAGGCTCAAAGTAATTCCAAAAATGTCAAGTGCCTTTAAATAGCCCTTCACAGAAATACAACCTGACACAAAGCTTGACTTCATGGATAATCAGTGTAGCAAATCCATGTAGTAATCAACACGTCCAGATATCACCATTCAACTGATATCTTAACTCCAGATACCTCGATACCAGCACTTTTGTCCATAAACTCTTTTCCTCCTGTTACTCTGGTAAGAACAACAAATACAATGTATCTATGATGGCTTTTTTCTCCAAGTATTGCAATACTGTACAGTGGCCCAGTTTAGTCAGATTAAGCAGGAACTTCTACACAAATTTTCAAGTTTCAATATACTGCTTTAGTATTTCTGTTATGAAGCAACTGAAGTTCAAACGTGAAGTTTTTAACACAAAGTTGAACTTCTTTCATGTACAAAACTAATTGCTATGTGTTATTGCTATCTATTCGCTGTGCAATTCGAATTTTTTTTTTCTATTTTTCCATAATTTGACAGGCAGCACTGAAAGCAAAAACATTCCATGGAGGTGTGTCTTCTGGTTACCACTAAACTGCAAACCACAAAACAGCAAAATGTAATATACTTATACTATGTAAGATCTTCCCAGATTACCATTGTGACATGTTTCAGTTAGGTATGTGACAGTGTTCAATTCAACATTAATTTCTATATGAATTTGAAAATCATTAATAGGAATTAAAGCTCATCTTGTAAACCACTACAGTCATCAATATTTCAGATTTTTTCTGACGTACATCAACAATTCCAGTACAATTCGGCACCTCTCCTTTCCTCCTCTCATCCCATTTAATTTTGCTGTTTCATGATCACACCAAGAGACAACACATCCCAGCAGTGACCAGATTTACACAGTGCTGGACAGGGATAGCCATACTTTCACAAACAGTCATTTAAAAACTGCAGAGTCAGTGCTAAATTTTTAAAGCAATAAGCTCATCCGAGGTCACATAGCCTTACAGAGAATTATAGAACATAGATGTTAACAACAATATTAAAGAGATCTCTGGAAGTCATCCCATCCAAACTCGCAGTTGAAGCAGAGCTAATTTAACCATTAGGTTACCCTGGAGCTTGACCGGTCAATTCTGAAAATACCCAAGGATAAAGAGATGACAGCTTCTCTGGTCATATTACATACCTGTGTAGTGGTGTCTAGATTACACAACCAGCATAGTAAAAATGCATTTGCCACAAGATGCCTGCAGTCCATGGGAAACTGCAAATTTACACTGGAAATTAAGCAGCTACATATGTAATACAAACCATATGCAAGAATAAAAGGTTCAGCTTCATTCCTTAAAACACTATCAGAAAATGTAGTTTAGCACTAAAATAAGCCACAATTTTTTCAATATACTTATTTTCTATCACTGTTCAGCAGGGTATAATCATCACCTGCTGATTCTTTCTAGGCAGAATACATATTGCACTTTTCAGTAGCTGCTTCAGTGTGTGGGTGGTGTGTTCCTGAAATTACTAATAAGACTTAAGCTTACTGCAAAAGAGACAACACTGCAAATCAAGAGTTTAACAGAAATATTTTTTTTATGGGTAGTAGAGCTTTCCCTGTTACTCCCATTTAAGTAAACTCATCATTTAATCCACTAAATTAGGGAAAACAAAATATTTTTCATTTAAGGTTAGAAACTATAGGAAAATTGTATAGATAATATAACAATCTTACTCTGGCTATCCATACTCAGGCATATTTTAGGCCAAAGCTTTCTCTCCTATGTCTATATCACCACTAAGCAAGATGACAGGTTGCCTCCCATGTAATATAGAAATTAGATAATGCCACAAGACTTTCTGTTTCTAATTTTGGAGAACTTCGACACCGAGTAAGATCAGCCAAATCTACTTCTTTACTAGTCTAGTTTGAAATGCGCTTCCACTGAATGCACTGAAAGGTAAAGTTATTAATGGATTGAAAAACCAAGCTGAAAATTTTAGCCATTACTGTTTAATTAAAAACATGTTTGCTTTTCTCTGTTTTTATTAAAAAACAAAGGAGAAATACTTCCTCTTTTATACTACCTCCCCTGCACCTTAGCAGGGGAAAAAATGACTTTAACATTTGCACTGAGCTGAAAATCTAAGACCATTTTTTGAGGCAACCAAAAATAGAAGGAGTTCAAACTGAAAGAGTATGTTAAAATGAAAACAACTAATGCCAAATAAAACTTCCAATATTAAAATTCTTTAAAAAGAGACAACATAGAGTCATGCCGCATCTCTCCAGTGAGTGTCAGTACAGAGGGGTTTTTCGGAATAGACTTGATCTCTATGTGAAAACTGAGTTAGATCCTTACATAATCACCCCATTCATCTCTCATGTATCCAGAAGTGACTTTGAAAATGTAAACAGAATTGCAACATCATAATTTTCAATGTCAGTCTTTCTACAGAACAACCTTAACTAGCTTCTACAATACAAACAGTATACAAAATTTCTTCCCATTCAAAATCACTTTCAAAATTTACAAAAAGAAGTACTGACAGGCAAAATGACCTTCTGGAAGGCAGACATGAAATACATAACCCTAATAACTGATGCATCAAACTCAAAATATTCCTACCATAGCCTGTATTGATAAAGAAACAGCATTATATACAGTTCATCTCCTAAAAATGTAGTTAGGACTCCACTTTTTCTTCCCTCCCTCTAAATAAAAAGGTATTTTGTGGGGAAAGTCTCTCTTCCGCAGGAGAATCCATGACAAAGTTGCTGGAGTTCCTACCTCTAGGAATCCTAGAGTTATATAAGCAGAATGTTGATCAGTCTCAAAAGAAAATGTCAAGGTCTCCCAGAAGTTCATTCCCTCTTAAAAGATGAAAATTTGACACTAAGCTAGAAACATAGCATTTAAATGTTTAAGTAAATTTTCCATATATTTTTTTGAAGAGGCATACTTCCCAGCAACCAGCAACATGATTTATACTTAGGGCTTTTGAATCAAAGTTCAATTTTTCCATAGCAACTGCACTGCTCTCTTTACAGACATTATTTTCATTTTGTAACAGTTAGACAAATTAGGTGTTCCTGGTTGTCAACATGTCAAACATAGGGAATAACTGCAAGGATTTTTAAGTTATACATGCAACACAATTCAAGATACAGTCCAGTCAAGCTGACCCGGCAGCATCCTAAATAGGACAGAGCTTAACCTGCCTTATCTCACAATTACTTTATATCATAATTAGAAAAATATGCTGGCACGCCTGTCAAGATTAAGGTATGTGAACTGCTTGCTTTAAACTGATAATACTGGAGGGATCATATAGGACTCTGCAGCACTCGTCTCTCTGACATTGCAGACTGCCCTCTATTGATCTCTGTACATCAGGCTCTGTTTGCCCCTTAGAAGAGGAATATTCAAGGTACGCTATCCATGAAAAAGAAAATGGAATGATATACCTACATTCAGAGTATGCTGCTTTATTCTCAAGAAAATGTGAATATGTATGTGGGTCCTGATAAACTTGGTAAAATAAACATAGTAGGAGCTAAACAGTAAATTAACCTGCGCTGCCGAATTGATTATTAAGAACAAGAAACAATTTTATTACTGGCAAACAAGAGTGTTCTGCATTTTTTTACTATATTCCTTCTCCTTCCTTACCTTGTGCCCCTTAACCAATTGATAAAGTAAATGAATGCCCTCTACCAAAAGATGTTTGTTCAAATTGCTTTCCACTACTTCACCAAAACATATGTTCAGGCAAAGTAGGAGAGAAAACAGCTATCTCTTATTTTATCTTCAACATTTCTGCCATAAGGAGATTTATTTGAGAGAAATGGCTGAAGTATTCACATCCAGGCCAAAGCTGCTTCATGCCTATTTCACATTAAAGTATAATAAGATTCCAGAAGTTGCGGTTCTGTCTTCCCCAAAAGGAATGAGAGAAGGAATGATGGACTGACATGCACACCACTCTTCATCATTCGTGTTCATCAGTGACTTGGATGAAGGGGCAGATGCCTCCTCAGCGTGTTCACTGACAACACAAAGCTGGGAGAAGAGGCTGATATCCCTGAGGGCTGTGCAGCCCTTCGGAGGGACCTCAGCTGGTTGGAGAGATGGGCAGAGAACCATCTGAGGTTCACAAAAACATGCATTTTAGCAAGGATGGAATTTCTGCCCTAAACCAAAGATTAACTCCAGAACAAAGCAACGGCCCCAAATTAACCTTAAATCTTAACCTACAAGTGGAATACACTCCCTGCTAAAATAAGAAGATATGTCTAAATTTCAGTCTCCAAAAATCCAGCTGCATATTCTAAACCCCTGAAATCTTTACAGGACACAAAGATTTTTCCATAAAGCTCTTCCAGCACTTCACCAATTTTGAGATTGTAAAAGAGAATTGCTTGTTCTGAGAATAACTATATTACTGCTATGCTAGGTTTTAAATGATATAACAATTTACACAGAACTTTCTATAATAGTCCTTTCTGAAATGACACTTCCCAGCACAGTACAGACAGCAATGACATACCGCATGCCAGAAGTACCTCCAGACAAGCTTTTTTCCCCTAAATGCAAAAAAGAAACCAAGTTTGTCAAGGAGATTACTGCCCTCTCCATTGGCATATTGAAATCTTAGCTCACTAGGTCACAGATGGACATTTTCATACTCTCACCTAAAACTCAATTTCATGTTATCATTGTGCCTCTGACTGTGTATATAAAGCAGGAATCAATCTTTATGTTTGTTCATCTTTGATGTGCAAACACACTATATTTATATGATTGTAAAATCTATTTTTAAATAAAGGAGAAGTGTAAAAATGAACCTGTTGTTTGTCATAGACCCTTCTCCCTAATTTTGGACCTTTAGGAGAGTATGGATTCTAAGACACCATGTCAAATACCCTTCTCTCACTGTTTCTTCATTATGAAGCCTGCACTTTCTGATAGGTTAATGCACTGACATGAGTATCGGAAACTATTTTTCTACTTCTACCCAAACCATGCTGTTGCACATAATATATAATTAGTTAGACCAATTCGAGATACTGGTCTTGATCCAAAAATTTACATATATACTTTGTGTTTCCAATACCTTAGAACAAGATGTTCTCGACTGCATTCTGAAGAAAATGTGAAAGATCCGACAGATTAGCTAACAGCTTGAAAGACTGCATACAGTGATGGCAACGATTTATAAAAACCAAAGTCACTGTTTTTCAGTTTGGAGATTTTTCACTACCTAATTTCTTTCCTTCCTCCCATAAAAAGAAATCAACAGAAGACCAAAACTGTCTCTGTCTTCAATTTTTATGGATAGAAAAAATCTAGAAAGACAATCTGTCATATCATGAATGAAAGCATAATAAATACACTCTGTTTTGTACTCATAATTAAAAATCTTATTGTTCTCAGAGCAAGAAGGATGAGACATCATAAGTCTGAGCTTAAAATTTAAGTACAATGAATAAAAATAATTCAGGAATTACTGTCTTAAAGCTTACATCGCTGTTGAAATGAATCTCTTTATAAATAGGAAAGACATACCAACCAACTAATCAAATTTGATCTCATTTTTCAAAGGCATCCCTCAATTTTACAGCACCCTTTATGTATACTTTACATAACAAAGAAACAAGGAAAACTAACACATTTTCTAAAATTAGGAAATAAAAATTTCATGTATGTTCATCATCGGAAAGTTTAACAATAATTAAACCACAGGTGACATTGAAGTAAGGAAAGTTCCATTTAAGAAATAGGTTTTGAAACAAATGCTTAAAAATGAGGAATTAGTAACTATAGTACTCCTATTGTAAATCAGGATCATTCCAACAACTCTGCACTTTGCCAAATGTCTAAAATGATGGATAGTATGAAGTAAGAAACAGCTACTGAAAGGGGAAAGGAATATAAAGGCTCCTTATTGAGAGACAGGGCAGTGCTCATTGTTATTCAAGCACATGAGCTGCCGTATCCTGTTTCCATTGACTGCAGGGAAGGCTTTAGCATTGACTTCAAACAGGTGCAAGTCCCATGAGACTTAAAGGGAATAAAACGTACAGTCACGGTATGAAAGCGACAGTGTATGAAGTGTGGTGAGACAGGATATGTAATTCCAATGTGGTACACAAGAATCTGACAAAGCTATTTAAAAGCAGTGCCAAGTAAGGATGCAACTGAAAAAACCAGACATTTCTAAACAGAAATTTGGCAGGTCTTCATTCAATGCTACAAAAAAAAAAAAGTGCAGGAAAAATGTTACAGAAATGAGAGTGCTAATTTATAGTGGGGGGAGAGAACAAGGGAGACCCAGAAGCAGCAATAAGCATCATCCTGTTCTGTAGCAATACAATTTCACTTGTTCAGGACACAGCTGCTGGAATGCTTTGGTAGATACTGCAGACTGGTCTTCTCTGAGAATTGCTGAGACTTAGACCCAAATATATTGCCCACTTCTATTTATTCTCTTCTGTATTATGATGAGCATTTGAAAGTGTTCGGGGATTTTTTTTCTTTAACTTACATAATCCTCAAAGAGAAGTCTTATATAGGATATAGGCTATAGTCTTACATCAGCAGAGTTATGCATGCTGTCCTCAATTAATTCTATAAAGAAAGTAGCTGAGATGTTATTATATTAATTAGAAGCTGGTCAAAAATAGAGTACTTATCTCAAAGGAAACTATGTGACTTCAAAATTTCTTTCCAGATGGAAAAGAAAGCTATCCAACACAGCAACTATCTGTCTAAAACAGGGGTAGTAAGCATCAGTCTCCATATTAAACTCATATGGATATGTATTACAGCAGGATGACCAAACCTCAACATTCAATTCTGGAACCAGATTTTAACATTAAAATGAAGAGTGAAAGTAGTTCTTTTGAAAGGAATCAGGCAACACTATAAATAACTCTAAGGGTTATGGCAGAGATTAAGCAGCTCTTCCACACTTATTAAGTTTTAGGATGAAAAGAATCACATACCTGTGCAAGCATGGGAAATCCAAGGTTCCTGCATCCATTACAAGGTGTCAGTGCCTCCCATAAACCTGAGGGTCCACAAGTATTTTCACCTGCATCATCATCATCTTCCTCCCTTGGTGGTAAACGCATTGAAGAAGGCCTCTGTGCATAAAGACACAATACTTTCAAATTAAACACGGTGATATACTGTCAATAACCTTTTTCCCTTATGAACTTAAGAGTGTCCCATTCATAAATTCCAAAATACAAACTGGTATTTTAATACAAAGTACCTACTCAACTGTTAAACTGCTGTATGCAAAGAATACTTCCTAAGGAAGGTGTATATTGAGCTATCTGCAATTATACTTTAAAATTGAGTGAACATATTAACATACATTGAAAATATTTATTGTCTTTATTAGCAAGAAATTGGCAATTTCTACTTCATTTTACTTTAAAATTTGATGTAATATCATTAAGTTTAGGATATTCCACAAAGAATAAAAACTAACATTTGCCTGGATGAGTTCAAGGTTTTTGCAGAAAAAAAAATTAAATCAAAATATGAGGTTTCAATTTTTGCAATATATTTATCAATAATAAACGTGTTACATTATGTTGTAGGCAAAAGATGTATTTAAAAATGACCTGTATTATTTTGCTTCGTAGTCTGGAAAGGATGAAAAGTATCAGGAATAGTCATTCACTTCTGAACACTGTGACTTACATATTGATCTGAGTGATAAGGGAAAAATGCTGATTTTTACTTAAACCAGTATCCTAACTTTCTATGACAGACAGAAATAGGAAGAGTGTTCAGTTCCCACATAATTACGTCATTTTGCTATACAGGATAGTCCACCCCAACTGAATTGCAGTGGCAACTTTTATTAATTTCAGGAGAAATTCATTTCTTTCCTTCAGAAGAAGGAGGAAAGTTAACCCAGTAATGAATAATTTTTAAAATCTCATGCCAACAAAAATTGTTACAAGCAAAAAAAACCAGGAATTCTTACATCTTAATTCTTTGTCCATATTTAAATTGGAATACTGAATAGCTGTTCTAGCCTGCTTCACATTTGCTTGAGCAGCCTGCCTGATACTCAGATAGTGAATGCTGTCTTTAGGAATGCTTCTTTCAGAAGAGGCTGGATTTTTGCTTGACCAGAATAACACTGTTTGAGACAATGGTTGACCACAACTATCAATCTGATGGTAACATTAGCTCTAAAGCACTGCCATGAGGTCCATGTAAAAATCATTTTAAAAAACTCAACATTTAACTGCAGATTATTTTAGCCAATAGAATAAAGAAATGCATGGAGCCTGCTGCAAGTAAGGGAATAGAAAAGCGAAAGAAAAGTAAGGGGGAAAAGTAGAGAAACAGTAGCAGTTCTAAAGATGAACACCAGCTGATGGAAACTGTAAGAGAAGCAAAGGCACCACACAGACAGGCACTCACTCAAGTTGTGTAACATCTGAGGGTCATTCAGCTCTTGACTCTTGTGCTAACTTCTTAATACAAATGTTGTTGGTATACCGTTCATTTAATCAGAGAAAATATTTCTGAATTCTATCTCAACTCACGCATCAAAGATGAGAAACACAATATATGCCACTCCATTAGTCTGATTGCCCTCTGTTAGAAAATGGTCGTTCCCTTGTTGCAGACTTCATGAATCTAGCCATATCTTCTAAAGTTAGGTGGATTTATTTACTTTTTATTTTAAAAGTCAATTTCTAAAACATTCTTAGTATGGTATTTCATTAGGTTATTTTGACACTCTAGTAGTACCACAGAATATGTTGCCATAGCAACCAATATTCTCACACTGATTATTAAAAGGATTGGGTTAATTCTGCAGAGTGTAGGTCGTGAAAGACTATTATTGCTAGGTATTTGCATAGACAAAGGAAGCAGACTAGAGGTCTTTCCCCTCTATTTATGACGCCATCTTCAATGGTGAAGATTTATATTTTAAGTCTCAGAACCGCTGCACCAGAGAACAAAGCGCTTCTTGCCCCCTGGAGAAAAAAGCAAAGAACTGCAGCAGTGCTCAGCACAGGAAAGCAGGTAACACACACTAGCTGCGACCTTACAAGCCAATGGAAGTGAATGAAAACAAAAGTCATATAAAAACATCCGTGCACCTTGTAAAGGTAAAAAACACACGCACATTATATAAATGAGAAATTTTCAACACAACTAAAGGAAGATGAATTACAATAGAGTCACTGAAGTGGGATCATATGAGTATTTAGCCATTACAGGAACAGTGTGAAAAAACCCCACGCCAAACAATAATTGGATGATAAAAAACAAAATACACAAGCAGAATGAGAGTTGTATATTTCCATTAGACATCTTTTATATAAATAGCCTAAGATAGAATGTGAATCACAGGAATTTAATGTCAATATGAATGAGAGGAAGTGGGAAGTATAGAGTCAGATCTCCTGATCATTCAAAAAAGGATCAGTCAATGCCAGAGTTCATTAGACACACTGTTGGAATAAACTGACTGGTACTCTGATGCAACTAGACAATGCAGGTATGAACGTGGTACAGACTAATTTACAGACTACTGCAGATCAGGGTTAGCTCTTTTTATACTTGCCCGGATTTCTGCTGCCAATAAAGCACTAAAAAGGAACGATTAGGAAAAATCTATGTGGAGGGTGAAGAAACAGTTATTGTCATCACCTTTCTCACCCATCCCTGCTGACAGAAGCCCAGTTTTTCCCAGGAAATGGGAAAGAGATGTGTGGGAATTACTGCAGCGAAAGAGAGCTGCATTTGCAAAGAGGAGGGAAGGAGTTGATAGCTGCACGAGAGAAAGGGGTCACAAGTGCCCCGAATTTGATAGACTGGGCCTGCATACCCCGGGAAGAGGGATGCGTCCGGACGAGGCAAATGAGATACAGAAAAATCTACAATCAATTCACAGACCTCAGACTGTCACACAAACCCATAAAACTCCAAACCCAGACCACACAGTTTCCTGTTACTCTCTCACAGCCTTTATTCCTTTCCCAGAACTCCTTAATTTTTCTGTTCTGTTGCATAATTTAATTTTGCCTCCTTGGAGATCCTTTGAACGTGAAAATCTAATTCTGTGTGTGCTACTGGGAAGCCTTGAAATAGCCCTGTAGGGAGAGTTTTAGTAAAACCAAAGTTATTTATGCCCACTTCTCAGAAAATAAATAAATAAATAGAGTAGAAGATATTTCTGTCAACTAAAGAAAAATAGGCACAATTGAGAACCTCTTACTTATGCCTGTTTTGAGTTAAAATAACCCCAACAAATGTAGTTCAAAAATGCCATGCAAATCACAGTTACTCAATTAATTGAATTAAACATTATGAAATGGCAAAGTCAATATAAACTGCAATACTAGGCTTCAATAAGGCCACTTCTGCCTAAGTTAGAAGAGACACATGTATAAGCAACATATATCCTCAAACAAAACAGGCAGAAAACCTTACATGATATTAAATATGACATGCAAAAGGAAAATTTGGGAGAGAAACTATAATAGAGAATACAAGATTTATTAAAAGTTCTGGTTTTTACTGGAACACTAAATTAAGTATTAGACATTGCTTGCAGTAGTAAGAGGCTAACAAAGTAATTTCTCTATGTAAAGAGAGAATAATAATGATACAGCAGTGAGAGAGTAGTAAGATCTAGCATAAGGACATTGGATCACTGAAAATTTCTTCAGACTCTACTGAGCCTATCACGTCACCTCTCATTTTCATACTTAATGAGCACTTAAATAACGTCTTCGAAAATTTAGGTATGGAAGCCTTCCTCTTCATGTCTCCATCTACATAAAAGGCAAAATTTGCCCACTAGGATACTTTAGATTGAAGGACACTTTATAAAGAGGCTATTTATTCTCCAAAACATGTATGTACGTCAGACTGTGTACCACAATAACTTGGAATCTCTATCCTGACCTAAGAGAGCAAGCCAATATTTATCAACAGAGAGAATGATGAATACAGACAGAAAAGCAGAGAAAGTCTGTTCTACTTTTAAAAGTCAACAAGAAGAGAAGGTGAGAGCAGCTTTAATCTTAACTGTTACTTACAGTTACCAAGTTCACAGCTCAGCAGCTGTACACAATGTATAAAACATACATAAATATTTTTATGTATGGTCTTCCTTTTAACAGATATCAATTCCTTCCTGTCTAACATATGACCTTATTACCTAGACAAGTTTTCTCTAGGAATACAGTAAATGATACAAGAGGTCTTATTTCCTTTCGGTCCCTCTTTTTCTCAGCTTTTAGTGAAGACTGGTCTGCTTTCTGCCTTGACATTTGTAAGCAGCCTCTGCTAGGAAAAATATGACTCAATTCCCTTGTTTCGGAATACATAAGAAATTTTCCTGTACTAGTCCAGTGAAACCTAAAACCAGGCATCAAAATCTTTACTTCTCATATCTGTTTTTTCATAATTATCATCCATTTGCAGAAGTATTTCACATACCCTTTCAAAAAGTATCTGCTAGAGCAAAACAGCATCAGCAAACTATTAAACGTACAAAATAATACGACATTTACCGTTTGCTATTGCATCATAGCTCTGGAGACACGAACATTAACTTATCACTTCTCTTCATAAGAAAACAAGATTTTTAAATGGAGCAACAAAGATGAAGTCCAGAAGCCAATATTCTTCTGCTAAGAGGAGGCGGAAAGCAATCAGATATTTGATAAGCCAAATGCTGCCACTCAGTTTGAAACAATGAGGTCAGTAGGAAGTTTCTTCTGCAGAAATAATTTGTCAGACATGTAAGTATTTTCTATCATCCTAACAGAGATGTGCCTCTAACTCTCCTTGGCCCAAAGGACATGTACCTACGTTGTGAAATAAAAGTAAAAACTTACAGTTCTGTTATCTAGTATTCTATTTTGACATTACACTAAACTAATAGAGCGGGAAACTGCTCCCGAATCTCTTCTATGAATTAGGATAAGCAGGTCGGTCTCTGCTACGGCTGTCCCCAGCAGCTGTGGCAGTCAAGCCAGGGACAGCAGAGCTGGGACAGTGTTCTGTGCTCTCAGTGCTCCCCCTGCTGCTGCCCAGGCTGCTCCCAGGGGAAAATGCCTGAGGTATGCAGAAGACAAAGAAAAAAGAGCATTAGGGCATGACATACAACACCATCAGTTACTATTTTCCTACAGCGGGATGCCTGCATTAAGCAAATGTGCCCTTCTGGGATTCAGTAAGGATCCTGAAAAGGAGGAGCCTCAATTATGACATACATCCTATGTCTCACAGACAGTGAAAGGTTTTGGTGAGCTGGGCGCACCTTTCCCACATCCCCCAAGGCCTTCTCCCTACTCATATTTTTCTGTTTCCCATCCTCCTTATCTTGTCTTTTACCTTACACTGCACATCTGCTGCCATTCTTTCACAAACATGTTCCAAGTTTGCATCTCTCTCATTAGCTATGAGTCTGGTTAGAGTTTGACTGCACCTCCTGTCTTCTGCAAAGCAGTATCAGCAGGACAAGGATAGTCTTGTACTTAAAGCAGCTGAATGATGGAGAAGTGTACTCTGTACCTGCCTCTGCCATAATCCATGTGGGCGTGTCTTTTAAACATCTCTAAGATCGTCACGAAGTTTGTGTTCCTGATCTGCTGGCTCTATTGAAACTGAAGGTGAGTTTGCACAAATGCTGGGCTACATCAGGAATCATCTTGAGAGATTCTGTGACTATTTTCAGCGGTATATAAGCCTAAGTACTCTGCAAATCCCAGCTTTAGCAATCCCAGACGTGGAATCTTGATCTCTACGCCACTGCACATCAGCCCAGCTGCACGTGATAATATTTTCTGACTGGGGATCCAAAAGGAACACCACATCTGAAGCAGTCAGACACCTTGAACTCAAGATCAAAGTGATGTCTGATTTTGAGAAGAAATTCCTGTAACTTGAAGTCAGCAGAGTCAAGTTAATTGACCTCATGTAACAAACACAAAATGTATTAACTTTAGGCAAATGTGCTTAATTCACATACATGAGGAAAACGACATGATTGTGTAGTTGCTGCCCCTCAGTGGGCAAGTGCTATTGACACCTATCATGATGAGCACCCCAAAATTAATCATCATTCTGTCTCCAGAGCAGGATCTGACGCTATACAGGAAATACACCCTGGAACCAGATGGCAAGTACAATGCATACTGAATAAGGTCAAAATTTTAAGTAAAAATGAGATTACAAAATGAGTGCACCTGAACATGTATTGGAAGTAGAGCAATACCTATGAAATGTTTAATTCATCCTTGCATGTAGCATAAATAATGACAATGAAGACGATTCTGAATCTTTGCACTACTTTCATAAAAGGATGCAAGCATTCATAAAACAAAAGTTTTAGGATTTAAAAACCTAATAGGTTATTAATTAATCAGAAAATAACGGGCATAAACTAAAAAAAATACTTTCTTTCTATTGTTAAAAGAATTGTATTTTTCAAGCCTTAAGATAGCTTTTCATTTGCTAAATAACCATAAAAGAAAAAACAATCCATTAACAGTCATTTACTAATAAAAAGGTTAATTTTGACTAATTAATTCTTCAGTAAACATAAAAGCTTTTAAACTGAGTGTTGTGATCTTTGTATGAAAAGTATGTCATCTGTACATAAAAGCCACTACCAGGACGCTCACATTTAACAATCTAATATTCTCTGCATATATCTTAAGTGCAAAGCAAAAGACACTTCAATGTAATTTGGTAAGAATCTTCACTCTTTTCTAATTCCTGCTTAATTCTACCAAACGACAGAAAATTCAAGGATTCAATGTATCAAAAAATTGCAGAGAATGGATGACTAAGTGCTTTTAGTAACTATAATTTAACCACAGTACAGTGGTATTTCCAAGAATGGTATAGTAGGTGGAGCCTATAGAATTTTCATTTTTAAATATCTTGGGAAGTAAGTACTGTGTTTGTTTTTCAGTTGAAATTAAGAAGATGAAGTATTAGCTGCTTGAAGCTGCAATATGAACGGTTCTGAATCAAAAAAGTACTTAGAACATCATTCTCTTAAACTAATTTGAACTGTTTGAAACAGCATCTGGATAAGCACATCATGCAGTGGGTGAGCAACTGGCTCACGGGTCAGACACAAATGGTTACAGTGAATGAGGTAGCATCAGACTGGAGACCTGTCACTTCGTGGGGTAGGTTTCACATGGCTCCATCCTTGATCCAGTACTCTTCAACATCTTCATTAATGACTTGGACACAGGACTGGAAAGGATACTTATCAAGTTCACAAATGAAACAGAATTGGAAGGAGCTGTTTTCTCCCTCAAAGGCAGGGAGGCCCTGCAGAAAGATCTCGACAAATTAGAGGACTGGGCAATCACCAACCATAGGAAGTCCAACAAGGGGAAGTGCCAGATTCTGCACCTGGGATTTGACAACCCTGGATGAACAGACTGGAGAACAAGATGCTGGAAAGCAGTGCCATGGAAAGGGACCTGGGGTCCTGGCTGATGGCAAGTTGAACGTGAGCCAGCAGTGCCCTGGCAGCCAGGAGGGACAAGCGTGTCCTGGGGGGCATCAGGCACAGCATCGCCAGCTGGGCAAGGGAGGGGACTGTCCCACTCTACTCTGCACTCGTGTGGCCTCACCTTGAGTCCTGTGTGCAGTTTTGGGCACCACAATATAAAACAGACATTAAACTATTAGAGAGCTAAACTATTGGGCCAAAGGAGAGGTACAAAGATGGTGAAGGGCCTTGAGGTAAAGTCTTAAGAGGAGCAGCTGAGGACACTTGGTCTGTTCAGCCTGGAGGAGACCTGAGGAGAGACCTCACTTCAGTCTACGANCAAGGGAGGGGACTGTCCCACTCTACTCTGCACTCGTGTGGCCTCACCTTGAGTCCTGTGTGCAGTTTTGGGCACCACAATATAAAACAGACATTAAACTATTAGAGAGCTAAACTATTGGGCCAAAGGAGAGGTACAAAGATGGTGAAGGGCCTTGAGGTAAAGTCTTAAGAGGAGCAGCTGAGGACACTTGGTCTGTTCAGCCTGGAGGAGACCTGAGGAGAGACCTCACTTCAGTCTACGACATTCTCATGAGGGGAAGAGGAGGGGCAGGCACTGATCTCTTCTCTGTGCTGACCAGTGACAGGACCTGAGGGAACGGCCTGAAGTTGTGTCAGGGAAGGTTCAGGCTGGATATTAGGAAAAGGTTCTTCACCCAGAGGGTGTTTGGGCACTGGAACAGGCTCCCCAGGGCAGTGGTCACAGCGCCAGCACGACAGAGCTCAAGATGTGTTTGGACATTGCTCTCAGGCCCATGGTGTGACTCTTAGGGATGGTTCTGTGCAGGGCCAGGAGCTGGACTCGATGATCCTTGTGGGCCCCATCCAACTCAGCTTATTCTGTGATTTAATAAGTCATTTGTTTAATCTATAGATTAAGGTACCGCTCTATAATGTATCAAAACATAGGCACTTCCATAACTTACTCCACTCTAATATTTGTGTTTGGGACAGGATTGAACTGCCAAATTTCTCTCTCTTAACATTACCTAAAATAAAGGGAACCTGTGTTTTAAACACTTGTCCAACTTTGAGCACATACCTAATACTAATAAATCAGACTATCTGCACACTTAATTTTAAATGTTTAATATCAAAGCACTTCAAGTGCTTTACTTTACCATGAAAAAGAACTTCGCACATGAAGCATAAAGCCCTAGAACAGAATTCACCCAGGAAGTCATACAGACTGCAAGGACACTCTGCTACAGAAATGTGTTTCTAGGAATGCCTTTCCACCCCACAGGCGTAGTAGATTTGACCTAAGTTGGTATGTAGGAAGGGTACACACAAATAGGCTGCACAAAAAGGTAGGAATTTGGCAACTTTTTTGAGTCTTGAAATTTAACCACGTGAACAGTTCCAACAAAGTTAATGGAATTTCTCATGTTAATGACAGACTTATGCGTCTCCCTGAATCAATATGCACATGACTCACTCCAAAATGTGACTCACTGAAAAACTCATGTACCAGATGAAAAAGAAGAAACCGATAATGAGGGGCATAGGAGCCTGCAGAAAAGCAAAATCAAGTGTTAATAATTTTAAAAATATTAAATAGAATTAAAAGCTACAAAATATTTGCCCTTGCATAAAGGAAAAAACTCATCATTCAAAGTAATGACCAGCATTTTTGGCTTTAAATGTCTCAGAGAAAATACTGCTTGGAGAACAGATACAGCGGCATCTCTGTATTTAACAGCCCTATACCATCTGAATGTTTTCATATAACATTTGAAAAACTCGGCGCAATGTAATTGCCATGAAAATCAGCTGTAAACCATGCATTTTTCCTTTTTTAAAATTGTGAAAGAGGGGGTGGGTAAGTGGGTGGCAGTATGATGAAACTTATAGAAAATACATTATTTGTCATGAAATAGAGCAGAAGGAAGAGAAATTAAAGTAGGGGAAAAAAATCAGGTGGTAAGAGAGTAGGCAGAAGTCACCACTTTATTACTCCTCCAGTGCACAGTTTTTTATTTAGCACACACATTCTCAGTAAAAGTGTGTTACTGAAAATGCAGTTATTATTCCATTAAGTTGCTGTTGGCTTAATAAAGGACATAAAAGAAAATCATACCTGAATAGACAAAGCCAATCTAAAGAAGAACTATATACAGCACTGAGTTAGTCATCTGAAGATGAATACTGGTTGAGAGTGGATAATCAAAAGAGCTTTGAAGAACATTTTTGCTAGATGATTTACAGATCCAGCAGTTACAAATTACTAGTGGTTTGCCATATTGGCAGCCAAGTGCTAAACATAATGTAAACACAGCACAGTAGAACAGTTGACAGTTGAAATGTCTTAGCAGGCTATAGAAGTTGAAGGCCTAACTGGAAAAGATCAGTCAAAGAATAATCTACCTTTTGTTCTCAGAAGCACAAGCAATGGCTCAGACTCCTCTAGAGGTGTTGAAAAGGATCACGCACACACACACTCCCCAGCAGAGATGCAGAATACTATCTACTAGACAACAGCTCTCAATGCAACCTGATTTACATGGCATGTGGAAGCAGCATTCAAAATCATCTTCACTAGGAAGGCAAAGTCTTTGCTATGGCTGGTAGGAAAATCTGCCAGTGTGAAGCTCACATACCGCAAGTTGCTGCTTTTTCCTGTCTTATGTAATTAAACCAGTGATGTCACTGCAGTCATCTCAATAATCACTATTACCAGAAGATGTAGGACAGTGGGTGCTTTTCCTGTGCTAGCTCATTGGCACCGTTCTTTTTGCCTGTGGTGGATTCAACACAGCACACACAGATCCACCGCAATACAAGCACACCTTTATGTTCTTTTCCAGACACACTCCTAAGCAGCTGAAGACTTAATATTTAAATTCGTTCTCCAGCCAGTCATAATATAATGTCTTAAAACTCCTGTAAAATACAGATAAACAAGTCAGTCAGTAACATGCTTTTATCTATAACTCCTGTGAAACACTATATTTTTTAGGAAGTATCAATGACTAAATAAGTGATCGTGATCTGTTAAAATTATTTACATTTCTTAAAGGAAACACCACTGACAGAGACAAAGGCAAGGCAATAAACATTCCAATACCCATAAGTAAGCAACTAATAATAATTAAAAGAAAGACCAGCATAGCAATAAAAAAACCTAATTATATTTTAATATGATTTTTGTCTAAGTTTGACAGGCAGCATTGAGGCTGCTTCTTCGCAGATTGGGAACAGCCCATATTTCAGAGATATTAGGCAGTGCACTAATATCAACAAAAAGAATAGTGGTAGTATTCATGCAAATTGCTTAATCTTAAATAATTGCTGAAGCAAATAAAATTGAAGAGCCTCTTCTGAGATTTTCCCTCATGACACTAAACTGAAACTTATGGTAAGTTTAGGAAGGATAGCTGCCAAGAGAAGAGAAATGAAAACACTTAAAAATTGTGTATCTCATTCAACCCTCACATTTCTCTGGAAAAACAAAGAAACTGGTGTAAAGACCAACACATGCATCACGTGACATGACACATCAAGTAAATCTGGTTTCTGATTCTAAAATCAGTTTTTAAACTTATACCACTGAACTCAGCCAAGGATTCCAGTATATATTAAAGCCACGGAAAAGCCAAGGGGTGCATTTCTAGCACATTCTTGATCTCCGTGGGTAAACTTTTCTAATGCATAGTAAATATCGGGCATTTGCCCTTAACTGAATTCCTCAAGATCTTATATTTTATAGAGGTATAGGAATCTGGTTCAATATATTTTTCTATTCATTTTCTACTTGCTAAGCTTATTAATGGGGGCTGAAAAAATCTGTCAACAGAATACAATGAAACTTCATGTCATGAATGGTCAACTATTTCAAGACTTTAAGACAAAAATACTGAATCTACTTTACATGCCTATTATAAAATAAATCTGCTTGGTGCCATTAGGATATAATAAAAATGAAATTAAACAAGTAGTCCAAAAAACCTGCCAATGTTCTAATTTCAGCTACTAAACAATTTTTAAAGAAAGCATTATTTGGTATTAGCTAATCATGGGTGGTCATTTTACCCTGTGAAATATGGCACGCTATTTATGATTAGCATTATTTGTATACCTCTTACTAAGAAGCAAAGAAAGGAAAGTGAGACTGCTGCTTCTAAGAAAGTACCTACTTATTCAACTTCAAAAGAATCATAGAATAAAATATAGTGAAACCATACATTTAATCTCCACCCCTTAATGGATCCTGTAGAAGTTCACGTCACTCTGATGGATTAGAAGGCTCCATCTCCTGTTTATACCATTGGGATAAAATGATGCTGTTCCACTCACCACAGAAAACCACTGAGACATACCCATGTGGTTCTTACTTTTCTCATGCATTTCATCATGTCAGATGGTGATCATCAGGCTTCACTGCAAGTTCCAAGCTTAATGACTTTATTCTTACACTAATGGAACAGGCATTAAATCAGTGTTGACTTGAGGTATATATAAAAACATTTAATTTTTTTTTCCCTCTACTGTTTGTAACTTGACGCGTAGGTAGAACACTCATTTGTTCTGAGGTCACCATGTATTACAAAGCACAATCGAACCTGCATTGGTACCTGCTGACAATAGTGATAAGAGTTCTAAAATACTACTGAAATTCCCATCTCTTAAAAATGCAGAAACATCAAAACCTAAAAAGTTCTAGAAGTTCTAGTTTTGTTTAGATTGCAGGCTAGATTCTCCTTCTTCCCTTATTAACTCAGTTATCTTTTCTATCAGGTAAATATCTACATACGACTGTGAAAAACAAATTTCCCACGGATCTAAGCTCAGTCGTCTTATATTCTATCAAAAGCAGTTTTTCCAGAGAGCAAAAAATATGTTTTCAGAAATTAAAATCTGATTGTACCTAAATGTTGGCAAAGTCTTTCATATTCCTTCTAGACTTCATACATTGTTCCATACTCCATTGCTCAAACATGATAAACCAATACACCTTTGGAGTATCAGCAGCTCTACTGGTGATGCTCTAAAACACATAGGCAGAAAATGTATTTTGAGAACACCAAGGAAGATCAAGATGAAAAGAACTTTTTGTTCTCTTGTGAAAGAGAATCCGAAAACCTGATTCAGACTGGAACACTGGAAAACAATCTGAGGAGAGGAGAAACCCAAGGGAAATGGAGAGAGGGAGAGTCCACGATAGATTTTTTTGACAGACTTCTAAGGAGGGTCAGGGCTTGAGGGAGGCGCCTTTGGTGACCAATAACTTAGTCTTCCTGATGATTTGGTTTTATAATATGACAAAGAGAGAGTTGATGTTAACATTAAAAAGTCACCTGTCTGAGTGGAAATCTCATAGTATTATCATCTCATTCTGTTCTCCTGAAGTGACTGAAACGCTCTTGGAAGGTCCTAAATGAACCTGGAGACTGCAGATTAAAAATGGACATCGTGTTGTACACTACTGCATACTCCCAGGATGATGGACCCTGAGAGTACCGAAAAAAATGGAAGAGACAGGGGTTCTGCTATGCATGCACTGGCAACAGTGGCACAATGGCACAGGCAGCTTAGGGATGTTTTAAAAAAAAAATGAAACAGATGAAAAAAGAAGGTTCTCAAAAGCATTGAATAACGCATAAAAAAAGATATTTAATGAAAGCAAATATATTTCATATTGGGAAGATGATTTCAAGATCAGTGCTGATAGAGGCCTCAGATCTTGGCTAATCCTATTGAGATTAGTAGATATCTTTGGTATTCATCTAAGTATAATGAAACAGAGATGACTCTTCAAATTACATATGTGCTCAGTATTGAACTAAAACTGCCCTTGTGAAAAAAAATTAAAAATCGACTGTAGTCAATTTAATAAAACCCAGCTGTCTAACAGAATTTTTGAGTAGACAAAATTTTACTCGTCGTTGCCAGAGCACCCCAAATTTACACACAGCTTTATAACCATAAAGACAAACAAGTTCTTTGATCCGAAAAGCTTGTATTATAATTACTTTATATGGAAAAAATTCTAAACCCATATCCGAGATCCTTATGTAAAAGATTTAGCTGAGATGAAAGAGTCCACAGCAGGGCAAGTGAAAACGTTTGGCAGCATGGAAAGACTTACATACAAAATAAACTTGAAAATGCCAAGATTACTTAGTCAGGAGAAAGAAAGCTGTAAGAAAGAACAAGCCTGAAGTATTGCAAATTATGGCGGGTGTGCACAAAGCATTTGTTCTTTTCTGCTGTCAGATTTTACCACATAAGAATAAATGGAAGCATATACTCAGCCAATAAAAGAAAATGCCTGCGTATAGAGCACACGTTCTGCGAAACAGCAGTACAGGGTCATGGTGGTAAACAATGTGACAGACTGGAGCAAAAGGATTAGCTACCTTTAGGCTTCAGCACTGCAAGCTAAACACATAACAGCATTCAGAGAGATGCATTTGTCTGTAAGCTTTTTTGCTGCTAGTACCTGATAGTCAAGGAATTTGCCGCACACACATAATTGCACAGACTGCTTCAATATTCCAGAAAATCATTCTAGTGGGAAAAGGAGCAGGTACTTTTTAATGCAGATTAAATGAACTGGTGGCCCGGCCAGCACCTTCCCCTAGTTCTACTTTACTCCATGTAGTTTAAATCATACTAAGTGTTGTCATGTTTCGAGATTTTATATTCTTAAACAAGCACTGGCTTTCTCACAGGGTAGGTCTGTGCAGCTCGCTGGAGGATTGTCTAGCAATCCTTCTACCAGAAATCACAGCAGCAGGGAGCTGCAGGCTAATTTAGTCGGCTGTGAAGCATGATACCAGGCAAATTATTCTGCGCAGAGTTCCACAAAGCTGCTATTAGGACCCCTCTAACACAAATTTTTACAACACTGTGCTGAAGCATAACCTAATCTACAGATACAGAATATAATCTTCTTTAATAGCTATAGAACACAGGTTAGGAAAGGACACATTAAGAATGCCTGAACTCCCCTTCACTAGGTAGCTTAAAAGAGAGGGCAAAAATTTGTATCGAGTTGGTTTCCCTCTGCTTCTTTGTAATCACCAGCTCATGTTTAAATAGAATTTAGAAACCATTTTGTAAAGCAGCTTACGGAAAGTATATCATTCTGTGTTGGCCAAGTGGATGTTTGGTACTGCATGCCCCATTATAAACAACTAATGAAAACAAGTAGCAGCAACAACAGCTCTCAGTGGGAAATACTACTGTGTGCACTAGAAATTGGGAGTAGCAGATGGTTTTTAGTTGGGTGGCGGATTTTAAAATCGATTTTTAAAGTTATATAATCTTATCTTCAGAGAGTGGGTAGACCTTTCCAACAAGGGAATCTCAAAAAGTAATGTTTACGTACACGGGGAGAGATGGCCTTCCTACTTCTACTTCCCATAGAAATAAGAGTCAGTATATGCTTGCAAAATAGGATTCATTACTGAACTGGGTGAAAGAGCAATTCAATACAAAATTCTTGCAACATCAAAATTTGGCAATACCTAAATTATCTAATACTATTATAAAAAGGGAATTCAGTAAAGCGACAATCTTCCAAACACTGTCTCTCAGTACAATTCTCTTTCTTTTTCTAATACATCATAACTACCTGCAAAATACATTGAAGCTTCATTATCAAATTCAGTAAATGTCACTACATTAAATAATTTTAAATCTATCTGTTTCTGTCCTTGAAGCCCCAAACAATCAGGCCTGATTATCTTACTATTCCCTAATGAATAAGCAACCAAAATTGTTCTGGAATGTGTTTTTAATGCATCCTCATTAGTAAGCCATTGTACATACTTCTGGCTTGCTCATCATCATTGTTCTGTGAAATTTTGTATCCCTCTCTCAATAATGCACGTATGCAAGCGTGTGGTATTTTTGAAGGCTCAAGACAGCAATTATGTTTCTCAAGCATGTTTGGTCGCTCTTAGCCATTATATTTCAGTCCAGCCATCATTTATTTAAATATTGTATTAAAAGTAAAAACCGAAAGAGTATTCTGGACTAATGCTACTAAATTGATTACTTCAATATTCTTTAAAAAATTCTAGTGATTATTACTTTATTAAATAATAATTTTTAAAAAAGGTGTGCTTTTTATAAAAAATAATTGTTCTTTTCCTTAGAGAAAAAAAATTAATCAGAATAACTGACTTCTGAAAAACCATGCATTAATTTTGTCCACCCTTATATATTCTCTTAGTCAACTTCTTTCAAAACCACATAATTCTATGCTTTTGTATCTCTCCTTAGATATAAACCAAACACGATTATAGTTCTATTGCTGTTATGTAGCCTCATCTTCTTGATATTCTGACAGAAGAGTAAAAATTGTATCTTTCAATACGCACCATCACTGTTTTCAGCAATGTTATTATATTTTTAAGTATATTTTTTTCCACTCTCTCAACATGCACAAGTATCAAATTCCCTTTCTGGATGACAGAATTAAGCAGAAACTGACATTTATATGCCTGTGATGAAATCCAAATCTTTTCCCTGAGACTACACAGAACCTTTCCTCGTGTTTAAGTTTAAATTACTGCTGCCAACCTTTATTACCTATTATATAACCACATTAAATTTAAACAGATATGCTGCTGCCACTTCTGTGAAATCCCTCTGTAGTGCAGTCACTACACGGTTCTACTATCTTCAATTTAAAAAAAAACCAAATTAGGGGCACCTTAGAGTTAAGTTTCTCACTATTTATGCCATGTAATTAAGCAAAGTCCTTTACCATATACTCTGCTTTTAAGAACACAGGAAACTCTCTGGAACTGTTTCTTTAATCTAAACTCATGTCACAAATCCAAAGACAGTAAAATACTGCATTTCCACTTGAAAATCAATAACACATTTTTTTATTATGCTTCTGAACACGACAGCATGAATGTAAAAGCAAACATTGCAAGCAACCACCTACTACACAAGATTAAAGAGACTGTTCTGAAGAAAATACTTCAATTTGGAGCTTCAGTTTTATTGAAGTGGCACATTTTAAAATTAGTTGTAGTTCAAAAATCTCAGGAGTTCTCAAAAAATATGGAAAATAGTTATGGTTACTACAAGAAAAGAAAATCGCACTTTTCAAAGTAAGGACAGGAATAAGCTTTTGAATACAGGAAAAGATGAAGCCCTTTTAAGAGTCAATTTTAGGAAAATACTTTTAAAATAAAATATCAAGTGTATGAAAGAAAAAGTCTGAGATTTATTGTATGCAACATGTGCATCTGGCAAATGGATGTACATATATACATGCGAGTGTAGAAGTTCTTAATCCCTACTTTTTGTTTTGCAGTCACAGGCTGTCCAAAGCAAATAAAAAGTAACATATTCTTTGATATCCTTTGGAATTTCCTACATGTACAAAAAGCCCATATTTCTATTTTCTGATATTAGTTTTTGAAGAAACATATTGTGCAAATACATTGCAATAAAGATGGCATATTTCTGTGTTTAATAACACATTTAGAATGATTTTTCCTCACATGAATACATACGCAGGAATCTCACACCTGACAGGAAACTGGTAATGATCTTAGTACTCCAAGGACAGAGGAATCTACAGCAATTTACTTGCTGGAGCTCAGGATTCTCACAATACACACTTTGACAGTCTTCTGTTCATTTTCCTGACACACTTAATTTTTCTGGATCCCTGCTATGCATGTTACACCTATTTAAATTTTCTTGCTTGCTGTACAATTCACACAGATTGTTTGAATACACACCAAGTGTGTAACCTCTTTGCCATGATACACTTCTAAATTTAGTCCTGATATTTTAGCTTGTAGTTTAAATGTATGTCATGATGTTCCATACATTTTTCTCCTGGAGGAATTAAAGGTTCACTTTGAAGCAGTTTGGACTATCAACTGTGTTAAAATGCACGATTTTAACACAGCAATGAAAAAAGTTGGAAAACTCTTATATAAGATGGTTGCTTTTGTTCTTGAAATTACTGAACCAGACTGCCATCTATTGGAAAATAAATATTTTTTTTAATTATACTTTTTTTTTTAGAAAAAAAACCCTCAAGCTGCTATAATTTACTGTCAAAAGCTGATTTTGCTAGCAATCATACTTAATTCAGCTTGAAAAGGAAACACCTTAGTTGACTGAACTGTGATAAAATCAAGGATTTTCCTACATCTTTTTCCACCTCATGCTTTCTGGAGCCTGTTTTGAAGCACAGCTCCTTTTCTGACTCGCTGAACAATCAAATTGTAGGTTTTTTGAAAGATTTTTATTTAGGGAACATAGAAAACCTGAATTACGTCAGCATTGAGCAATACACAAGTATAAAGCTTTCCCAGCTTGCCTGTGCAGCACCAGTCAGGGCTTTCCATGCCTTTGCATACACAGGGTAACTAAAGAGTGTATTCAAATCATAATGATCAAAATGGGAGAAGCAAAGACAGGAACTGGAGGCAAAAATCTATGAACTGACCATCAACCCTGCCCAGCATACAGGTCATTGAGGAATACTAGGATTTCCAGCTAAAATGATGCAGAGCTGCATGAATGCCTTTTGGAGCTCTCTCTGAAGTAGAATTGCAAAACTATGCTCACTCTGGCCTTTAATTTTGTGGAGACAATGAACAGGGGGTTGTTGCATAGTATGTTGTAATGTACATGTTTTAATGACCGGTAAACACAGACTAGGAAACATGGCATTAATATTTTGCATGACAGCACACCAAACACAGCCAGAGCTGCAAAAGAAAACCTTTAAATTATAAAGTTTCCAGTGCAGCTTTGACATCCTTTAGTTTATTCTTTACAATGTACTCTTCAAGTAAAATATCACGTTAACTTATTCTCATCTGACTTTGTGTTATTCAGCATTCAGAGTTATCTCCCTCTTCATTAATCATTCCCCCCCATTCAGGAAGCTAACACAATCTGCTCTTCTGCCACAGTTCCCCTTTAGACTTTTGGAATGGAAGCATCCTGGGGGGACATTTTTACTCCTCTCCAGATCTGTTCCTATACATGTCTACACTATGGGTCTACTGTTGCTGTACTTACTTCTACTTACTGCTCCACTGTACTCTCCCTGTCCCAGATGTTATGCCTTCCAGTCCCCAAGATCCTGACCATCGATTTTCCTATTCAGCTCCCCCACGTCCCACGGAAACTTAAGAGTCAAAGCTGACTCTGGAACTCAGAAAGTAATTTGGAACTCAGAAGACTAAACCTAAAAGTTTCTTTTTTCTTTTCATATTTTTTTCTTTTTTATTTTTGTTCTTTTTCACCTAACCTCAGAGCTGTGCAAACTCTGCTTCCTATTTGACTTGAAAATACT
>VZTA01022764.1:288355-323815 GCA_013398855.1 Mohoua ochrocephala | reverse complement strand
ACCCAAGAGCATTTAAGTCTTACACATACCCAGTGGTACTAAATACCAGCAGTTACACTCTGAACTGTGCTTCCCTCTACTTCCACTGCAATTAAAGTTGAACTATATTCTTGTGTCAAACACCATATTATGAGGTATCTTTTCCAGTGAAATTTATTCATCAGTTCTTCCCTAGGATTTCTACACAGATGAGAGACAACTTAAGTCTACGTATCAGGAGACACCACCTTTCATTGCTCCTTACCACAGCTGCAGCATCCCTGGCCTCCTCCAGCCCATCCTCCAGTTCACTCAGGGATTCCAAGTCAAGATCTTTCTCCTTTTCCTTCTCCATCAACTCCTTGACCCTCTTCCGCCTGTTCTTACTGCTCCCATAAACACCGATATCAGTCCGGGGGCTCAGAACCTGCAACCACCAAGGAAACTCATCCTGCTGGAGCCAAGGACATCTCACAGAGCAAGGACAACAGTGCCACCAGAGAACAAGAACTACTCAGCAATCTAACACCTTTGACACCTGTCAGTTAATGCCAGGAAAAAGAGAATAAACAGACAAGGACAGAGGGATCTCATAGTTATGGAATTTGAGTGCAATCAGCACCACTGTGACGTGGCAGGTTAAACTGAAAGCCACTGTGTTTTCTGATTAAAGTACAGAATCTATTCAGAGTACACTATCATACACGTAGCTAACCAAAATACTACATGCAGTTAGATAGCCATAGTTCAACGTTCACTTGAAGGGCCTTTATCAAACAAGTCTTAAAAATTATTTCATATTTACATCAGCAATTTGGTGCCTGAAAAACCCCTAAAAGTATGCTATAAGCCTTTTAACATCAATATGAGAGGCTGCAAAGCACTTTTAAGGGCAAGAATAAAGCTTTAAGTCATCCTGACTAGTTGGAATGCATACTTAAATATAGAATCTAGCAAATTAAATTCAATCTAGGGAAGCTCAAATTGCTACATTTAGGAAAATGCAAAAGCAGAACATATTAAATAACTAGTTAGGCAGAAGAACATAGAGAAAGAGCTGTATCTGGAGTGAATCACAAAATGAACAAAAATCAGTGTGATGCTGTTGCAATAGGGAAGATCCCATTGGAAAACATTAAACATCAGCATCCCCTTCGAGACACGAGATATAATTACTGCACTTCACATGGCACTGGGGAGAGTCACGGAGTGGGGATGCTGTCTGGATTTGGACATCTCACTAAAAGTGAAGACAAACTGCAGAGAATTAACAAGAACATAAGAGAATGAAAAATACAGCCTCCGAGAATGCAGCTGAACTGGAACTGCTTTCCTCAGAGAAGGGAAGCCTATCGAGTAGATGTGATACATCTTCAAACACGACTGATTTTTATTAAAACAAGGACAGAGTGCACATCCACTGAAGTGAAATAAACAGCAACTGACTAATTTTTCTTATCGTTAAAGAGTTTATAACATATCCAATCTATTTTCTTAGCATTTAAACAGTGAGGCAGGTGAAAACATTTATCAATTTGAGACAGGTCTATGTCCATTTCAGGCCTACATTTCTCCAATGACAAAAGAATGCTTTACTTTCCCTCTTCCTTCAAAAGTAAGAGATGAGATGGTCTAAACACGAAACAGGACCAACCAAACAGACTTTTTGCCTTTTTCATTCTTTTCACCTGAGAACAGCTGAAATTATATTCCATTCTGAAAAGGAGCTGTGATCCAGTTAACTGAACCAGCACTGAGGGCCACGAGGGCCAGTTTCTGACAGAGAGGTGTGCTCCTCTGACAGAGAGAGACGTGTTGCTCACCTGCAGCAGACTGTAGCTGGAATTCTTCTTGAGGAAGGTCCTTCCCGTGCGCTCCCTCCAGGCACGAGCTGCAGCCACCTGGGACTCCAGCTGGGGCAGGGCATCCAGGCGCACCGGGATGGGGCGGCCTTTGGCAGACAAGCTCTCCAGCTGCTCCAGGTAGGCATAGTTGCTCCCATTCTGGGGTGAAATAAATTTTTCTAAGGCAATAATTCCACCATTATATCAGCTGCCAGCTTAATTTCAAGCCATACACTATTTTGTCACTGCCTAAAACAGAGTTCCATAGGAAAGGAAAGGAGGGCAGTGTTTCAATTTACTGTTATTTTAAACAATTCTCTCATACAGTTTTTATTTTAACAGTCATTTTGACATGGCCAGCTGGCTTAGGGAGTAAGACAACAGTCCATTTCCTGATAAGGACAGCTATCTCAAATGCTGTCTGCTTAACAGCAAGGGGTTACATCTCAGAGTTGTATAGGGGCTGATGTGAAATCAACTGGGATTCTCACTTCGACTCCCAACAAATACCTGGTGTAAGATAAGCAGTTCTAGTCCAGCGACCAACACCTAGAAATATCACAGAACTCTGGACCAAGTTATGTGGGTAGACCAGGAGAAGGGGAGGTTACTGAACTAATTAATCTGCTTCAGAAAATCATGGCCACCAGCGCCATTAAATCTTACAACATTTTAGGGAGAAAACAAAAAAGTCAAAAAAATTTCCACAATCGGATCCAAAACTGAAAACCTGAGAGCATCCTCTGCTGCAGCTAAATATTTCCAGTGACAGTATGCTGAACAGTTCCAAAACCAAACACCGTATCATAATGAATTTGCTAGCTTTTACATCCACTCTGAAATGCATAAAAGGAAGGGAAATAGAAATTGGATAGCCAGGGGGAAAACAAATGCACAAAAAGAACAGGAAAAATCAAGTACACAAGCTCTGGTAAGCTCATTTAAGAGCCGTAGCAAGGCTTCTCTTCAGGTCACCTTTGTGAGGAGAGGTGCTAGGAATAAAGGACACATCTAAATAAAAGGATGCAAGCAGAAGATTCCAGTCCCTGCTGTAACCCCTACCTGAATGGCCTCCACTTTGGCTGTCCAGTCTCTAGCCCGCTGCAGGGCTTCTTTCAGTGCCAGCACATTGGGCAGGTAAGCAGGGATGTTCTTTGCTTCATTCACGATGCCCTCCAGAGCCATCATACTTTGCCGTGGTCTAGAGTAAGAAAAACCCAATTCCAGCCTTCTCTCAAAATGCCAGTCATCTAAAGCCATGAATGTGACAGGCTGGTGATGCAACTTCCTCTCTACGCTGCAGTGCAGGACACCATGGCTCTATGCTTGGAGGGTGCCACTGGCTACCAAACACCAGGAGGGGAGAAAGCTGATGGACGTGGCACAATCGAGCTCAAAAGGGCACAGCACCACAGCCCCTTGACACCAAGAAAGCTGTCTCGTGCAGGCAGCACAGTCAGGGCTCTTTGTCGAGGGGGATGAATAGCAAAGACAGCAGCAACACCCACGGCCTCCTGCCACCGTGCAACGCGATAGGGAATCGACGCTGCTGCAACTCATCAACCTCAAATCCAACTCTCGAGCAATCTAACTGCTGGGAGGTAAAAAAAACCCAAACCAACCAAATAACAAAGGCAACTACAGCTTCAAGGACCCAACTTCTCACCACAGTTCTCAAAAGAGGACGAGAGAGACGTGAAAGTGTGTGACCTCTAAGAACAGTTTGGAAAGGAACACTCACCTGGCCTGCAGGCAGACCTTGGCCTTCTCCTCCCACCTCTCTGAGACCGTGAGCAGCTCCTGCAGCTCAGCCATGGCTTTTTCTACAGCGTGATGTGGTGCCAAGCCCACACCAGAGTCAATCAGCTTCTTCATCACGTCCAGGGTGACTCTCTGGGGATCCAAGAGGGTGGACCTCACCTCATCCAGCCACCGTGCCTGCTGCAGTTCTTGCTTCAACCTTGGCAGTTCAGGAAGTTCAACATAAAGGCCAGAGCCCATGTCTATCAACTCCTGCAGCTTGGAAGAGTCTGGGATCTCATCAATCATAGCTTCTTGGGCACGCTCATGAAATTCTTCCACATCGTCGAGCAGATTCTGAAGTAACATACAGTACAAATCAATTAGGAAAAAACACCCAGGGAATCCAAAAGAAAATCCAGCTGGGGGATCAGTCAGCTGTGAATTTGTACGTGATCATCACTTCATCAGTCCGAGCTTCTACACACAATGCCAGCTCGCTGTCACAAGCCATCAGGTCTGACAGAAATTAAGCAACAGACCATCTAAACTTATTTGATGACATAATGTTTCATACCCTGGGCATATTAGTGGCATCAAACTCTGCACCTAAAATAGTACAACTGCAAATGACTGCAGCTCACAACACCACAGAATATTTAGCGCTGCCCAGTCAACCTTAGTTTTAAAACAGTGGGAAGAAAAGAGGGACTTCTGCAAACAGATCATCATTTCAGTGCAGTGTCAGGGGCATTACAGTAATGACAGCAACACAAAGCAGAGAAAAACATGCCAAGGAGAAATAACAAACCAGAGATGTATGAGAACACGAGTACCAAAGATCATGAAAATAACAACGGTGAAGTTTGAATTTATTATTCCCTAAAGCAGGACCACCACATTTAAGCATCAGGGCTTTATTGCACTAAAGAAAGAAATGAAAATGCAAAACCCTCTTATTAAAGGAGACAATTTCACAGAAATCCAACTGCACTGCTGCAGTTGTCCTCATCCTCCTGTTTTGGCACTGCAATGAAAAAAAATCAAAGAGAGCAGACAGACAGGAAAGAATCTCTGCAAGAGATTTGTTCAAGGACATTCAACCAGTGTACTCAATTGATTCACCCCCAAGTCTCTTACAGAAAGACAGGCATTTCTGACAGCAAGTCAATGGCACGATGAGGAGCAAGCCCTGCATTTCCCAACCCCTAGCTTACTGCCCTCTTTGGCTGATGCTGCTTTTCATGACTGTCTGGAAATCAGAAGGCCTTTATAAGAAAGAACAAGATCTACTTTATAAAGATCTGGATTTAGGGAACATACTCTGAATGTTTCATAGTGACAACAGTAAATTATTACAGTTTAATAATTACAATGCTAATTTTTTACAACTTCTTTTGTGCTAGAAAACACTCATCATCCAACATGACAATTATTTTGCTATTCATTATGATGGATAATTGCATTCAAATGCCATGCTAAAAGCTAGTGAGTGCTTAGGCATAAATGATCATTATCTGACTTCATTCAGAAACTAAAAGACTACAGTTTGTAATCAGTAAAATGATAATATTTATTTATTGACTAGTGATTATGCTGAAGCTTCAAGAACACGCACGTGCAGAGGCAGAGGGCTTGAACTAGAACCAGTTTCCCAGTGCTGAGAGAAGACAGACTGGTTGGGATAAAGTATTAGATAAAAATACAAGCTAAAACTGTTAGGAGTTTATTGTATGCCTGCAGCCCTCTCATCTGTGAATTATGTTTTAATTAGAAGCAGGTTTTAAATACATTCGAAACAAAAAAGGCCTTCTGAGAACAATCTTACAGGTCTACTAACGGATGATGATAACATTTCATTAATAAATATTAGTAAGTATTTTTAGGTTGTATGTGGAAAGAAGTGAAGTAAAACCATCCTATCATATGAGGGTGGGAAAGCACTTTCCACTTTATTAGCTGCTGGGAAACTCATTAAAGAACACCTCTGAAGGACAAAGATCAGCATCAACAAGCCTGGCAAACCTGCACGCCAGAGCCCTATGGTTTTCTGAAGGAACCTGTTTTCAGCAAAAACACGCCAATATTATAAAAAACAATAAGAAATTCCAATATGAAGTCTCTCTTATCAACACTGAAGTATAATGGAAAAGTTAATATAAAATCCATGAAGGAAGGACAAACACTTATGGAAAAGAGGCCTTCTCAGACAAAACTAACTCATTTTTAAACTGTATTGTTAGGCTGTGGAGCAGCAGCTGCACCTATGGTGATGTTCAGGATTTTAGGCCCTCTATCTAGTACTGTACAACACTTGTAAAACTGTAAAGGCAGAGCATGCAGGTTAGTAAGTGATTAACATACATCTCAAGAAGCATTTCTCTAGGCAAAAAACCTTTATTAAGGATGTTTCTTAAGGAGTTTTCTAGAAGTTGGTTAGTAGGTGAAGTACTATTTAGTATTTCATCGCCAGCGACAGAGAAACAAATTAGGATTGCTGCTGAAAACACTTGCTATGGTGCAGAGTGCCAGAATGATGAATGGTAATAGCAGCCAGGGGAATCAGTATGATCTGGATTACTTATTAGTCTAGATTCACTCGCAGACAGGTGCAAAGATATACATGAAGGGCACGAGATGCAGGCCATGCATACAGATTAAGAAGGCTGGAAAGCCAGGCTGAGATTATTTAAGGAATAACTGACAATGTGGCACTGCTTGCCCCCTGCCCTGGAAAAGCACACCAAGGTAACCTTCAGAGGTTTCTACAAAAACACGCAAAGGGCAGGATTTAGCCAGAAATTTCACCTCTACAGGGAGCATTGGTGATGATGGAGTAAGAGTAACTGGTTCAGAGATTTAAAACTGGGCTGCCTGGACAGTGACAGGGGAAGGGAAGCTTTTATCTTTGTTTAGCTGCACCACCACAGCTGACAATGCCTGTTGCAACAGGCACCCTAAAAAAGTGCACATATTTACATCAGAAGCTTTTCATCTCTACTCCAGGCAAAATTATCTGTTTGAAAAAACACACTACCACAAAACCAGAACAGAGTAAAAAGCACGACATTATCAGAGGAGCAGATGCAATCTTACCTTCACTTGTCGGGCCTGGCTGATAACGCATGGCAAGCTGAACAACTGCTGCACAAATGCTTTAAGCTCCTCCATAGTCAGCTTGGTCCGTGTCCTCCCACTGTCTTGGCTCACTCTGCTGTACAAATGGGCATAATTAAGTATTAGGTGAGAGATAAGATGATGATCCTTGGATTTATTCACCGTGACAGAAACTATTGATCAAGACTACTGAGGAGTTACCAAAAACATTTCATCACTTAAGAACTCAAAAACAAAAACCTAACCCAAAATCTTGAAAACAACATTTAATACAATTCCCCTAAGCACCTTCTGGATAATTTACCCTGCCCTTCGGAGGTACGATTGTCTAGATGACTTTCAATTTGAGTTTGTTACAAACAGGTAGAAGAATATAACCCCATAAAGTCTGCTTTAGGCAGCTCAGGAAGTTGACTGCCGTGGCAGGCATTGACAAGAAGCCTGAGAGACGTGACAGCAACAAGCTCTCAAGGCTTTATTTTCTACTGCTTTCTCTGCTGTAGCAGAGAACTACTGAAACTGGCCTTGCAAGAGAGGACTGCTATTGGGTGGGACAGGTTCTGCAAAGACGTTTCCATTAAATATCACTCGAAGCAAGTGTAACAAGCCCACAGAACGGAGGAAAAGACTTAAAGTGACACACTGCACTATTAAACACTTGGGAGTACAGACCACTGGCAGGCACAACTTCCCAAGTACGACAGATTTCAAACACTGAAGAGCTGTTCCCTGCTAATGAACCTACACTTTAATACTACAGAAACAGTAAAGAAAAAAAAATTTCTGTTTTTCAACTATGGACTTACATAAAACCATAAATGTAAAACTCAGATTAATGATCAAATATAATTACACACCAGCTAAACCTCAGAGGGGAAAAAAGAATCCTGCAGGCTCTGACCTGCTCCAACAGACAGTAAGGAGGAGCGGTGGCTGCAGCAGACCTGCTGTGCCCCCAAAATCCCTGAGTGGGGGCAGACAGCTCCAAGGGCCGGGACTGTGGGAGGGGACACTCAGCAGTGTCACACTGGCATTCTGGCCCCAGCCCAACCACAGAGTGCCACAGCACGAGATGCTGCACTAAAAGGTAGAACTCTCTCTGCCTGTGGAAACTCACGTCTTCCAGAAGGCAAAGATCCAGGATTACAACACTGGACACAACTTCACGTTATTCATTTCTTGGGTTTATTCATAATGAGATGGATAAGGCACAGATTTTCTTTTGCTCATCTGACCATGAGTTTATTGCTGCATTAGCCCCTGCCAAATTGCTCTGTTTGAACACTTGTTTTTAGTTTGCTTTTTTAATAACCTTATCCTTTCTGTAAATGTGATCCTTCTCCAGGTGTTAAACATGAACATAAATGTTATGGAAGCAGCTGAATGTGACCTTTATAATTACACTGCCTAGCACTGTTCAAAGAAGTTTCAAAATCTTCCTCAAACCTCAACTTTGTAAAATATTTTTAGTTAGCATACAACAGCCCTCAAATGTATATACAGGTCCTTTTTATGCCTCATTAAATTCTTTTATCTTTAGATCAGACATGACACTGAAAGTTGCCGAATCCTTCTACCCCTTGTCTTTCTTGGGGTAGTTCTGGAAACCCACCAAATAATTAAGTGAAGAGTTATTTCTTCTTACATATATATAAAATTTTATATATATATATCTATATATATATATATATCTATCTCAGCAACTGAAGGACTGTTGAGAGAGGGCTGACATACTCCAACAGCAGGAGGAAGAGGAGGAAGCAGCAGCAGACAAGGAACACCTGGGAGCTACCAAAATAAGTGAAGTTCACTAGAACAGGGCAATGCAACCCCTGTCCTGCTGTTTCCCTCACCCAGACCAGAGTTCTACGTACAAAATACTTCTAAAGCAGTGGGGTCCTACAACCAATAAAAAACAAACAGCAGAGCCTCTTCAGCCTCCAAATACAGAAAAAAAGCCTCTCTATGGTGTATTAGCTTTGCAGTTGGAAGATGGTTACACTTGGATCTGTGGTGCAATTAACACTTTAGTATTCAAATCCAAGCAATTATGATACATGTGTTATGTTACGTGCAGCAAAGCTGGGCATTACAATTAACAAGGTATTTACCTTGTACTCTCTCAGAAAGCCTTAAGTAATACACAAAAACCACACGTGCAAGAAATACAGCCAACTACAAAACCAAATCTTATCATCAACAGAGGAACTGCAAGCTACATAAATTTACCATAAAGCTGCTGCCACAAGACTTATGGTCGCCTCATCAAATTATTTTCTAGGGGACTTTTACTGAGTGCACAAAACATACAGGAGAGAGGGAAGAACATGCTCCTGAAAGCTCATGAGAGCAGAGCAAGGAGCACATCCAGAAGACTGCTGAGGCAGGGCCAGGGAACAGAGTAACACTGAGGCAGGGCCAGGGAACAGAGTAACACTGAGGCAGCCACAGGCAAGGCAGGCAACAGAGAGAGCCAGGGGAGTTAAACTGCCCCAAGTCACTGAGGCAAGCCACTGCTTTTCAGCCACACATCACTGCCTCCCATGGTCCTTCCCAAGAAGTAAGACTGGCTCCAACTGCGGACTGGTTTTGCTCTCTGTACTGCTGTGCTCCCCCAGATCTTTTTGTCACAAATGCTCAAAGTCAAAACTTACTTTCATTACATTTTTACCTCTAGCTGTCTTTCCCTACAGCTCTCCCACACGTCCAGCGAAATACTTCATCAGCAATCAAACACAACTTCTGCACGGGATTTCACATTTCAGTACGTCAGTGACAGCTGACATTCCAACTAAGTCCACTTCTCTGGCCCTTTGTGCCACTGCATCTGCCTCCTCCTCTCCCTACCTCTCAGTGAGTCACAGCACCAAGGAAAGGAAACACTGACAGAAGTTTGCACGCAGGGTTCTTAACTCTTCCAAGTCCAACACAGCAACAAACAGACAGATGGAAGGCACTGAAAAAACGCCTCTCCTACCTGTGTTTCTGCTTTTTGCTCAGAAGCAGCTGAGCTACTGAAGCGCAGGTCTCTGCTTCTTTCACAGCATCTCGGAGCCTGCGGAAAAGATCATTCTCCGGGTACTTCCTGTCTTCGGCATCCTCCAACATTACTCTCAGCTCAATCACATCTGCAACGAGAGTAAATAAATTATTTGTGTGCAAAAACAAGAGAGATTTTAGATTGCTTCAAAGGCCTTCAATCAAGGTTCCAACAGGGCAGTTCAATTTGAAATACACAATGGTCATCTGCATTACACTCTTGCATTAGCTCCTTTCTTTTTTCCAATACACAAAACACAGTATTTCTCTCATTAAATGAGAGCACAGAACAAATGTAGGACTTTCAGGACATCCTATTAAGAATGACAGAAGTCTGACCTTTCTTGTGGTTGAGATTGGCAGACAGAGCCTCTGTAACTCTACTGACCCAAGTGTCGTACGACTGTGCTCTAACTTTCACTCCATACAACAGAGAAGGAAGGTCTTCCAGCGGATAGCGGTACCTGAAGGCGTGGGAAGAAAAGACAGAAAAAGTATTAATGCCCACATGAAAGTCAGGATATTGCTAATATTCGGTTTTTTCCAGCTACAAGGCCAGAAAAACAGAACATGTACAATACCTGTTTGCCTGAGAACCAAGAAACAAAGAGGATAAAAATACTCCTTAAATAAAGGAAGAGAGAAGCGTGACCAAATGAATTTGGCCACTGGTCTACAGCAAACTATCAGATATGGAAGAAAAGTAGGGAGGAAAAATAAAAATCCTGTGTACCTTAGACACTTCTTCTGCATGGGACAGGGACATAAATCAGAGGGATGGTACAAGCACACCAGGCGCTCGGGATTACAGGAACACGTAAGAGCTGACAAGAAGCACGTGGTTCTGCAAGCTGTGCACTGACGTTCGTCATCTGGAACCAGTTCAAACACCTCTTCTTCAGACATCAACACTCCCTGACAAAAAAAAAATTAGACACTTGCTCAAAAATTCTAATGCAAGCAGGGGGAGAGGGAAGCAAAAGTTCTTTCGCAAGGAAAGGGTTGTCTCCTATTGCTCACCATCTGTACAACAGACTCCCTCAGGCGTGTCTCTTCCTCTATCAACAGAGTCATCTCCTTGCAGACCATGGCAGCCAGCCCAACGTCCAGGCACTCGGGATCTGCAGCCATCTTGAAGATCAGCTCTTCGTGGGAGAAAACACAGTGACGTCCCAGCCTTCGGTAGTGACTCACGCACTGACGTCCAATGGGAAGCTACAGAAAACCACATCATCACCATCATCATCCTGGGAAAAAATCATCTCTCAGCTCCCACTTCCCTTCCTTCGACAAAAACTGGGAAAAGACTGAGACTAGAGTTGTATTTGATGGGACAAAGAAATTTGTAACAACCCTAAATCACATCACAGATGAGGACAAAGAGGGCATCAATGCTGGGGAGGGGCATCTTCCATAACCTTACACACCTAACTTACAGACAAAAGTTTAAGAGTAGTCCCAAGCTCTTTTTACTTCCAGTGGCAAGAAACTGGCACCAAAGAGAAGCCATCTGGCCTACACCAAGGTGAATACATTGCCCTGTGGATATTACTATGTTGAATGTCTGTGTCCAAGCATAAGGTTCCTAGAGCTCACCAAAACTGGTATCGCTCGTTTTGTGCCTTTTAAAGCAAAAAGCAGCTAAATGAATTTGCCACACGTATTTCTGGTTACCTTTTGCACAAGCAAAGGAAATGTAATGTGCCTGGTGCGAGTTTAGCAGTTTTTCACAGAGGCTACACACAAATTGCATCATGAGCACCAGAGAAAAAAAAAAGAGCACTGACACACTGCCAGTCCTGCAGACAATTCTTCTGATAAGTGACTAGAAGTCTCTGAAAAAGGGCTAAAATTTCCATCTGTAGTTTAAAACACGAAGCTAGAGATAGATAAACTAGAGATGAGATCATAACTTCCAACTGTAAACCCTGGACAGTAACAGAACACCCCTCTGACAGTTTCCTGAACAATCCACAGGAGCCATGCACTGCTTGGCACAGCCACCAGAACAGCACTAATATGATTAAAAGGCACAATGAGCTGGCACCAAGGAGGAACAAAGACTGTTACAAGTCTATCTCCAACATTCAAATGACAACAGCACTTCGAGACAGGACACGGGCCTGTACCAAATTCAGAAAGTGGCATCACAGAAACACCAGCTAAAGGTACTGTGAGATGCCACCTCTTGGTTAATTGATAATTAAAAAGGAAGAACGTGTGCCAAAGTTTCAGTCTGAAGTTGCCTAAAATTATGTGCTCGCCACAATTACTCTGTATAATGGAAACTCCCCTCAGTTTCTAACTGCTGTCCCAAGAACAATAAACACAAAATACATTATTTAACTGAAAAAAGCTGCTCAGGTGGTTACATTACTAACACACCACTCGCAGAGGTCGCTGAGCAGAGACACAGCAAATATACACAAAAGAACAGACCCAGTCAGCAGTGCAGAAGTTCACAGCTTCAGCAAAGTTATATCCCTGGTTAAATCCAGAGTGATAGGCACGAGGAAAGGTCACAACAAACTCGCCAGCACACTGATTGGTCCTGAAAACCTAATAAAGGGAGGATAAAGGAAAGAAAAAATAGGTAACATGCTTAAGACACAGAAGAACGAGGTGTTTGAACACCACTTTCTGTACCCACAGAACGCTACAGGCAACACAGCTATCCCAACAGTGCTAAGGATCCTTTCTGCCTTCTTAACGTGAACACTCCATCTACAGCCTTATTCAAAAAAAAGCTGAATATATAAGCCAACAGTTGGAAATTGTCTTTATGAATCCCAAAAGGGATGTTTCTCTATCATCATTTAATCCACTGCACCACAAAACGCAAAAGCTTCTGGAAAAAAAGTTTATGGTTTGCTTTGTTGGGGTATTTGCCAGGGAAGCAATTTATCCCAAGACAAAAGCAAATGATAGTGACTGCTGCTTAGAGGTCTGCAGTCAATTATGCTTGGTCAGAAAACCATTTTGTAACGCTAAGATTTCTACTGAACATAAGACAAGTATTTTACTGTCAAAAGCTTTTAAAGGCATTTCAGACAAACTTGCTGTTACACAAGGGAAGGGATTTTTTTAATTAAAAATTAAGTGTAATAATACACAGCATATGTTTGTTCTGGAAGGTATTTTATGTAGGAAGCTTGGCACACTCACTTCTGTTATAAGATAATTTAAATTTCCTGGTTAGTCTAGGGAAGAGTCTAGAAAACAGCTTTAAAAAACACCCTAAAAGTAATGAATATGCAAATGCCCACCATAAAAATTCTTCAGAGTTATGCCAAACCATTGTTATACAAATCTGGCAGAGAATGAAAAAGAGAGAGCACATAGAAGCACTTATGTAAAAAACGCTCGTGTGCTACTCACTGGTACACCATGTTCCATCAGCACGTTGGGGTTCATAATAGTGACCAGCTGATGCAGGAGATCAGGCTGGGATTCAAACAGCTCAGGAGCCAACTCCTTCATCACATCTTCCAGCTGCTCTGCTGCATGAGAGGGCACTCCATACCACGTCTTCGGCTCTCCCCTGCCAAAACACAAGCACAGGAAGGAACGCAAGTGAGAGGGAACTGAGGGTGCCACCCAGCTGCAAAGCACACCTCACAGCCAGCAGCACTGTCCTCATAAGCCCCTTCACAGATTAAAAAAAATGTCTTTAATCAACAAGCATCTTCTTCAGGATGTACTATTCTAACCTGAAAAATCGGTTACGCTCCAACACAATTCTCAACATACCTGACAGTAGATCTGCCTTGACAAGCCTAATGTGGAAGGTAATTGTCACTTACCACGCTCCAAAGGGGTAAAATGGGCAATTATTTTCCTTCAGGGAGAAGGAATTAAGTTTAATAAACAAAAGCTTGGCTGTCAAAGCTACGGTTTAAGAGGGATCATGGTACTCCTCCACTCAATTAGGCTTGGAGTAGTCATATTCCTAAACCCAAGAGAACAGTACACCAGCTAGTGGAGTAAAATACACGCAATCTTTCTAATATTCATAACTAATTACTAAAAACCTGTGATCCACTGGACTATTAAGATGAAAAACGCCAAATAACATGGATTAGTTAAGCAAACACGGATCAGTTAAGCACAAGGGAACAAAAACATTAACAAGACCAAAACTAAACAAATAATTACTCGAGCGCTATTCCAGTCCTTTCTTAACCAAAATAAACGATCACGACCTGGCATCTGCAGCGCTGAGATTTATTTTTAAAATCGATTTCCCTGAGTACAAGCGGCGGCAGCAGCCGGACACCGGACGGGTTCGGAGCCCGCGGTCAGCGCGGTTCCCGCGGCTGCAGCGCCGCCTGCTGGCAGCGCGCGGCCGGCACAGCCCCGCAGCTCGCGGAGCTCAAACCCGCACACGCCGGACCCCCACAGCACCCGAGACAACAACCGAGCTCGGAACAGACCTAATGCCCTTCCTGAGCCTGCGGATCACACCCTGCTGGCACACGTGCTCCTTCAAAGACGTGCAGTTACGGTTTGAAGGCCATCAGCTCATCTCTCCCAGATGCCCAGCAAACTTTCTGAAGTTTCCCACAGCTCCCCCCTGCTCCGCTCACTGCGACAGAGTCTGATGAACTGGGAAGGCTGCAGTGCCCATAGTTAATCTGGCACAAGTCTTCTATTCAAACACAAAAGCTGAACACCACAACACTCCCAGGACTGCTCCAAAAGGCAGAATTACTTCCAAATTTCTCTTTACGAGAAGTGTTTCTGTGTGTATACGTGGATCTGCTGCTGAACAGTCAGCTCTGATGCCTCTACGAGCCATGAGACAGCAGGCTCCACTTCCAGCACAGACACATCCACATCTCAACTTTAAATCATAAAGCAGAGAACCAGGGAACTCTAACTCAGTTCTAAACAAAAAAGCTTTCTTAAAAAAGATGGGACCCTGTAAAGCACAATTTGACAGTGACACTGGAACGCTGGCCACACAAGAATATTCCATCACTTAATGAAAAGCACTGATATGCTTTAAAAAGTATCTGTATTCACTTTCAATCAGCCACAGCTGAGAACACGGACCACTCACCACGTTTAGCCTTTTATTTACAAGTGTCCTCAGCGTGCAGAGGCACTTTCAAGCAGAACTACAATTTTCCTAAAGCAAACAGGGCAGTGTGAGGTGGATGCACAAAGGACAGCCCGTACCAGTGCAGGTAGTTGATGGAATAGCTCCAGTGGTCTTCAATGTGCCAGCAAAACGAGGAGAAGCACATCCCCACGTACAGCCAGGGAACCTTCATGCCAGAGATGTCTGCATTGATGTGAGCAAGGACCGACTGCTCCAGAATGGGCATGTTGTTCAAGTTCCAACCGGAGAGAGCATAATCCTGCCACAAGAAGGAGGAAATCTTAACAAATCAGAATAACATAGGGACACCAAGTCTAGAAAAGGAAAGTACAGATGAAAACATCAGCCTATCCATTTCTATAGTAGGTGGTGGGATATTTCCTGCAACAACGAAACATCAAAACCAGAAATATGTCCTTAAATACCTTAGTCACCAAATAATCTCACGAAGATTTTAATACCAGCCCTAATATTTCAACACAGCCCATCTTCTTTGGATCAAGGCTTATACAGTTGGGTTGTGATCTCTTCCCCATCACAAGACTGCAGGTTTCATGCTTTTCTGGTGGAACAAAATACCAGCAACACCAGCAGAAGAACTAAAGATAGAAGTCTTCAATAATATAGGACAACTTTGAATTGTAAACAACGCAGTGAATCTCATGTTATCATCTCAGCTTTTTTAACACCCATTTTACCATGCTGCAGTTTATATTGATCTACTTTACAGATTACTTCAGAACGTTTTCTCAAGGGAAGAAATTCCTACATGCTCGTTTTTGAGAGGATAGCATCACCTGTTAAGCATTCTCACCTTTACTTTCAAATACACACAATTTGTTCAAAAAATTATAATCCAGGCAACCTTAAAAGCCCACTACTGTGCTTTAACATGAATTTACTTTCCACTTTTACAAAAGCTGTAAGCACAGATTGACTGGCATTTTAGATACATCCCACAGTTGCTGAAAGGACTGGTCAGGCCCTCAGCTCAGCCAAACACTGCTGCTGTTTCCTTTGCTCTGACACCACGAGGACATTGCAGTGAGCCAGAAGACTTAAGTGATCTGGTTAAGAAATTTATTAAGTGACCACCTTCATACAAACAGATTAACAACCAGTGCTGCCTCACCAAGCAGCTACACAACCACCCCACAGCCAGGAAAGGTACACACAGGAAGGTGCAGGAATGGGTGGAAGACAACAGTGAGCAGGATTACCTCTTCCAGTGAGCAGTATAAATTGATTTGGGGCTGTGTAATCAGGAAACCACACCTTTACTGTATCTGAATTTAAGCATACAAGCAGCAAGAAAATTGCTTTGCTACAGTAAGGTCTGAGGGAAAATAGGTAATATACTTACCAGATGTTCTTTATAATGTTTTTTTTTAATTGAATACTGCATCTACATCTTTTCATTCTTACGGCATGCACAGAGAAACAAGCTAAATCCAATTAGTTTGTTTCACCCATTAAGAACTTCCTAAGGAGGACAAAATCATGTTTCTGTAGCTAAGTCTATAATGAAAAGGTTTGGAACAAGAAAGAAAGAATATTATTAAAGAGTCTCCTCAGACTCAGACAAACTGCAACAACTTGCCCATCTCTGCCTGCTAAGATCGAGTGATAGAAAACAGGTGTGACTTAAATCATGAAACAGACCTTGGTTATCAGCAACCAGATCTGTAAAAGAACCTCAAATATCAGATCAATGCCCTGCTCAAAAGAAATGTCAAGTATGTGCAAAAGCCTGAAACAATTTCTTCATGAAAAAAATCCACACTGATTTCTGACCTAAATTCTTAATGTGAAATCTTATGCAGAGCGAAGAATGGGGTCAGTTTGCATATCCTGTTCCTCACCTCCTCCTCTGGCATCAGCTTTCGCCGGCCATCCTTCACTGGGAAGCCACTCCCAAAGTCCTTGGATGAGATGTCGGCCCCGTATTCCACAATAACATCTTCTTCTATGCTGCTCACTAATCGCCAGAATTCTTTTTCTACCAGCTCAGTGGGAACCATCTGAAAGCAGAAGAGATGTTATGGTATGTGCAGATAACAAAAATCGTTCAAGCAATAAATCACTGTTAACTCCTCGTGAATTTTCATACACCGAGGTCACGCCCCCTCTCCCCTCCATCTCTCCAAAGTCATAGTTTGGTCTGTATTCCCCCATAGTGTCTGGAATGTTTCAGAAATAGGCTACCACATCGTGAGGGAAGGAATGAACAAAAAAGATGGAATCACCAGAAGTACAGCAAAAAAGGGGAAGAAGAGACGGCCAACAGAAATCGAGCAGCAAAGAGAACAAACCAGCATGCAAATTCCAAACTGTTTCAGAGGATAATGACCAGGATCTCCAAACAAAAGTAAGGAAATTCAGATACAAAATTGTGTTCAGGAGCTTGATATTCATATAACTCATCATTATTCTTACTTATATCTATTTATTTACGAAGCTTATTCTTAAAAGAAGCTTTGTTCTATGTCCCAAAGTCGTATCATAAACTGGAGTCCTTAAAAGGTAGAGGCCTCAGCAAGAATGTTCGTAAATTACCAAAGAACCGTGAGAGGAGGAAGACCTTGGTCTTCTGCTGCAGGCAGTCCACAGGACAGTGGAACTGTGCCAAAGCAGAAATGCTGGTTTTAAAAATGCTGCTGTGATGCAGAACAAAAAAAATCCAAAAAACCCCAAAACCTTGTGATTATCAGACAGATTCAGTCTATTCACTTGTCTACAAGAAAATACTGTAAGAGGAAGGAAAACAAGGATTGATCCTCTGGACAAATTAAACCAAGACAAAAGGCACAGGAAGGGCAGGAGAAGGGCCCCTCTGCCACACAAGAGCAAGATACTTAGTTCACTTTATCAAAAAGGGTAAGAACTTTTACTGTATTGGGCATACTCTGGTTAACTCCAACAAGCAATAAAGCTGTCTGTCCACTGGAGGAAAAGGGTGAAATGAAGTTGAAATGAGACCAGATGCCAGCAAGCTAAATAATTTGTTTACATGTTTGAAGCTTATGGTGCCTCTTTAAACAAGGCTAAGATGTCTTAGCAAAAATCCAGGATCAGCTGAAACCACTTCTCTTTTTCCCTTACAAGGAATCCCAACAAAAGCTGAGACTCACATGGACCGGCATGTTGAAATAATCAGACTTGAAGTTATCAGCCATTTCACCAAAGCTCTGGAGAGTATATTCCCTGACAGCTTGTTCAAATCCAAAGGCCTCACGGGGTTTGTTGCATTCCTAGGAGACAGAACATAGAAATATTGTTCCCTGCAGCAGACTCTGACACAGTTACATTTTTAGCAAGAAGCCCTAGTGCCCATCTGAGCCCTTACCAGCACAGTAAGCTACCAGTTTGGAGAGCTTTCCCAGTGAGGCAGCGGAACCACAACGGAAACAGACCAGAATTAATGGCACAGAAGCTAATCTAACGCTGTACCCCGGTGCTCCACACTTCTGCTTTCCTGTCCAAAGCTACATTTCACCGGCTACCGCTGCCAGCCACAGAGCAACACTGTGCCCAAGATGCTCAGGCAGCCGTGGGACATTTCTGCAGACACACAGGATTCGAGCACCTGCAGAGTAACTGCACAGGAACAAACCCCCCAAGTGTTTCAGTCTTATCAGGTCAGCAAATCATCAACAGATTTGACACTGAAAATATATAAGAGGGAAGAGGAAAAAGGAAATTAGAACAGGGCAACGCAGCCAACAACAGACATGGCCACCCCACCAGAAAACCTCCAAGTCTTTCACTGTTCTATCCCCACTCATCCTGAAAATGCAAAAAATATTGCTGTGCATTTCAGCTCCTCTCCCCACTCATTTCCAGTGGGTCCTTCTCAGCTCCTCTGAAACTGACACCACGTTTAGATACACAAAACATATCGGAACACAAAGATGACGTAGAACTATCTGACAGTCAGCTTTTCAGTCAAAGAAACAGGACTGGCAAGGAATTCACCAGTAGTTTCTCTTTTTTTTCCAAGAGGAACTATCCTTAGACTATTCCCAACATGTGTCAAAGAGGTTCTTAAATGGAGCCTGCGACAGAGAATCTACAACATCTGTGAACACTGTCAAACAATGTTGACCTAAATACATATAAAGAGCCCTTACCCTATTCTTCCCAGCTTCTGTTCCAGTACCCTGCTGTAAAATCACATTAAGCATCTGTGCACAATTAACATCTAAAGTAAAAACGGAGGCAAAAAGTACTAGTGAATACTTCAAACATCTTTATGCTGTTACTTGTTTGCTCTCCAGTACATATTATAGCTATGTGTTTTCTCCTTCTACCTCTTACTTTTAATGTATTTTGGAAATTTTTCAAGTGTTTTCTGTATAATTTGCTAGTAAAAACTTACTTGGCACCTTATCTTTCCTGGGTTTGTCCCTGCCTACATATTTTTGTTTGGTGACAATCTATCCCTGTTTTTACTAGCAATAGTGAAATTTCTTGAGTTTCCACATTCTTAAACTGTTGCAGCCACTCTGCTTACTACTACAGTCTCTAAATTAACTCCATATTAGATTGCTGCAGTTTGCTAACACTTCCTTATTGCTCTTTCTTAAGAGAAAATAAAGAAGTGGGTTCATCCACTCTGTGAGCAGCAGCCCAAAGGGAAAGTTTCATCTTTTCCCTTGCCTGTAGCTATGAATTTCCACCTCTCTTTAAGCAGCATTTGCCTGAGCTCATCTGACAACCTCATCTCTCAGGGAAGGGTTAGAGCAGCGAGCTGATCCACCTCCAGTGGCTGCACAACTCTCCATACAGCACCATAAAGGAACCAGCAGGAGCCAACACTTCGGAAGGGCGGGGGGAAAATGGGCAGATAAATGTGTACACAACTGCTCCTTCTGGAAAAAACACGGGCTGAAGAGTGAAAGCCAGCCTCGTAATTGCAGAGCTACAAACAGTAAGCTTCTTCCTCTGAATCCTACATCTACCAACTTCCTGAGCTTGCAAAATTTGTTTCCTGAAGAAAAATACCAAGCCAATCAAGTGATGTTTGCTGCCTGTTGATCAATCATCTCTTGGTAGCTCTTCCTTCTTGAGTAATGAAATTCAACTAGCTTCCACTTTCAAAGCCTAAGCAGTTCCTTTTTTAGACTAAACCAAATCTAAAATAGCTACAACAAAATTTTAAATTAGTTCTTTCACTTTCTGCTACAAGCTATTCTGAACAATGCTATAACATCTTTCCAATAACCAAAGCTCCCTGCTATGCCTAAATTTCATACTTTATTTACTTCATAGTTTACAAAATGTGCCATCATTATGTGGAAACATCCACCATAACCCTAGTCCTCACCCTAATTTCCCACTACCCGATAACCAAATTGAGTTTCAGCTCTTAATATACCAAGGTCAAAGTTTTAGCTATCACATGGCCATATAATAAACAAAGGTTATGCCCAAGCTCTGGAAAGAATGTTTCTCTCTCTTTATCACCAACCAAGATTCATGGCTCATCCTGACAATATTCCATGACAAACTATGCATTCTATACAGATGGATTGCTGAGGTGCTCTTCTTCTGATCTTTCCAGGTCACAGGTACACACACAAAGCTGGAGCAGCCCTTGAACTGTACCTCGGCAACGCACTTTGGACACCTCCAGTCACCCTTGGGTACATCAGGAAGAGGAGGAATCAAGCAGAAAGTGTGATAGCTGTCATCACATCCATCACACAGCAGCAGTTTATCCTCGTTATTTCCTCTACCACAAAATAAGCAAACATAGAGATCAACCTGTGGGAGGGGAAAACAAGGAAGAAAAAAGTTACAAGAAGTTTCTCACCCAGAGCCTGCCTTACTTCAGCTAAGGAACAAAGGATGAAATCCCAAAGTCCAATACACGAGCATCAGCAGCCTCCTCTGGTTTTTGAGGAGCACTGATAACGATAATGTTTCGTTCCTAAAGCAGCACTGTGTGGGGGCAGGGGGACTTTGGGGGCTGCAGAATAACTATCCAGTTCAGCTGGACCATCTTTTGCTATCTGACTCAAGCAGCATCTCACTTATGTTACTCTAAAGCAAAAGGGTAGGTTACAGTTCTTAGAACTCCCTCTCTTCAGCCCTCTTATTGTGGAAAACAATTTAAACTAAATCTCTACAAAGACTGCATGGCTGAGGAAAATCTCAAAACAAGTGTTTCAGAAATACACACATCATCACTTGCAACAGTACAGCGATATCTTTGCCATGAAAAAGAGATAACAAAATCCACAAACCTACAGATTTCAATCTAAAAATTCATGAGGAAGCGAAGGAAACCACATGTAAAGCTACCAACTTCTTTCTCATTTTTTCCAAAGCAAAGGATAAAAACTCCAAATGATAAGAGAAGTATTAATCCCAATACAATAGCAATTTTTGGAAGTTGTTCAAGATAGTCTCTCAACAAGAACAACACTGACTGAGAGACATTCTCTGGGGCCAGAGAGAAAACCACATGAAGAGGTTTCAAATTTTCTTTGCTGTTGCTTCCTGTACTGTGCAAAGAACTTTAATTAATATAAACATTTAATATAATACTGAAGAACTGTAACAACACTTTTTTCTAAATGAAAAAAACTGGGTATTACTTTATCATAGGTAAAAAAAATTATCTTATGTATAAATTTTTGCTAACAGCATGAACTTCATGAATGACACCTGCTCCAAATTCTGCCACTACTCCCACCGGTCCCTGGCATCTCAGGCTGTGTGTATTTCCTTCACACAGCTCAAAGTAACACCAGAAGAGGTGGGGCTGCTTTTGGTGGGGTCTGTTAATTTAATCAAGATGCCACAAAAACATGTGCTTTCCAGCTGATTAGGCTCAGGTGGATTAAATAGTTAATGACAAGCCCATCTCCAGTTACACCAGCCTAGTTAAGAATGCAACCTCCGAGCTATGCAATAATATACTTCTTAAGGACACTGCTCAGGTTTCTCAAGAAATTATTTTAAAAAATAATGCAGTTCTACTCAGAGACGTATCATTTTCCCCTTTTTTAAAAAACCCCATGCACTCACCCTCATGGAATATCATGTCTGTCCCAAACACCAAACCAGCTGCTTTTGTTGCAAGTACATAGAAGGGAGGCAGGGTACCTCAGCAGGCACTTCCAGCTTCTCTTCCCAAAACTTAACAATGCAGGAAAATGGCAACCCTAAGAGGAGACTTTTCTATGGTACCCACTAGCTACCTCTCACTGGTAACACCTCCTTCTCTCTAAATCCCTATTAACATATGCAACCTCTCTGTTAGCACGAGTGGTGACCTGGCAAATACAACAACTGCACTGAAACAGATATTCACAACAAGCAGACCTGTGATTATGCAATAACCACCAAAAAATCCTGCTAGCCACGTAACAAGGCTGTGATAAGTAAGACTATGATGATACAGAACTATAGGCATCAAGGGGAGAGGAGGAGATAAAAAGGTGTATTTTATCTCCTAGTTAGTAATTCATCAAGTAAAATCAATTTCATAGTTACCACTTTACAAAAAAGATACATAAATGATGGAGAAATACACAAAACTGCACCACAGTATTTTTCAGATCAAAGTTACATGAGGTAAATGCATCACCAGTGCATATAGGACTGCTTTCCTTATCCAAGTATTAAGAAAAAAGTGTGGAACCAAATAGTACTAAGTCACAGAATTTCAAAAGATTAGTTACAGCAATACCGTTCCAAAACAACGGTTCTGTTGTTACAACATTTTCATTTTCTCTTATAGGTTAAATGAAAAGAGTAAGCAAATAATAGCTCTCCATTAAAAAACCCCAAAAGACGAGACAAAATATTTTAAAATTAAAGCATAGCTAAAATTATCAAATTTACATGGCCTAGGAAAACCATATACTCAGAAGCAGTAGCACACCTGAAAAAATTCAAGTCACACAAGTCCTAACTTATATGCAATGGCACAGTGATCTGGTTTTCAAATACCCAACTTCTCCCACTTTTTCTTCCCCCCATATGAAAATGTGATTACACTAGAGTCTTTAGGTTGCCTTGGCCTTCCATGGTTGAAATTTAAAATAAGCTTTTGTAAGTGTTCTCAGGCTGAGAGAAAAAAGAACTGCTGAATTCTAAGTGAAGAGTCTAAGTCTTTAGCCAGTAACAGCACGGATCTTCATTCATGGCTGCGCACACACGCTAAGTTATGACACTGCAAAAGCAGGGAGTCACATGCTATGAAAGACACTAAGAACAACTATACATTGCTTTTCCAAGGACAAACATCAGAGAATACATTTTATTTTTCCTATTCGAATTCAAAACGGAAAAGACACAAAACGTGGAATTGCTAAAAACAAACTCCTGAAGTCCTGGAGCACCTCAGAATCTCTTCTAAGGAAAAGGAGCAGTATTACAGCTGTTCTACTGAGGGGAGCGCAAACAAAAACTGAACGACTGAAGGCACTCGAGCACGTGGCAAGTGTGATCAGCAAAAAGCTTCACATTGAAACAGCCTTCCTGTCCACAAGATTAAAACAAAAGCCTAGAGTGCAGATTGGTTTTCAAAATACTGCTCTTTCTTCCCATAACAGCATCATCTGCTGCAGCATGCATTCATTCACCCATTTGGAGGGGTGGGGGTTCTTTTAGGGGAAGAAGAAAAATCTTAGCAAATCAACCAAGTCTTTTCTTGATTTCAGAAATCACAGCAAAGGCATCCAACTTACAAAGTTGACAGAAAGAGTTCCTTTGCGCTGCCTCATCTGCATTCCAAATGCTTCTGATCTGGTTCCCTTGCGCCTTCGCGTCACCTCATCTTGAAGTAAAATGAAGTTAAATGCTATTAATATCGCATCAAGATAGACTTAACTTGTAAAAACACCACAGACACCCAGCCTGGCACCCTGCCTTTCAGATCAGAAACTGTTTAACAGTCCAAAGAAAGCAAAAGTGTCATGTTATACCTGGCCAATCTAAAATCCACAGGGATTAGGAAAAACGTATTTTGCTTATCCTCACAGGTGATCCCAATGGCCTCATGAAACACAGGGAATTACACTCCTAAGTTGTGCACTTTGCTGGCAGGATCGGTTTCAGTATTTTTAAATCCTGCTTTCCCTTTCAGTCACTCAGTTCATGGAACAGCTGCTTAATTGTTATTGTTACTATATAATACATAAAGAGCTGAAACTCTGCCAAGTTATAGGAAGCACTCTGTAAATCTCTCGTGAATGAAACCCTAGAACACTTAGCTTTCTTTTTCCAGTTTTGCTTTGCTTTCTTCTTAACACTGCCTCCAGAGACATTCAGGAAGATTTAACAGTCCCACTACAAAGCAAAGAGCCCAAGATTTAATTACCCTCTTTATCCTTTGCTCCCAACGCCAGTCCCATCATCTTGGGTCCAGCTCCAAAGATCTGCAGCTTCTTCAGTTCAGTGTTTCTACTCATTTCTCCTGCCTCTGCCTAAAAATAAAAACAAGACCACATCAGCACAAACCACCAATATTTCCCCTCCAGGTTTCTTCACAATTTGTTTCCATTCCACTCTCCCACAGTATGTGCTCATCAAAAGAAGCAGGCCTGAAAAGATACGGTTTTCTGTTCCTAAAGGCAATGAACATATGCAAATGGAACAAGAGACACAATTTTTGCCCCAAATTTCCAAATTATTTCCTATCTAATATTACGGATCAACTACAAGAAGTCACCTCTACACCAAATAAAAGAAGTAGGGTTCTCATTTTGCAAAAAATAAGAAGAATGCCAGAGCAACTTTTTCCAAAATCACTATGATTCAGTCAAGTGCCTGGATTTTAATGCAGTTCCAACAGGATTTCCTTATCTGCTTCCTTGAGTAGAAACATCCACACAACACTAATGAGTTCCAACCAACTTCCTTCAGCTTGGCTGCCTCTGGGCTTATTTGTGATGAAATGTTGTGAGTACAACTCAGATCACAGCTACTCATGTTGCAAACTCAAAATCAGAGGTAAAAAGACTCATTTGGTGACAGCTCCGTGCCCCTGCCAGCAACGTTTCCCAAAGTGTTCTGCTCAAATGAACTTCTTCCTGTTCCCCATTACTGACCTACCTCATTTTCTCACATCACTGCCACTAATCTAACAAAAAAAAGAACAAAAAGAAGAAAATATTCTGCTTTCATCTGCAACACAATCACCTTGGCATTTTTCTTTATGTTGCCTCCTTACACTTTGAAAAACCTCTCTGATGTGGTATAGAAGGCCATTAAATTCTCACTGTTCAAAAACTTCCTCCTGAAATTCACTGATCCTAAAAGAGCTCAGCAATAGCTCTCCATTTGAAGGCAGGCATGTAATTTTAAAGAAGTTATTCTTCAAGTAACTTCCTGATGATACTTCATCTGTTATTTTTCAAAGTTATGGCCTGATATCTCAAGCCTGTCCCTTGGGGTGACATGCCTTCAAAGTTTTTAATCAATTATTTAAAAAAAAACCAAAACAAAACCTATTCCCAAATAGTGTTTAACGTAAGTTCCAATACATTTGCAATAAACATTAAAAAAAAAAAGATTTTTTTTCTGCCTAAATCAGTTGTTTCTCTTGCTTCCAGAAGACATTTGAAGATCTGGTTTCCTACGCATTATTACTCCAAGGAATTTTTAGTGATATTTAGAGTCCCTGTTCCCACTGAACTGGGTATGCATTATGCTAACAGGCATCTTCCCAACCTAATTACTACTAATATTCTAGTTTTGAACATTTATATGTTGCTATTAAACTATTTTCACTTCAGATGTGACCAACTTTGTAAGCCCCCTGTGCAAATTTTTCCTCATCAACTCCTCACTTTTTGGCTAACAAGCCACAAGGAAACACACTCAGAGACTTCCTAGTCCCTCGTTTTCCATTTGAAATTCATTAAAAACTCAACCATTCTCTCGGCTAATAGAACCTGACAGAATCAACCCACATATTTCAGCACAGACATCATTTCAACAACATTTATTAACAATCTCCTCAATCTCTCCTACTGCTGCGACCTAAGACAGTTTTCTCAATGACATATGAAAAATAATTTTACTATCATATTTATTAAAAGTCAATCATTAACAAGAGCAGCAACAAAGTTTTGCAGCTTAGTTTAAAAATACATTACTTAAATATATTTTCATAACTCCATTGCCCAGATTTACTTGGATACCTCTAAACCTTAGTGGATGAAATCCATTCATGCTCAGGTGGAAAGAGCTACAGAGTTTTGAAAAAGAACAGTTTGCACACTGAAAGAGGAATGTTGTTTAAAAATCAGATTCCTGTGTAACCTCATGACCACTGACAGGATATTGATACCTAAAGGTGTAAATACCAGAAGTATTCAGAAGCCCCACTGGGCAGTTTTTCTGCTGTGCCCTTTAAGACTGTAAAAAAACCCCAAACTCAAAACTGTGAGTGCATGGAAGCAGCAGCAGCCGTGCATTCCTTGCCATGTTCTCACTGTTAACAACACAAAACTCCAGCTCACTTCTGCACTATTTTCTCTACGTGAGTGAAACGAACCTGATTAAACCGTGATTCTATTCTTATCTCCTCTCTGTCCTGAAGGATACAGACTTTGTTTCTTTTACCTTCTCAACTGGAAGTACAACCCAAGGGCTTTTCTTGTATATGGGCCAACCCTAATAACATGATCCAGTTACACTGGATTCACTCACTGCTCTCTTGTCTCACCCCTCATCAACTCTGAAGCATTTGCATCCCCACTCCTGCAGCCCCAATGAGCAGGACTACAACGCTACAACCCATAACCAAAATATTTACATGTTTGGGGCATTTGTCAGCATCTCTCAGAGCTCTTTTGTTCCACTATTTTGTTTCACAGTTATTCCCATGGAAGGAAATCTTTCAAACTAAAAAAACTGAAGCTTATTTCATTGTTCTGCAAACAACCAAACCAGAAAAAGAAACCTGAAAGCAGATATACTACTTAGAACTGTTTTTAAGAAAATTCCCTGGACATTAAGTTAATATCCTTTGAAAAGACAGCACTTTTTGTTCCAGTACTGCATTTCTTTACCAGAAATCACCATGACATAACCTCCTTAAGACAAATCCCTTGTCAGCTAAAATACACCCTAACAGATCCTCTATGAAGATACACAACCCTTTCCTAAGAAAGTATTCTCTTAAATTTAAGCTTCCCTTAAGGATACTCTCTTTTCCTAATCTGAATTAATTTACTTTTTATTGTTATTTTCTTTACAAGCCTTCAGGAACTCAGCTGCCTTTCTCCAGCTTTTATTTGTGAAAGCTTTTTTCAGAGAAAAGAGAGAATAAAGCATTAAGTTTATTTTCTGAACAGAATCTCTCACCATCTAATTATTCCCTTCCTATTCAGAGACAACGTTTTCAACTGACATTTGATTATAGTATCCAAAGATTCTCAAGCCACTCTCCACAGAGGAGAACACCCATTCCCTATCTTCTTTCATTTTTCACGTTCTCCAAAAATCCTAAAATTTGCTTTTTCAAAGTCTGTCGCCCACTTCTACTGCTGAGGATGTTTCTCTGTTTTGGTAATTTTTGATTACTGTATTTATACTTTCTCATTCATTACCCATTCTAAGGTAAGTTATCTGCAAGGAGACGCAGAGGATCTTTGGAAACTACTTTCAGCACTTGGAAAAGATCTACGGAGATGCAGAGGTGTGTGGAATTATCCATGCTCGCTGACCAGGCACTGGACTACTTGGCACACTACACACAGACCATCAGGTGTTTCAGCTAGAGCAGAATGACATTTATTTAGCAGGCTTTTACACTACTTGCATACTACCTGCTCTCTAAAGACTGCTGAGACAAACTCTGGTACAATTCCAGGTATGCATTTCAGACAATTACACAGAGTCCTGTCTACAATAAAGAGGTGCACTGAAATCTGGAACGGTGTCTCCATGTTCTCAAATATTTATTTACACTGCTACCATTTCTGGCTACTAAGGAAAAATCTGTCTCTAAATGCTGCTCCAGGGATGACTTAAGATAGTTATACACAGCTTCCAACACAGCCAAAACCTACTTCTCCTGTCTCTGCACGTAGGATGAGTTTTTGCTGTAGTCAAGAACTCATTTCAGCCATTTCAATAACTGTGATGCTTAAAAGATAACTTGGCTACAAGCCTAATAAAAGGCATTTAAATATATATATATATATATATTTTTGCAGATGATCTAAATAAAATCACCTCTTATTTCTGCATCGCAGGCCCTTTAAACAAAGTGAAGCAGCTTTACAGTGCCAGGACCGCCAAAGAATGATCTTTCCAACATGGAGAAATGACAAGTACCACTATTCTACTGAAATCAGCAGCAAAAAAGATCTCACAGCATCTCAGTAATATAGTGACACTTTTACACCACCTGTGAGAAGGAGGACATCCTGGCATTCTGCCATAAGAGTCACTCAAATCCAAAGAAGAGTTCCCCACAACAAAGGACTGCTGCAGGTCATGCAGCATTCTCAGATTTTCTGGACAGCTCACTACCAACACTCTGAGAGGTCTGGGAAGATCAACAAGCCCGGGACTGCTTGTGTGATGCACTGCTACATGGCTACGATAAATAACATCAAGTCACCTTCAGTAAGCTGAGAAAACATACTAAAAAAGACAACTCAGTCTAAATCATCAGAGAAGAAGGTGAACATTTATAAAGGATACTCAAATATCTCAGCGACAAGAAAGGTGCATTGAAAAAAAAAAAAAGCAGTTAAAGAGCATTTGAAAAAACTTTGTAGTGCTGGAGCTAAGTCTAGAATGGTATGAAGCAAGTAGGAAGTTGGTTGCATATAAATCCAGCTTTCGCCCACGCTCTGCTGATGAGCCAGCAGGGAGCCACCAGACTGCATGTGAAAAGCCTCAGGATGCTGCCTGCGAGGAGCATCTCTGTCAGGAGGAGAAGGCCTGATTTAAACAGTGCAATAGAGCCACCAGGGCAATACCCTACAATTATCTCTAGTACGACAGCATTTAAAATGGTGGTGATTCAGTCCGAATGAAGATTTTCTCGGGGGTACCTTCCAGGATTTAATATCACCTACTAGAATACCAGAAATTCCTAAGGCACCAGTAATTCACAAGGAAGGAAACTGCTTTTCAGCAGAAAATCTGTAGAACTCCTACATAGCTCCAGCCATCACTGATCATCTCCTCACAACCCGTTTCACTTCTTCAGAAAAACTGCCTGCCCGGCTTGAGATCGTTAGTCCCACACGCAATTCCACAATTAACAGTTACCTACGTGTATTCGCATTAATGCCATTAAGAGGCATATTTTAAAAAGTTTTTTAAAAGTTCTAGAACTTTGCCCAAGCAGAAGATTTAACATCAATTCACAAACAGCTTTCTGTCTGTCTAGCTTTCACAGACATATTCATTACCAAGGTACTTAAGCCACTTGTCAGGAAACAAAAGGCAGCTTCTAGAAGTTTTGACATGAACGGTGCATCTGCTGCTTCAAACCAGGTCTCAGAGTGACAACCTTTCCTGGACTTTATTTAAATGAAGACTGCTTCCTGGTGGTGCTTTTGAGCAGGCTCCCACAGCCACAGGCTGTTGCACTGGTGGGAGAAGTAGGTGTTCTCTGTCTGTAAGAGCTGATTAACAGGAGTACCTGGGATTTGACACGCCTGGTTCTCTTCAGCATAACATTCATCCTTGAAGCCTGCTTTGGGGAGGCCTGGGCATCTGAGCTGAGGTCCTCAGCCTCCACCTTTTCCTTAAGATCCAAGTTAGGTTTTTGGATGCCCTAGAGGAGCAGAGCACAGGACACTGTGTTGGTCAGGCAGTGCTAATCATTCCACAGCCTGTGAATCGTTCTGTTTGCTAAGAAACAGGACGAGTGAAACCACACACCATTTGGAAAAGAGGCCAATTAATTCATGCACCCTTCAAATAAGAAAACCGAATCCCAACTACCAGGTTATCAAGAGAAAAATACACATTTCCAATTAAGCACAACATCTTTTGCCTTGTTTTCCCTCCCAACACGGTTGACTTCAGTCCTACAAAGAAATATCAGAAAATAGCTCCACAAGGTCATGTTACAACTTGCAGCACTATTCTGTCACAGATAACTACAAGGGTGGTTCTGGCTTTGCTGGCACAGCTGGAGCTTCTAACAGCACTGGCCCTCTGTCCCAGTTTCACACGGAGTAGCACAGCACTCTGTGCCTTCTGGGCCCCTCTTCCCAGCACGAAAGACAAGCGTCTCACCATGAGGCTGACCCCAGACTGGAAGAGCTCATAGGGATACAAGATCCGTTCATAGTGAGACTTGAGCAATGACCCCGTGCCTTTTCCTGGCAGGTAGCCAAGCCGACTCGCCACTTTAGACCATTTCTTCTCTTTGGTGACCACTTCAAAGCCTCCTTTGTTGGCAACAATCTGAAACGCATAAATAAAAAGTTAAGGGTTTTGAGCTGCTCTCACCAACTTGCATAAAGCAAGGATCAATTAAACCAACCAAATGTTAAAAGGTTCCATGAAAAGTGACAGAATCCTGAAATTAGATTTTGTTTCCTAAAGAACTAGTCCTTTAACGACAGAGCACTTACTTATGCTTATTACTTCATCTATTTAATGTGATTTTTAATTTACTAGCAAATGTAAATTGCATACTGTCCTGGTCAGGAGGAGTCCAACAGTTAAGATTTATGATGTGCTGGAAAAAAAATACAAAACCTACCATCAGAGCAAACTGAAAAGTTAACTCTCACCAGACTTGTACTCTGCTGTAAAACACAGGTCTGGCCAGAAATAAAGCCCATTCTAACAGACCCCAGGCAGAAGGGAGTGCTGGGAGCTCAGAACTCTCACAAAACCCTGAAGGGAAGAGAGACTACTATAAAAAGAGGAAAAAGAGAATTTACCTTCCAACTCAGTCCAGTTACTACACGTGACTTCAACTGGTTTGAGACCAGTAATTCACATACAGAACTATCACTGCTTACATCTATATGTACATAGAATAAAAAACAAGACCATTTGCCTGCAAGCAATGATCATAACAGCATATGAGTTGCTTCCTCAGAAACACTGGCCACATTTCCACTGCCTCCGTTCCTTTTACAGTTTCACTGCCAAGCATCTCAAAACACAAATGGATTATAATTTCATTTATATTACTGTAAGACTAATATCATTTTTACAGCAGTGTAGTTTTGCATTGCATTTCTTTACATGAGGACTAAATTTCAAGCTTAGTGTTTCACATACTATTAGAAACCTCAAGGCAAAAACATTTTGTTACTGGAGTGAAATTCATGGTTTGCTTGTGAGGCTGAGGTAAATTGAGAAATCTAACTGTGACAGTGAGAAGTAAATTTGTTAATTCTGGTTTCTCCTATAATCGCACAGAGTTACACTTAAATAAGACAATAATATTATTGATCATTATTTTTCCTCGTATTTACAAAAAAGTTCTAGAAAAACCTTTTAAAATGAAACCATTCCTGAATTTCAACTTATCTTTACAATTTCCAGGAAAACTTGTTTTCTAATATTATCTCTGCGTGAACAACAGCTGAAGGAGCCAGTAACGAACTAAATTAACCCAGAGCAGCAAATCTACAGCCAGCAGAAATGTTCCAGCTCGTAACAGTGACCCAGGTATTTTCCAGTACCCCTCTGATATTCTGCATATCCCAGTAAGCCACCATAGACACAAAAAGAAAAAAAAAAAACTACTGAAAGACATTTTATCAGCTTTTCTTTGCATTTTATCGGCCCTTCCAGACTTTCCAAAATACTTGACTTTCTTTAAAACTAAAATATACTCAGGTCTTGACATTTTTACTTACCTAAGAGAAATAAATCTTGATGGGGAATGGAAAGTGATGCTCTAACCTAGAAGCACTAGAACTACCAGAACTTCGGCCTTTTCCCTGCAAGAAGAAATCTACCTATTTATATTTATTAGCAGCTAAGTTTATAACGGTACATTTATTTTGCCAGTGCAAAACCAAACTCCGACAGAGATTTGTGCGTAAACTTTGAAAGAAGTTGGGTGTGCTCACCAAACACAACTACAGAAACATTCATTTCTAGCCAGCCTTAAGCCAAGTCTGCTTTGGAAATTAAAGCAAGTATTCCTGACACTGGCATTATAAACTCTCAAAGATGCATGTTTACAAAAACCTCTGCTGGGAGAGAGGAGGGAGAAATTGCAGCAATTCATTACAGAATGGCTGGTGAGAGCTGCACTGCACACAGGCACACTGCTGCCTTCCCAAAGAACACCTCAGCCTCCTGCAGCTCCACCACATCTCAGAGAGGAGAACCAAGAACCAAGCGGCCAGCTGACATCAGGACATTCAAGCTGTACAAGGTAATAAATACCTGCTGTGTGGAATCCAACCAATCCAACCAAAGGCAACCAATTTAATTATGCTGTGACGTGTCTGCCATAAACATTCCAATCAGAAATGCTTTTTCACTGTATTTTTTCCCATTCATTTAATCTCTGGATTAATGAGATCAGCGCTGTAACACAAGCCCTCCCTGTTGCTTGGCTTCTTGAGCTCGAATGAAAAATGAAATCCCTGTCTGCCTAAGGCCTACAAATACTTACCTTGCTCAGACCATAGAGATCCAGTATTTTTCTCTCGACCACAGGGATTTTTAAATTGGATCCTTGGAGTTCCCAAAATTTTGCTAACTGATCCAAGAAGTCCAGTTTCACTCTTGTCATTGCCTGAAATCAGCAAAGGTAGACAATCACATATGTTCCAAAACAAATGTCCCAAAACCTTAGAGTCCTGAGAGAAAACAAGATAAGTTTTTTTAGGGTTTCCATTTTTAACATACTATTTGGCAAGGGAGGCATTTCTTAGCCACATAAAAAACCCCTAGAAATAGAAATATTGCTAAAAAGAAAGATCTTTACAAAAAGAAAATTGCATATGCTTTTCTCTCTGCATTTAAGACCCTATACATTAAATTCCTACCAAATAATTTCTTGGTCTGAAACCAAAATGCATACTTACGAAATAATCAGCATTCCAGGGAGAAACACAAGAGCAATTATTAAAATATACATCGGTGGGGAGGAGGGGAACAACAAACAGTTTTCATATATGCCTTAACCACACAAAGGGCCTCCTCCCCGGAGTATTTCTGGAGTACTCAAATCCCTTTCCATAAGGAGACCCATTTACAAGCCAAATGACATTTTGGTATGTGAACAAAGCAAGGCTTTGAGAAATGTGGTAGAGAAAAGGAAAAACCAGGACAGAGTGGAGCTCATACTGCTTTCAAGAAAGCTCACATAGGTTTTTAAATCATAAAATTAACCATCCACAATAAGCCTACAAAAAATCATTTTAAGGCTTAAAAGGCATTATCACGACAGTATGAGGTAACCAGAGGCATCAGAACAGCAGTAAATATTTCAAGAGGAAAAAAATCATTGCCCGTGGAGCTCTGAAAGCTAGACACTGGCTGCTCTTACTACACACAGGATACTTGGAATTCGTTTTAGACAGTTCCAGCCGAATGTGAAAAACTCCTGTGGTTATTTCGGGTAATAAAATAAAAACCAGATTTTTCTCCAAGCCGGGGAGAGTTATTTTATATGAACTCTGCCACTGCCAAGTATAAACACTGATGTGGTCTACGGGTTTCTAAAGTATCCCCCATCGAGAAACCTGCCAAGATGCAAATCTCAGGCAGGGAGACCTCTTGCTTTCAGTGCAAACACGGAATTGTATCAACAGTGGAAAAGCTCACCTCCAGTTCATTCAGGCGCTGAATTCGTGGAGTGAAACGAAAACTTTGTACTTCACATGCAAATGGAGGCTGCCAGTCCTAAACAGAGACAGAAAGACATTTTATTGCTTCCAGAAACTTCTCTGAAAAACGCACAAAGACCCTCATAATGCCTGAGTAAACAAGCTTCCAATAGTAAATTGGTTTCTCAGAACAACTGGTGATATCATTTTCCAATTTTAAGACATTTTTGTGCTTATACAACAACGTTCCTCCCACAATATTTTAGTTTGAAGAAAGATCCTCACAGATTTAAAAATGTCAAAGAAAACAAGGTTCAGAGCATCTCAGCATGCATTACCTCACGCTAAGTTTAAATGTGAGATACACTCTGTAGCTGGTTGGTTTTTTATTTACTTTAAATAAAAAAATCCATATATCTTGCACGATGAAAAATCCTCACTGTCAACAGCAACAAAGACTCAATCAGGCACGTTATAACACATCCAACGTTTTCCTGCTTGTCTACAGTCATTTCAATAAAGACAAGACCACCAGTCAGGAGCCCAGTTCTGTAACAGAAATGGAGCCCTAAACAATGACTTTCCCAGCTCTGTCAGGGGTCAGTTTAACCACAAGTGCCTCCCAGCCCCGTCTCTCAAAACTGTGCTATGACATCAAAACGAGTAATTCAGCTTTTTGGTGCTTTTTACCAAAGGTTCAGCTACGGCAGAGTGTCTGCCTGGCAGTGACCTCGACAGAGGAGGGACACACCATCCCAGGTGGGACACACCATCCCAGGGGGGACACACCATCCCAGGGGGGACACACCATCCCAGGTGGGCAAGCCACGCTAAATATTTATTATTTGCTCTGCCGCAGCATACAAAGGCCTCAGGCACAACCTTAAAGCATTCACAACTTCTAACAACAGAGAAGAGCAATAAATGGGCCGGGTTAGTGTGCAGTGTCCGATTTAGCAATTAGTGCGGGTTGCAAATCAGCCCAGCGCGTGCATCCCGTGAAACCCCGCAGTGCAAAGCAGCTCAGCTGTCCCGGGGAAACACAAACGCATCCAGCGGCCAGGAAAGCTCCGGTTATCCTCAATGGACGGGATCTGGATCGGCTTCTTGGGGCCTCTCAACCCGAGTTATTCTGCTTATTTCAGAAAGGGCAGCCCCTCGGAGGCCGAGCTTTCACCGTGTCTTTAAACCAACCGAACACAGTCCGGGAACCAAAACAGGTCAGGGGAGAAAGAACCGAGAAATCCAACCAGCAACCCCCACATCCACGCAGTTCTCAGCTACACGCTTTCTTTTCGGGTTTTTACCTCTCTCGCTGTTTTCAAGTCCCTTATTAACAGCCGCATTCACAGTTTATTTGTACTGGAATGATTTAGCGATGCGCCTTTTGCCAAACCGCCTGATGCTGTCTCTGCGATGACCTGCTCTGCCAGGTCACTGGGCAAGGGGCAGTAAGGAACGAGCAAGTCATCGGAGAGACTGAGCTGCTGCCTCCCGAAGAGCTGTGCACAAACCTAATTCCCGCACACGAGCAGGCTGGCCGTCCTCCTCCTAACAGCCTAAAAATGCTGTTTATAAACAGTGATCCGCTAAGAACAAATACCCTTCCTTCTCCCTCTTGCCCGCCCGGAGCAAACGCCCGGTTTCACCTACAAAGCCTTCCCAGCTTTCGCAAGTCAACTGCTGGCGCTTTGGAAGTAAAAATAGGGTGAAGTCCCGGGCACCGCCATGCGCTATTCGCTTCTCAGCTGCTCCGGAGCAGCCTCCACAAAGCCCCGCTCGGAGGTCAAAGACTCCACAGGTTCCTCGGCGTCCCTGGCACGGACACCGCGGCCTATGGAAGGCGACACACGAAACCCCGAGCGAGCACGGAGCGCGGGGGAAGGGCCTGCCC
>VZTA01022764.1:264369-284922 GCA_013398855.1 Mohoua ochrocephala | reverse complement strand
ACCCCCCTCCGCCGGCCTCCCGGGGTGCCCGAAGCCGCTCTCCCACGCCCGCGGAGATTCCGGCGCTCCGCAGGGGCGCGATGAGCGCGGCGGACCGCGCTGCGGGGACCCCGCGCTGCACAAGGTAGTGAGGGCGGGGGCTGCTCCTGCCGGGAGCTCCCGGAGCCCTTTCCTTGCTGCCTGGCAGACTGATTTACCGCAGGGCACCTTTCGGTCTGCTCCTGTGCCTGCTGTGCTTCCTCGTTCTTCCAGCTTTCCGTTCCTGCTGCTCTTCAGCAGTTAAGCGCTCACCTTGTGCCTGGTTACCGCTTTACTTCTAGTGTCATTTCTCTAAGTGTATTGTTTAAGCCGTTTCTGGTCCTGCAGCAAGTTCTTGCGTGAAGTACTTACACTTTTACATATTTAATGCTTTCCTACAGTGCCCAGAGTTTTCATGGATGTGCACTGGGGTTCTGATCCGAGCAGCTTTGGTGAGTGGCTCCGTGAAGGTCACCATTGCCTCGGTGTCACCTACCAAATCGCTTTATCATCAAAATTCCTGCTTCTCCAGGACCAGCTTCTGAACTGTGGTTTCACTAAGTAGCTCTTTAGTCAAGAGGCTTCTTGGCTTCTGTTATTCCTAGTACCGTTTACAAAAAAGTTTGTCATATCAATATGAATAATGAAAAGAACACTTTCTAAGTTGTTTTTGTTTTTTTTAACTCTGCGGCTCTATTTGCAAATTTGGTGCTCGTTGGAGCAGATTAAATGTTTGGATGCACTAAATATTGTTTTGAGGAAAAATACAGTATGTAATTATACGTATCCTTGATTTGATTTACATAACATTGACTTGCTTTCCGTGTAGCACTTCAACATAAGATTCAAGAACTTGGCAGCTTCTATTTCAGTGTCAAGGGTGGGCAATCCGTGTGGATAAGAACATCAAGTACACCAGAAAGGAAAGCACATAGATTCCTAGACCTGCACCTTAAATTACAATGGCTGGTGCTTCTGCTCGCCTGAATTACCATCTTTATTCAATGGTCTGTCTTTAGAAAGTGTTTTTCTCTCTGGGTATCAAATAGTGACTGTCACAGGCTATGTTTTCCTGTTTATTTCACAGTGGCTGCTGCTTCTAATTGAACAACAAGGGACTTTTTATCTCCTGACTTCTGTCCTTCTATTCTTTTTCTCCTCTTTTCATAGTCCTCCTCCCCAAATAACTTCTGAGGCTTTGCTTCCCTAACATTTATTTTTGTTTTTCCATCAGTTGGGCCCTCCTCCACAACACAATACACTTGCAAGCTGTTCTTTACCAAAGTTCGTGGTTCTCCTAAATGCCACGTTGTTCTGTTAGTACCCAGAGAACAGTCAAGCTAATCTGTGCTTTTAACTGAATCTGTGTAGAAGTTTAAAATCTTTTTAGCTACTTTGGAAAGTGTTTTAATTTTCTCGTCTGAAGCTTGCATGTCATCAGAGCCTGTTTCTGCCCAGGCTGCCAACCCCCCGTGCCTCATCCAGATCTGCTGAGTCCCAGGCCCTGAGTCAGGACGACTTCACTTCCCTCCCGTCAGTCAGCGAGCGCCTGGCCCACCTCAATCCCTCCCACGAGCTGCTGGAATATTACCGCAAGAAGATCGCTGACTTCGATGAGGAGCACGAGGAGCTGGTGAAAAGGCTGGAGAAATACAAACAAACCTACGATGAGCAGGTTAGGAAACGAGTTTTTGAACAATGATGAACTACACTCACAAGCTTCGTGTTTTTATTCAGTTGGAAACTCAGCATAGAATTCTTAGGATTTACCAGTAACATGGTAGAGCTAGGAAGAAATAAGTAGATTTTGGGGGTCGATTTTAAAATCTAGCTGTCTGTCCTCTGTCAAGTCAAATGGAAACACGCCTGTAGGATATTCTTCTAAAGTCATTATGGCTTGGTTATATCTGCACAGTGGGAATTTTGCTTGTTTTTTTTATACTAAGGCCTGAGTTTAGATGCTCATTTTCCATGTTGTCCAGCTTCTTTCCCTTTCTTCTTGGAGTGAAGGAGTGCTCTTTTGTCCAAATTTAATAGGCTTTGACTTATGCATATAATTCTTATTTACTGACGTGGGATTCATAAGCTTGGCCATAAGCTAGTGAGCAGAAACCTAAAAATTTGCCTTTTAAGAGGAAGAAATCTTACAGAGTATCTGTAAGGTGCACAGTGCTCTGATAGGGGCTATAGCATGTGTCTGCCTAGCAGTCATCTTTGTAATTGTGGATGGATTGGGAATAGCACAGTCACTTCTGAGGTGATTGAGGTGCCTTCTCAAGCACTGGCCATGCTTGAAGAAGCCTGAAAGTCCTTGGGGAAATACGTACTGTACATCTTACTGTCATATAGGAAAAAGAGGGGCAGGTTGCACAATAATGCTTTTTTTTCGTACAGGAGTGGTTTTCTGAAAGGTTTGTTAGCTTCCCACACCGGGGGGAAAAGCTGAAACATAGCAACTAGCTGGATTTCTGCCTGCTAAACCATACAGATATTGTAATTTTTATTCTTCAGTGATTTATTTCAAAAGTAAATGCTGTTACAGAGGCTTTGCTAGGTTTTTGTTGATGTCAGACTCTGCCCACCAGTGTGGAAGTGCAACCACTGCAGGCTGGGGACCCAGGCTGAGACTTTATTTCACTGTTGAGTAGTGACAGTGATTCTCGGGGCTCTGAACGCCCAGCTGAAACATTTTACAATATTCTTTCCAATGCTGCCCTCAGCTGGTCAAATATCACAGGAGAATAAAGTAATTCTTGGGCTGGCTGCTCTGTGCCGGTTACAGACTCGGAGCAGAAGCAGTTTGAAGTTTGTGAGTGCTGTCCAACGCTCTGTTTCAAGTACCTTGTTCTCTCCACGCAGCACCAGTTGCAGTGGGAAGTCCGTCACTTGGAAGAGGAGATCGCGGAGCTGCAGAAGGCTTTGAGTGACATGCAGGTGTACCTCTTCCAGGAGAAGGAGCAAGTCCTTCGTCTGTATTCGGAGAACGACCGCCTGAAGCTCAGGTGGGCTGTCTTGCCTGGGGGGCTGAGGCACTGGCAGCAGCAATTGGTGCTCTCTGCTCCCAGCCACATCTGGAGTCCTCAGAGCAGCAGTTATTCCACGCTTCCTAGGGCGGGCTCCTACAAAATCCTACCAGTCTTGGAGGTGCAGTGCAATCTGTTGGGCTGCTAAATGTGTTTCCACTGATTATTCCTCCTATTCTGGTAGTAGAAGGAAGAGCAGAAATTGAACGTTGGTTCAGATTGGAATTGTGCGTTCCCGTCTTGAATGTGAAATTCTGATTGAAGCTGACTCTGGTGGGTTGACCTTGGCTGGATGCCAGGTGCCCACCAAGACTCTTTATCACTCACCTCTGCTGGATAGGGGAGAGGAAATGCAAGGAAAGATAAGAACAGAGAGATCCTTCACCAGTTATCATCACGAGCAAAACAGACTTGACTGGGGGAAATTATTAACAATTAAATGACCCGAGGGCTGGAGCCTCTCTCTCTTACAAAGAGAGGCTGAGGGAGTAGAGGCTGTTCGGCCTCGAGAGGAGGAGGCTCCAGGGAGCCCTTATAGCAGCCTTCTAGCACTTAAAGGGCCTCCAACAGCTGGACAAGGACCTTTACAGGAGCATGTGGTGACAGGATGAGGGGTGATGGCTTTAACTGAAAGAGGGCAGGTTTAGATTAGTTGTTGGCAGGAAATTCTTCACTATGAGGATGGTGAGGCAATGGAACAGGTTGCCCAGAGAAGCTGTGGATGCGCCATCCCTGGGAGTGTTCAAGGCCAGGTTGGGTGGGTCTCTGAGAAACCTGGTCTGGTGGAAGGTGTCCCTGCCTGTGGCAAGGGGATTGAAACTAGATGATCTCTGAGGTCCCTTCCAACGCAAATCATTCTGTGAAATCAGAGTAGGATAATGAGAAATAAAACCAGATCTTAAAATACCTTCCCCCCACACCTCTCTTCTCCCAGCTCAACTTCACTCATGAATTTTCCACTTCCTCCTCCTCCTGAGGAGCACAGGGGACAGGGAATGGGGGTTGTGGTCGATTCGTTAGATATTATCTCTGCTACTTCTTCCTCCTCACTCTCTTTCCCTGCTCCAGCATGAAGTTTTCTGTTAAAGATTTAAGAACTTAAGTCAAAACATGTGTTGGTGTGCTTTGGCACTTCCCAGGAGTGGGATAAAAAGTCTGATACGGCCCTTAATGGAGTTTGCTTTAAAAACAATGAACACTTACAATCTGAAAGAATTTTAGGTAGCTCATAACTCTTAGTGCAAATTCTTTCCACCATGTGCTGTTGTATCAGCCCACATAGTATCGTCATACTTGAGAAATGCTCTCCAATTCCAGCAGAACTGGTGGTGGTGTTGTATTGGCAATATCAGGAATGTCTTTGGGAGCTTGTTTTTAAAGCAATATTCTCAGGAACTGCAACAGGTCGGAAAACTTGCAAGCATCAACAAGTAAACTAAAAGGGCAGTGTGTCACAATGCTGTGATGTATTTAAAAAGAAAGTGTGCTGACTGCTTCCTTTGAATTCCAGGGAATTGGAGGACAGAAAAAAAATCCAACAGCTCCTGGCTTTGCTGGGAACAGATGACGGAGAAGTTACGTATTTTCATAAGGAGCCTCCACATAAGGCAAGTTCCACTTTTCTGTAGATCTCCTGTTTGGATTGTAACATGAGGATCTGTGTCCCAGAGTCTGACCACAGACCAGAGCTGTCCCACAAGTCAAAGGCTGCTAAATGAGCCCAAAGCAGGAGGGATCTGTAGCAACACTGGGTTTTAGTATAAATGCTGACAGGTAAGTAGGAATAAGCACACTGAAAGTAGGTCCTCTTAGCATCAGCCTCCTCCTACCTTCAAAACTTACCTCCAGGTCAGCCTCCAAAATGTCAGATAGGAGTCTGAAGTCACCTGGCAAATGGTTGTCAAGAAGATGGCAAGAGCACCACAGAAAGGGGAAAAAGTGCAGAAAATGACCAGGCATGGTGTTTGAAGATGAGCTATCTCAGAATGCCTGTCTCTTAGAGTTTCAGTAAAGGAGAATGTGTCAAGGTTGCTGCAGCAGTTTCCTGGGCAGAAGAGCATTGAAGAGCCATCCCCTCTAGGCAGCATTGTGGTGCATATTTCAGAGATGATGCTGAATTGTTTAAATGGCAGTGCCTATGACGTGCAGTGTAGTTGAACCTACTCAAGGAAGTCATGAGTCATTTGGATATACAGAGACTCTGATGGGAATCAGGATTTATTTTGGAATAAGGTGCAGAAAAAGGCTGAAATATGCTGCATTGTTCATGGTTGCTCTGCACTGCTCAAGCACTTCAAAAATCTTGCAGCAGCTTTAAAATTCCTGCTTTAGGGTAGCTCTAAAATTAGGCCTGTTATGTAATACCAACCTAAAGATAAGCATTGGGGTTATAACCTGCTCTTTCATGGCCTCCTTTTTTTTAGGTGGGTTTCAGTTCAACAGTTGAGTTTCAGTATTTTTATCACTTAGCTTTTATCTCAGGCTTGTTCAGTATCTTGAATGAATGTGCTGATAAATGAAGCTTCATGTTTCTCTCTCTTGCTGAGACAAGAAGGAGTGTAAGAGAAGGGAATAACATCATCTTCACCTTCCCCTTCTCTCTGTCCCCAAAATGCTCTTTTTCCTGCTGAGGGTGCTGATTTTCATCCTAATGAAGCCATCAAAGGCAGAATTACTTTCCACTTTTTCTGGTGAAAAAAATAGAGGCAGTAATGGCAAAACTCAGCCATGATAAAGGGAACTTGTCAACACGGGCATTACACTTGCGAATGTCTTCCTTGTCTTGTGATAGAAGTAAGGTAATGCTGTTCTTTTGGGTGTCTCATTTTAACTTTTTAAGATTTGTTGTTGGCCATTGCACCTTTGGGGAGGTCAGACGCTCAGTGCAGATGTCTCGTTTCTGTAGGTTACTGTTCCGCAAAGGCCAGCAGAGACCCAGGAACAAGATGATGCTTCTAACACAGGTACCACACCAACAGCAGCTGAGTAACAGCAGCTCAGCTCTTTTTTGTGTGTTTGTCTCCTGTATGCCAGAGTAATTCCTGTCTGGGAATGCTTTGGTAAATCTCCATTAAGTTCCCTAAATGTGTCCATACATATCCATGCAGTACTCTTGGCTTCCCTTCGACGTCCTTTAAAATAACCTTAGCTGTCTCTCGTGTCCCTGAGGTGCTCAGCTAAGGAAGAGGCTGCATGGCCATCGCAGGGCTGTTCTGGAACCGTGCAGGTACCAGCTGGCCAGGTATCTTTGCCACAGCCATTCCAAGCTGGGAGGTTCTGCTTGCCTTTAGTGTAGGCTGTAGTGTGGGTCCATGTGCCTACATACTAATTTTCTCTTTTGAAATAATTGTCTCATCAAATTGACTGAAATTAGCCAACAAGCTCAAAACTCATTCAAGCCTTGATGTTTGTACAGCTGTGACATCTGCCTGTTCATCATTTATTTTAAGAAAATATGTCAAGTTTTCTTTCTATATATGCCAACAAAATTAGGAGGCTGCCTAAATATTGCAGTATGATAGAGGGGATAAAGGTATGTGATCACCCTAAGTTCTAGAATTCTTTTCTTTCAGCTAACCCTTCTGGAAGTCATTGTGACTGTAGCAGTGGCAACCTTTTTGCTGTCCTATAGGCCCACCAGGACACACAGTATGTCATCCTAGGAAAGGTGTACTGCAAGTACATTGGAAAACCCTTTCCTATTTTTGTTGAATTTCTTCAGTAGGTATGGAGAGGAACGCTGCAAAACCAACAGCAAAAGGAGAGAAACCAGAAAGTCCTGAGAGATATAAAAGAGATGACGAAACACTTCTACTACAGGTAAAAACATTTGCTAACTGATGGACGTAATTGCTGGCTTGCAGAAAATTATGATAAGAAAATATGCCGTTTGCTTAGATAAGATGTAGATGTACCAGTTTTATAAATCCCTGCGTCTTACTATGGATTCACACTTTGTCAGTTTACTTAGCTGTTTCTTTGCTGTGAATGTAAATTTAAGAACTGATTCTGGAAGCTTTATGTAAGCAGACGTTCCACTAATGTCAACTGAAATATGTTGTCCTTAAGTATAGAATGTGTAATTGATGTTATCTCCCATAATTTGACAGCAGAGATGAATTTACATTAAACCCACTGAAGATGTGCAGGGCTGGGTGTTTTGTGGAAGTTTGACAAAAGCAATGTGTTTGAGACAGTGTTAGGCAGCTCCCGTAAGATGCACTGATACAATGAAATGTTCCCTTTTCTAGACTTCCATAAAAGTTTAGGTATGGGTAGCATGACAGAATGAGAGATAAGATGTGCAGAATCATGAACTGGGGAAGATGGCAGGAGCTGTATGTGAAGTATGAGGAAGGATGAATCAAGAAAAGCAAACAATAGACAGACTTGTACAGCAGATATTGGTGGTGGTGGTTGTTGTTTTTATTATTATTTGTTCAAGCAAAGGTACAAAAGTGTCTCTGCACATTCCACAGGATTTGTTAGATGTGTGCAATTTAAATCTTAATGTCTTCCATCTATTGTTGCTGCTCATGGTATGCCTCTCTTGCCTATAGCATATGATTTTTTTTTAAAATGTTTTAGTTGTTTGAATACTTAGCATTAAAACAAAAACAAAAGATTGAGAAATTAAAGGTGTTATCAGGTACAGTTTTTGATCAGAATCTTGGCATTTAAAGAGACTTGCAAGGACAGGAGCAGAGCATGTTCAGTCATGTTGTTGTTTGCTTATTCAGGTGAAGGCCCTGCAAGCCCAGATAGAAGAACAGACACGATTAGCCAAGGAGCAGGTTGATGCTCTACTCGAGGACAGGCGGATTCAGATGGAGGAAGCTGAGGTCCGGCACCAGAGGGACCAGGAGAAGATAAAAACTCTGACAGAGAAGTGAGTGCGTGAGAATGACCATGATGTAGTTGTGAGATGAGGAGAGAGGGAGCAATAGAAATGTTATGGCTTTCAGTGTGCTGCTTCCTGCAGCAGGCAGAAAAGCGAATTACGCAGCCATCTGGTAGTGTGTGTGGAAGATGAGTGGAATAATCTGCATATTAAAAACCCTCTTTCACATTGGAAGAGCAGCACTTCTTTCATTAGATGAGAAGAGTTAAACTCACATTTAGATCACCTGTCTTCTTCTCCTCTGCTTCTTCCAACTTGCAGTGATGACTGATGAAATTAAGGTAGGCACTAAGAAAGAAGTTAACTCCACTGGGATCCCTTTTTGCAGGCTCCATAAGACCCAGAATCTCTTATATGAGAGTACCCGTGACTTTCTGCAGCTCAAGTTTGATGCCAGAGCCAACGAGAAGGCATGGATGGCAGAGAAGGACAGTCTGCTGAGGAAACTGCGCAAAGATCTGGATCACCTTGTTTTCAGCACAGAGTCAGCAAAAAAGAAGCAGAGAGAGCTGAAGAAGATAATTCAAGAAGATGATGGAGCTTCAAAACTCCACAGCAGAGAAATAAAGGTAATTTTTTTTGTCTTTGGTAGAGGCTCTTAAACAGTTTTTGACTAGAAAATTGCGAGCCCCTTGGCCTTTGCACATTTGGCAGTCACTAGCAGCAGTTTCAAAGCTGTACTGGATTGCCTTAAGTTACGCTGTTGTTGGCACTATTCTAAATAAAAAACCTCTCCTGCTTCAAAATCAGCATCACTTTCAAATTCCAGATAAAACGTATAGTTAGTATTTATGGTAGCATGCCGCCGTCAGTTTCTTTCGTGCCCAGAAAAACCCCCTTGTTCTGTAAGCCGTGTGATAAGTGGGGCCAGCAGTTTTTGACCTGCTGATTGCACGTGGCTCTCTGTTCCTGTGAGTGCTCTGAGCTAAGGGTCTTAGAGTGCTGTGTCTGGACCTTCCTTGCTGCTGTCAGGGGAGAATGAGTCCTCTCTATTGATGTCTTCCAGCTCTTCTCTAGTAGTCTGAATTTTTCTTCCACTCTACTTCCAGTGAGAAGTTGGGAGGTAGGAATAAGGAACTGGAAAGTAAACAGGCAATAGGGAGTTGTTTTCATCTACCCCTGAATGCAGATGGCTCTGAAATGCAGTACTGGTGAGCAGCTGTGAAAGGGGAGTTACAGCATTAGTTGCATGTCAGTTTTAACGATGAGCAGTCACACAAAACTGGTAACTTAATTCAAAGGTGTTGGTAATGGAACTGATGCTAGAATATTGTCTTCACATACTTATTTTAGCTCTAGTTCCAGTTGTTCGTTTTTATTTTCCTGTCATATTGGCAGTGTTATCACACTCGCTTTTCCAGACCAGGGGAAGCTTAGTAATCACAATCCTGAGTTGATTCTTCCTGTTCCTCCTCTGCCCTAGTTACTGCAAGACAAGCTGATGCAGGAAAAACACCTGTCACACATGTACAGAGAGCAGTGCGTCTCCCTGGAGGGGGAGGTGTCTAGGATCCGTGAGGAGAGAGATGCTGGCAAAGAGCTCTTCAAGGTAATTGGTGTGTAATCACCTGCTCGCTGTGGGTGATCCTGCAGCCTTTGTTCCGTGTGGCCTACTGAGTTTCCATCTCCACAGGAGCGCTCGGAAAAGATGGGGAAGCGCCTGAAACTGATGACTCAGCGATGCGAGGCCTTGGAAAAACGCCGTAGTTTGGAAGTAGAGGGCTTCAAGAATGACATTAAACAGCTTCAGCAGAAGCTGAAAGATGTAGAGAAGCAGATTTATAAGGTAACAGCGAAGTGTTTCTGAGGCAGACTATTATGGGCTTATCCTATGGAGGTTTATTCTCAGTATTTAGTGTGGTATTTCCCCTAGAGTTAAGGAAATTATTCCTTTTCTAAGTGCTCCTTTAAATATCAATATCTGACAAAACTTGCCTCCTATGTATTTTACAATGCAAAAAAGATTTGTCTTTGTTTATCAGTTAGGCATCAAGCTCAGCAGGAACTGTCCTGGCTATACATTAGCTCTGTATTTTTGTTTCCACTCTCAAGTTCTTATGTGATACCTGTAGCTTACTTAACTGTCTCAAAATTGCAAGGCAGTAATTTGATTCAGAAATTTATCCTGCAAAGAAAATACTTATTTATTTTCTTTGTGGGAGCCATAGTGTTTGGTCCTGTTCCAGTAAGAGGTAGATCGTTGACTTAACTATTGTGAACATTCTCTTTATTACTCTGTTGATGTGTCATTTGCAACTTTGCAAAAATCACTGCAGAAGCAATGGCTGGAAGTCGAAACTGTGTTTTCTGTAGTAGCTTCCAGATGTGTAGATGAACGTCAGAACAGCTTAGAAGGGCAGCCACAGCCTTGGTGTTGCTTGGAGTTTAGGATGAGACATTTATCTGTAATATGCTTGAGAGGATGATCTTGGCATAGCTCAGACTCTCCTTCAGGAGTCTGGCAGTGCTACTGATTCACTCTTTTCCTGTACTTTTGATGCACAGTTCAGTTTACTCAGACTAATGCATTTATTTTGATTAAAGGTTTCAATTTATATAGATATATATATATTATGGCCTGTGGGTTTTTAAACTTTATTCTTTAAAGACTAACAGCATAATTTGAAAGGAGGGGAAAAGTGTGTATTATACCTTTACTACAGACTTGTATGTTTTATATCTGTGGGTGTGCTCTTAATTGTATTCTCAATTTCTTAACACTGTTAACCACAAGAGGGCAGGGGAACAAAATACTTGCAAGAAGTCTCCAGAGTGATCATTAAATCTTTCTCATCACTCGAGGTCAAAATGACTACAGATGACTAAATTTCCTGATTTGCATATTAAAATCTTTGACCCAGAACTACATGATGACAAAAAGAAACCATAATGGGTAAAGAGAACAGAGGGATTTTAGAGCAGCTTCCAGTGCTGTGCCCTTGGAAGTGACTGGGCTGGCATGCTATCCGGTTGCAGGGTGACAGGAAATGTCAGCCCTGGCCAGCTTGCCATCAGGAATTCTGATTATCCAGCAGCCTTTGTTTGGCTCAGGACAGGCCCCGTGGCACTGCCCGAGTCAAGGCGTTGTACTTGAACTGCTCTTGAATCCTGTGCAGTTCAGAGGGCAGCAGGTCGGCCACAGCAGCTAGAACACCTCTGGTTTTAATAGCAAAAGATGATAAAATGTCATCTCCTGAGGTACTTAGAACTGGATACGAGTTACTTGATAAATGCTTTAACTTGCCCCTTTTTGTGGGTCTCTAAATAATACAGGAACTAGAAAGGAGTCAATGGGCTATGAGTCAGCTTGGTTATATTCTATTAAGACTTCTTCCTTGCCAGTAATATAATATAATATAACAACATAATGTTATGAGCGCTTTGTTCTTTATTTTTGGTTCTGGAGCACCTTTCTCTTGGTGATGTGCATTATCCTAGTGCTATTAACTTACACATTCTCTTTGTTGGCCAGAAAGGGTCTCCTGTAGAGTTCTCTCCCTCATATACTTACCGTAATACTCCCTTAATTGTGTTCTGTACAGCTTTGTTTTTCTTAATCTGTTTTCCTTTCTGTTTTTAGGTGGCTCAGAATTTGGGACCAGACCAGGATCTTGCAATTCTACGTGAAGTCCGCCAAGGAAACAAACTAACACGTAAAATTCAAGGAGAGCTAAAAGACTTAAAAACGAAAATCTACATCTTAGAGGATGAGCTACGGCTCTGCTGAAGCTGAGTTATTAGCTGGCACCCTAATTTTAGGAATGGGACATGGTTAGACTTGAATAGTCATATGCAAGAACAGCTCCTGCTTGCTTGTTTCCTGGCATCCATTGATAGAAGGTTTGAGGAAATCTGCAGTTAATGTCACAACAGTTAATGTCACATGAGCCATTCCTAGTGTACCAGATTGTATTGCTGTTTGAGCTGAGAGATGGCACCTGATAAAACTGACTTTAAAAGTACATGATGGCTGATGTATCAGGAGTGTGTGTATTACTACATCTGCATATCTGTGGTAGAGAGCAGTCTATCCTGTCCTTTGTCTTTATTTGGAGCATATTATAAACCACTTATATGGTTATAGTGAAATTAATAATCATAGAAGGATCTAGTTCAAGGTCTGAATTTTGGCTGACACTTTCCTATGTGAGAAGCAGCTTTTAAAATGGTTTATATGAGTACTGTTTTGGTGCTTAGCACCTCAGGATGGAACTGGAAATTCTCATATAGAAAGTCTGTACTAAAATGTCTTACATTTGACTCCTGGACACCATAACTGTTTTAAAATGGCTCCCCTTTTCTTGGTTTTAACCTAATTGGAATAAACCTGGCTGATTTAATATGGTGGGAAAAGATAACCCATTATAGAACTCATCTGCAAGGACGAGCAACATCTACACATGTTCTGAATGCCTGGTGGGGAGGGAGGCTGAAACTCATTTTCTCTTCCCCTTCCTCCCAGGTTTTTTAACACACAGAGGAAGCCCATAATAAAAGGGGTCTAGTGTCTTCCTTAACCACCATATCATCTGTCTCTGCAGCTCTAAACGAGATCATGGTTATGTGCAGAGAAATCATGGTCAGCTTTTGCTCCAGCAGTTGCTGCTACTGAACTGTAGCAAACTGGGGTGCAAGAGCAGGTGCCCGGTTGCTACATGAGAACTGTAACTGTGGCTGTATAATGATTCTCTAGCCATGTGGTGATTATCTTCATACCAGACATCACAGCATCACAGTTCTAGAAAACATCAAAACAGGTGAAATCATCAAAAGGGTTGCAACATGGCTTCAGCCCAGTTTGTAATTGCAGGTATTCGTGCTTTTACTGTAGCATCAGCAAATCTTGTCCACCTTGCAGCCCGAGAGCAGAGCTGTAGTGGAAGATGGATTTCAATGCCTCTTTTTCCTACTTTACCTTTCTTTACCTTGTTTCTGGAGTGTACACCATGTAGGCTTCTAGCACTTCCTTCCCCTGTGAGGAGAACTTAGTGTGTGAAAGCTGGCAACTTCTCTTGTGTGTGCCAGTGGCCGTGCAGATCCTCATTTAGTGTTTCATAGGTAGATATGGAAAGGATGGATGTTCTTGTGCTGTGAGGATTTGGAGAAGGAACAATTGTTTTTATAGCATCAGCTAAAGCACTGCAGGAGGGGAAATTCCCTTGAGACATCTATGCCCACTTCAGTTGTCTTAACCTTACTGTGACAAGCTTGCTGTCCCTTATGGTCCTGTACTGTGGCTCTTATTCTGTACGTGTTCTTGGGGGCAATTGATCACAGACTTCAGTGTGGGTGGCTGACAGTCTGTACCTGGGTGCTCAACTACACTGCAGCTTGCAAGGGGCTGTTTGAAAGGATGTTGAGCTGTAAATGCTGAACTGTTCAGAAGCTGGTTCGTGAACCACTTGGGTGCCGATGCGATGTGGGCAGTTGAGGAAGGCTGTTTAATGCTGTCCATCCTTTAGTCTCACTCTCTCCTAGCTGACTGGTGCTTCCTTGGAGAAATCAAGCTAATCAAAGTGAGTTTGTAAGTGAAACGACATACTACTGGTTTGAAGATCAGATACCAAAGGTATCACAGGGCCTAAAAGGCTGCTTCTGAAAATGGCTACGTAACGAAGCCTTAGCCACTCTTTCAGCAGGATCCATCTCCTTAAACTCAGCTGATGGGAACCTAGCAAAAAGGTCTCTTGAACCTATAGAATCCTGTTTATTTTCAGCTCTGCCAAGCTAAAGAATTGCCTGTGAAATGACATCTTCCTCGCTTGAAAGCCATGAAGCGTGTCTGGATAAAGACTTCAAGCTTTGACATTCAGGTTTGTAAGAGTGGGAGGAAGTATTGGGGGAAGAAGGATGTAAATGTTTAATTTCCTGTCTTCCTTACCAATATTCTTTAATACTTGAAAGACTGAACAAAATAAAATGCCAACATTCCTAATATATCTGCTAGTGTATCGAAATCAAAGTGCAGCTTGAGCACGATTCTCAGTGTGTCACCGGGCTAGGAACACTTCCTACGTGAGGGGGCTGGGAGGGAAATCACGGTATTGTTACTCTGGAAATCCATTTTATTTAGAAGATTGGGTATTTGTGCAAGTGCAGGAAGTGCAGAGTACTGTACATGCTCTTTCTGTGTGGCATCACGTGGTCATGGGAAATGTTGCCAAAACAAATGGGGGCCTTGATGCCAAGAACTGCTTTAAAGAGCCCAGTGCTCCCTGCCACTGACAGCCACCCTTTAAAATGTCAACAAAGCATTACTGGCATTTTCCAAAGGGTTTCCTGGGAGAAGTTCCACTACCTTAATTACTCATTTTTTTTCCTACAGTTTTTGGGTAGAAATCAAAAAGTAGCATTTACTCCAAAGATTGATTTGCTTTTTTGCTAATTGAAGTTAGTAATGTGTGACTTGTGTCATTTCAATACAGCTAATGCCAGGTTGTGAGTGTAGGAGCACAGAATTTGAAAGATTTGCAAAATGTCTGCTTCTAAGAATGGAGAGACTATAGTACAGGATTAAAGGTTAGAACTGGACAAATGTTCTTATTGTGAGCCAAGGTACTAAAATATCTCTTGCATAACTAGGAGAAAAATGAGGAGCAGGGGAAACCTTATTGTTGTGAAGCTTTATTTAAGCAAGGAAGGAGTGCCTACTTTTCAGAAGGAATGTTGAAATATTGGTTAAGGCACAGAACCACAGATGATTCAGAGGAAGAGAAAAGGTTGTGCAAGAGCTCATTTTGTCTTGCATTAAGAAAACTGATTAATATGTGTCTCTTTGAAGACAAAAACAACCCTACCAAAGGCCTCTCCATCCTAGCAGGGCAATGCTGAGCAACAAGAAGTAGCCTGAACCTGCAGTTAATTAAAAAAGGCATACATTTTCAACAGGGAGATTTTGCTCTTTCCCTTATTGTAACAAACTAGGTGTGGAGGTAACAAATTCTCCATCTCTAGCTTCAAAGCAAAAAATTTTCACCTCTGGAGAAGGTAGCTTTTTTTAATAAGTTACTGGGTTTGACCCATTAGAACTTAATGAAATGTAATGACAGGAGCTAACAGGAAATCATTTAGTGGTTCCTTCTGGCTTCAGACCTACGGTGTATTTATATGCAGTATTTTAGGAGTTTTTTAGTTTTCATGCAGGTGCTTTAATTACAGGGACGTGCTGTGTCAGCTAACCCTACACAACAAGGTTACACAAGGTAAAACAAAACCAAATTTTTTAAAAAATCCCTCGTGATCTTCCTAATATCACAGTCTGCAGTAATTCCCGAGTGAGTTGATGCTGTGACTGCACTCAGGCAGATCAACAGCTCTCACAGGTGTTAGAGTAAGTCTGAACAGTAATACAGTATATGCTTGTATGCAGTGGCTGTATTTAAATTGCTTATGTAAATAGGATTATCAATTCAGGAACTGGTACATTTTACCACTGTGGATGGACTCTCTGGGCAGGCTGATATTCTGGAATTGAAATGTTTCTATGTAGGCCAGGAATTCTTTGATAATCAGATAGCATTTTTGAGACTAGCTGGGAGTAACATGGCTGTGCACTTGGTTCTGGTAGATTTGCTCATACTCATGGAAAGTGATGTTGTTCAGACTTTTAATTAAAAGTTCACAAACACATTTAATTTGATGTGCTAGAATGTGTTTGTGCCTGCTCAGTCAAAATCCTAATAAAGGGGGGTCCTATTTGTGCCACCATTCGAAGTGGCATCATAGGTCATTAGTAGGTAAGGGATATTTTAAGAGTTTTCTTTCTAATTTTTCTGCAATATTTTGCTTTTCTATTTTCAAGTTGCTTTAAATGGAAAGAAAATATCCCCTTTACTCCCTAAAGAGTTTTTGTTAAACTTTCAAGTCTAGCTGTAGAAGTATACACATTTTTTAGCCCAGGGATGGATTATGCACCAAAACATTCTTGGACACAGTGCAGAAAGTGTGAGTGGTGGGAGCTGCAGTGATTCCTTTGGACTGCTGTCTTCATAAGGTTTTAGACAAAAAGAGCAAAGTTTGTTTGCATTCTTAGGTTGCATCAAAAGCTGAGGACTTTTTGTCCAAAACAGGCCATCAGAGGTAACCAGAGTTTAACCCACTGGCAGGAAACCTTTCTGCTGTGACTGAAGTATTTGGGAAGAGTGTGGTGGACTTCTGGCATTTCCCATGTAGCACCAAATGAACTGTTGGAGAAAGGGCATCTTTGAATGTGGGGTAGGGTGGCTGCCCTTCAAGTAAGCTCCAGAAACACAGCTTGGAAAACAGAGCCCTCAATGGGGCTGACTGTTCGCTTACCCTGACTGAGTTGCATATTTTGAGAATTGCGATGCTGTTGGACTGGGGACAGATGTGTAAATACAGATTATTTGGGTTTATTCAGAAAACCCAGAAAGGCTTTTAACACAGAAGTGCTTCACTGTTAAAGCGAGACAATTATTAACTGCACAAGCATGGAGGGATTCGCTCTCGAAATGCGTTTGATTTTAACACAAAGCTCCGGATTTACCCTGGTGAAGCACGTCTGGGATGTGCTGAATGCTCCTGTGTTGATTCAGAGATCAAATTGCTTTTCTTTTACTGTAAACATTTATCTCAGTATAGAGTCACTTCTAAACCAGCCAGTACAACAGTTTTTGCTTTTCAGTCCTAGCTGGGGCGGACAGATGTCTGCAGGGAATGCTGCTCATCTTTGTGTTCCCCAATGTCTCTGATAACTATGTGACTATGATGCATCTTTGGGACTTCTTGAAAAGTAAGGATGATGAGCACAGTCACTTAAAATACAACACACTTCAAATATGAACCAAGTATTATTATGTTTAAGACAGGGGAAGGAAGAAATTTGGGCAAGACTAGATTGAAAACACGGATTTCCAAAATTATCGAATACATACATAGGTCTTTCATGATGGTAAACACCTAAAGCCTGCAAAGTCTCTTGAAAGTTCTCAGCTTAAAGTATAGAAAAACCTTTTTTGGGAGGTGCAAGTGTGTGCTGTAGCTATCAAGAGATTGTTCCGATGTGCAGAGAGCAGTTTAGGTCAACTCCTGGGGCAGGACCTGCAGTCAGGAGGTGTTCCTGGAGGCACTGGATGAAGTCCACGTGAAAATGTGTCCTCTTGCCAGCTGAAAAGGAAGGGCAGCCATTTCTGTGTAACTTTATCTGGACAGTGAGGACTTGAGAACTGTGAAAAGAGTTATGCAATGAAAAGACAGAATCATGAATGAGGCTTTCCACCCAGACAGCCAAGGTGTAGGAGAGCAGTGGGACCGTGATCATGCCAGGGTGCAGCAAAAGGAAGCCTCACGCTCCAGCTCGGGCCACGCCATACAAATGCTGGCACTGTGGCTGCATTGGTAAATTATAACTGTGTCAGCACAACCACCACATCAACACAACTCACCTGAGCAAGGAGGTCCTTTGGCTGGTGGGTTGTTAATTGTGGGCCCACACTGATTCCCTTACACTGATGTTCAACTGCAGCACTGACAGGGATTTTTCTGGGACTGCTCCACCAGTAATTGGCCTTTTAGAGCCCAATCAAATCCTGAGGAGCCAAGAAGAGAAATAATGGGGAACTGTGTCTTCAGAAACTGCCTTTTCCTCTTAGAAACATTCTGCCTTTGAGCCATTTTGATGAAGAATGTTGAGATGAAGTCATTGTTTGTGCTTCAGAGCATAGCTGAGGTCAGGAAGAGCGGTACGGAGCCACCAGGGTGGTGAAGTCTGGGGACAGTTGGGTATCTTTGGTGTGGAACTTGTAATTAGTGTTGAAAATTACACAAGAAGAAAGAAGGGAAGGAGCAAGTGGCAGATAATTGAACCTCTGGGGAGCCTACAGTGAAACAATGTTGGCATGGAGCTAAAAGTGATTTACAGAACAGAGAACTATTTGTTAGATAACTAGAAGCAAAAACATGAGAGGCAGAGATGCACAGAAATGGATCTAGAGAGGGGAGCCAGGAGGAACAGGAGATGCACGTTAAGTGCTGCACTTGTATCAAAGGCTGCTTTTATCATGAGGAAACATAGCCAAAATAGAAAACAAACAGCAGCTCAAACAAAGCCAAAAATTACTCCAGTTGGCTCCTCTGGCAAAGAGTCAGTTTCTTTGAAGTGGGTGTTCGGGGTGGGCTGGGAGAGATGTGTCCTGAAGCCAGCAGCAGTGTCTGGTATGGAAGGCTGGTCCATCAGCGGTGTCAGCTCCCTGTCTGAGCCACCTCCGCACACCACGGGCCCTGCTCGTGCNCTGCAGCTCACCTGCAGCTCCTCTCCCTCAGGGGTGCCCCCAGCATGCGCTGCCTCACCGCACACAGTGAGCACGAGAGAGGTGGAGGTCTGGCCGTGCTCTCCTGTGACTCGGGCTGCCTGACGGTTTGGGGATATAAGACTGCCAGTAGACTCGAGATAAAAACAGATATGTGAGGTGGTTTCAAACATCACTGCCAGAATCTGATTCCTGGACATCTGTTCTTTCTGCAATGAATCAGTGGTCCAGAATAAGTTATTTTAAGTACAGTGCAGAGCCATTCAAGTTTATGACTTCATTTTTTATTACACATTCAGATTAATTTTGTTCCTTAATACTGTTCTGTTGTAACTATATTGTAACAGATAGCACCATGCTGTAGTCATTTCCTTAAGCTTTCTCTCCAGAGACAAGAGCTTTTCTGTATCAGATAGAACAGCACAGTTCTATCAGGAAAAAGTTTGTTTCTTTAGAAGTTGACAGTGCTACTGTTAGCCTTTACTTTCACTTTTCCCTTCCCTCCATTTTGGTACAATGTTCACTAGAGAAAAAATGTGATTATTTATTTTAACAGGCAACAAAGTGCAGTTGTTATTTTTCAAGCATAAGGTGGTTCATTTCAGAAATGCAGACAACTTCCTGCCAAGAATACATTCGTTCAATTCTCATTCTTTAAATGGTAAACAAAGTTTAATTTAGATCTGTATTTATTACACACTTTTCTTAGCATTTTCTGCCTTTTTTGGAACAAATATAAAAACTTGTTTTATTTCTCTCATGCTGGATAAACCCCAAACCAACACACCACCAAAAAACTCTAAACAGTGTTGTGTCCTCATGAGAGTCCTGCCTTGTAATGGTTAAACTGCACACAGCTTCCCATTTTCAGTTGTGTGGGTACTGGTGGTGTCTGGCTATTGGCAGCTCTTTCTGTTTACACTGCAGGAATGATTCCCCATTATTCCAGCTCGGGTGATGGATGTGCATCCGCGGCCTCGGAGGAGGTAGGAAGGAGGAACACAAGCACTGCATCCTCAAGAGCTGCACAATGGACCTTGTCCCAGGGCGGCTGGGGATGCCCAAGGACAGAGCCACTGGCCAGGCTCCCCCACCATGCGGTTTGTTCCGACTTGGGAAACGTCTTTGCAGCTCTGCAGTGGGGTACAAACCCTCTGGATGTGCTCTCCCTGAACGAGAGAAACCTCCCCAACACAGAGCTGAGGGGAGATGGCTCCGAAACCTTTGTGAGACATTCCTATAAAGGAAACTCATCCCTTGGTCCATCCCAGCTGTGTGACAGGTAACAGCAGCGTCTCTCGGTGCTGCCTGGATGCTGGGAACGTGCTGTTCAGCGCTCGATGCCCGGGATTATGGATGCTGCTCCAGCTCCCCAACCGGTGCTGGCACTGTGCCAGCGTCGGCCTGTCCCCGCTGGGACTCACCCCGCTGTTCCGAGTCCCTCTATGCCGTTTAAAAGGCCTTTGGCACATTTTTTAAGCTAAAGAACAGCAAGTGTCCTTTTGCGCAGCCTCATACTAAATAGGGGTCTCAAGGAAAAAAAACCAGTTTATCATCATTTCATTAATTTTAAAAGCCAACTTCAGCCTGAGGGTTTCTGTTCATGGTCTCACACAGCACAGGAGCTGCATCTGTGCAGGAGCAGAGCTGTGAAGGGGAACAGTTGCCACCAATGCCACAACACCCACATCACACATTTTTACTCTGGACTAGCTCCCCAGCTGGATACACGACGTACGTCCCAGATGTTATCTCCCATTTTCCCTCACCGAGGAGGAATCCAGTCTGCAGCCTCCAAGACAGCTTGGTGACGTGAATGAAACCAACAGCTCGAGGAGGACTCTGAGAAGTCACTTCAGAAGTGTGCTTGAGACATACAATGAAGCAGCAACTTCGCCCAGGGAAGGTCCTGGTCTTCCTGGGAGCCTCTGGCATCCTCCCGCTGAGGGGTCTGACAGCGTAACATCGCATCTGCTCAGCTGCTCCAGGAAGCGGGTTTGGAGGCTTCACCAGCCCTCTTCCTCCTCACCGAGCAACGCACTTCCAACTACATCCATCTGTTGCGCCAGGTGAAAGACACTTTAAAATGGATTCAGCTGTGCGTAGTAACAGCGTGAATTTGAATCCTTCCCTCCCGTCCGCTCACCGGAGGGACCCACCAACGCTCCTGCTGGCACGGAGAGCGGCTGTGAGGGGGGTCTGGAGCCTGCTCCGCCCCTGAGGCGGCTTTCCGCGGCCCGGGCAGGAGCGGAGCCCTCCGGCGGCGCCGTCCCGGGGGATGTCCCCGCTGCCGGGCGCTCAGCGGGGCGGAGGCAGGTGCGGGGGGCGGCGGCAGAGCGGGGCC
>VZTA01022764.1:187163-263985 GCA_013398855.1 Mohoua ochrocephala | reverse complement strand
GCCCCCGTTCCGGGCCGGCGGGGGACGCGGGGCGGGCGCAGCCGCTGGGGTCGGAGCGGGGCTTCGGCCCCCGGCAGGAGACGGGCGCTGGGGGTTCGCTTCCCCGCCTTTGGCCTGCCGGCTCTCACTCCCTCTCTATGGGGACACCTATCCAAATCTGACCGCGCTGGAACTGCGGAGCCCGGAGCCACGGCTTTGAGATGTCTCTCGTTCTCGGTGCCCTGGTGCGAACCTGGAAGGCAGCAGAGATGCTTTGAATGCGGCTTTGATGCGAGGAGAAGCGTATGCAGAGCAGGAGGGAATGCATACCCTGGAGAGGCGCACCGCCCGCCTGCTAACGGGCTCGCTCTGTGCAAACTTTCGGCAGTACGGCGGGGCTCGGGCGAAGTGCAATCTGCTGCGCTGTTTTTTCTGAAGTACAGGAAAATTCTGCCAGTGCCGTGTGGCTTTTTACGCTTCTCTTTTTTGAGTTACAGAAAAGTTTCGAACGGCTCATGATCTTGTAAAAGGCTGTGATGTTGCTGCTGGTTTTAAATAATATCAGTACTTGGTGCCAATCTAATTCAAAAGTATGTTTTTAACTACGTGTGAGTGTTTAACTCTTGATATTTCCCAGTATATTGGTCCTCTCATTAGGTGTTATAAACCTCCTAATTTTTACTCCCACGAGTCAGGCTTGGTTTCAGCCGTAAAGCTTTGGACTGTGGCTGTGCAAGGAGCACTAGGAATGTCTACTCCTACAAAGTCCGTTACAGGACTTCAGCTTGTACATTTGTTCTGTATAATACGTGACGTTACGGCTAAAAACGCGTATTTATTGTTCCAGCAGTGTAACAGATCTGATTTCTTTGGCTGGGATAAATCCTCTAGTTATAATCCTCTTTTTATGCCTGGTGGAATGAGAAGATGAGTTGTCCTACGAGTCTGCTTTGCATTGCACCTTTCACTCAATCTCACCATGCCTTTTGCTGTACATCACTTTGGCAAAACCCCTCCGAAAACGCTCAGAGAGGATTTGTACAGGTGGGCAGAGGGCTTGTGTAGAAGCAAGGGAGAAAACAACTCAGAAGTGTTTAAAGTAGTGGTTATGAGGAGAGAGGGGCTGAGTCAGGTGTTGTTTGGAGTTGCACAGCTGATGGTCCTTTCGATGCCAGCAATGCAAAGGGAGAAGGAGGGGGTGGGAGAAATGGGCTGAGAGAGTGGGGCAGCAGAGATGTGCAGGAGAAAACAACTTTCTGAGTGAATTGGGTTCTTCCTCTTTGCTTTAAGACAGGGTTATTTTTACATCTCTCTTGTAAAAGTCATTCTGTTTTAAGACTGAAACTGGAAACAGTGAGATTACTACAGTTACTACCAACCAAAACAGAACACGAGCAAAATAATTGCATTATGTTAAAGTTCAATTACATAAAATTCCAGGTTCTCCCAAATCCACCAGAGACGTTTCTGTTCGTTGCAAACAGAAGGTATTTGAATGCTGCTGGAAAGGGTGGGAGGGTCAAATCCTCTGGCAGGCAGCTCCTCACGGCTCAGCATCACAGAGGGCTGTGGTCACACTGGGCGCTTGGTGTCATGTTTTCTTGGCCTTGTAGCCAGAATCCTGGAACCTGTTAACAGGAGGAAGGTTAATCCGTGACCTTCTCCACCCTTCCTCTTGCCCTACCACCTCTAAAAGCCTGTTTTGTTTTAGGACAAATCAGAAACCTGAGCAGAAGACAAATAGAATTTGTTTTCTTTTGGCTGTTAAAACTAAGTAATGTTTTCTTCTCTGGGGATGGGGACGGCTGTGTTTGTGACTCCATGTGGTGACTCTTTCCAGGATCCCAGGAAGCTGGTGTGGGAGGGAGTGACTCTCCCAGCAATTACTTTTCCCCTTGTTTCTGCCTCGTTTTCTGTTGCATGTCCCAGGTGGGAACCTTACTGTAAGTCACGCCTGGGACCAACCGAGAGCTGCCACCTCGACTTAGCTGATGCAACAGTCTCCCCAGTTATTAATGATAAAATACAAAAGCTCTTTATTGGGCAATTTTTCTAGGCAAAAGGCTGAAAGGCTCCTCCATTGGGGCCAGAAAGATGAAAAGCTGCTGGGTTTGGAAGATCTACAGGAGATCACCGTTGCCATCTCCTGTGTCTGTAATGGAGTTTCTTCTTGCCTCCCTAAAAGGCACTGTAGAACGGCCTGTGTATGGAAAGCCAAGTATGTTTTTCTCTTTCCAGAGAAGTGATTCTTCCTCTTGCAAAGCTGTAGGGACTCGGAGAAAATACTTCTTTTCCTCTCAGCCATGCATGAGATGGAGCACGAGCCCCTCCGATGCCCCCACACCACCCCTGCTCTCGAGTCAGTGCCGTAGAGCAAAGTCTTCAGGCATGGTGGATCCTCCCCAGCTCTGTGCCCCTCTCCTCCTCTTACCCCCCAGATCAGTGTGTGGTGGACAGAGCGGATGTCAGATGCCCAGGGGGTGGGCGTTTGAGTAAGTGATGCTGAAAAACTGGGGCCCTGACTGTCCTCTCCTGAGCTATGTGCAGCTCTGCTGTGCAGCGAGGTCAAGCACATGAAGTAGTTTGGATGAAAGCGAGTAAGGAGTCCAGGAGGATATCCTGTAATCATCAGTATCCATTGGCATTCATGATGCTTCACCACCATGTGCTGGGAGAGCCTCTGGCACGAGGTTCACTTTGCTGTCATGTTAAAGGCAAAGGCTGAGGGCTCGGCCTGAGGTGCGGAGCTCGCGCCTGGTATACACCGTGGGTTGGGATTTCGGTGTGCCAAAGCTGATCTGGGCCCGTTTCTAGCTGTCAGGGAGGTTGGGATGGGCTGGACAGGCACAGAGGATGGCATGGGCTCTTGTGAGCGATGGTTTTCCTTTGAAGGTGATGCTGGAATGAGCAGCCGGGCAGGTAAAGGAAAAAGCCTTTATTTTTTCTTGTGATGTGAGTGTATTGGGGTGGCATTCCTGCATATCCTAACCAGGGAGCCTTGTTGGCAGGACTGTGAGCTCCTGGGTAGGAGGGTGTTTCTGTTGTTGTGGGGTTTGCCTTTTTCTTCTTTTTTTTTCTTCTTTCTCTTTTTTTTTTTTTTTTAATTGAGCATGTTTGGCTGGCTCGCTACCCTATAGGTGTTTATAGGAATCTTAAACATGTTTACAGCTGAGTGAAGAGAGAAACAAGCAGGCTGATGTGAGCTGGAGATGGGCACACTCTCCTCCCAGGAATCGTGGCCTGTTGTCATGCAGAACAAGCTGTAACAGGCAGGACACTGCCTCCCTGCCAGGAAACCTGAGGAGCTGGAGACAGTCTGTTTACTCCTGCTGCTGACAGGCACTAACCTCTCTGGAGTGGGCTCTCCAGTAGGAATGTTTTTCTCATCTTTATGAGCTGCTACACAGCACACTTTGCTCCTGCTGGAGATGGGGAAACTTTTATTATTTCAAGGGCGAATGAGGTGTTGGGGAGGGAGAAAACGCAGAGGCCTGGAGAGCAAGTCCTGCATCCTGCCTTTACTGCTGTGGTGCAGTTGGCTTGGCATCCGGGATGGAAGGGACCAGGGCAGGGAGAGGTCTTTCCTCAGGGAAAACCCTCATCCCAAAATACTGCCACTTCCCAGAGCTGCTGCAGTGCTGTTTGGATGGAGAAGGCGGCGGGTCTGACAACTCCTCCTGCTGCCTCTGTTTTTCTCTTCCGTGCCCAGCAGTGCCTCATCTTGCCCACCTGTGCAGAAGGATATGCCTGGGGGAGCAAGGCTGCTGTCAGGGGGCTGTGCTTGCAGGCAGGACGTGCAACGAGCCCCCTTTGCTCCAAAATCTTGTGTCAACGTAGTAAAAACAAAGCCCCATCCCTGAAGAAACTTGGAGGCGAGGTCATTCCCAGCCATTGCTGTGCAGAATCTGGTTTTGCTGCTGCAAAGACCATGGCATTTCAGGAGTCTGTAAATCGTCTGCACTGATTTCTTTCTTTCTGCGGGGATGTGTGTCACACTGAGCCGGGCACAAGGAGGGTGTTCAGGGTTAGATTCGAATCCTGGGAGGTGCAGCTGGTAGAACAAGGAGTTGGGGGTCCCTCTTTTAATTTGCCTTTCCCGAGTGCTTCAACCTACCCCTGTTCCTCCACATTTCATTGCTGAGAGTAAATAACACTGGGAGTGTGTTACCTTCCTATCTTGGGTTGTGTTCGTGGTTTGTGTCTCACGTAGATTCTCAGACTGCTGCTTTTCTAACTCAGGAGCACACACTCCCGCTCTCCGAAGGGGGGAATAGGAGGGGTTCAGGAGAAACTCTGGAAATGAGCGGTTAGAGAAGTCCTTATGGCAAGGCTTCCAATGCCCCACTATGTACCCAGAATTATAATATTTGAGTAGTCAGTCTTTAAGATGTTGAATCATTTCAGGCAACACAAAGCTTGTTGGGTGGACTTGAGTCCCCTTGAAGCTTCAGCGCCCCTCAAAAGATCACTCATTCTGATTTTATAATTTCCTAAGGATTCGTTATTTCAGCATTCTGTGCCTATTTCCCATTTGAGTTGTTTTGGGGGTTTTTTGAGGGGAAAAGAGGTCAATGTGGGTTTATTTTCCCAGCTTCTAAAACAAGGGGATCAAACTGTCGCCGATTACTTTATACTTAGGTCTGATACCCTTACGTGGCGAAATTGTCCCATCTGGGGCTGTTTTTCCTTTTCCATGTCACTGTTCCCAAAGTATCCCTTTGCTTTCCCAGAACACTGGCTTCTTCTCATGCCTGCTCCATGGTGAGCTGTGATCTTCAGGCATCCAGGCTGCTGCAGAGCAGTGCGAGCTGCCCGAGTGGCGACGTGAGCGGGCAGGCGCGCGCGTTCGTGTGGGAAGAGTATCTGCCAGAAAGTTGGACATTTAATGCAATGTATCAGCTTCCTCCTCTCGCCTCGGCGCGCAGGGAGCACACCTACACCTGCGGGTTCGCTCTCATGCTCGCGGGCTGCCTTGTGCAATCCTCACCCGCGGGGCTGCCTGCCTGGGCACGCACGGTATCTATCGCTCCTTGGCAGGGCCGATTGCGCCGCGGGTTGCGTAGCGCTCGGGGAGAGAGACGGGGCCGTGCGGCTCTCCGGCGGTGCCTGAGGTACGTATTTCCTCTGCGTGCAGGCTCTTAACCCAGAGCAAGAGCTAGCCCACATCCCCCTCACAGCGCCCGTCCTCACTGAGGGGAGCCTCTGCGCCGCGCAGCTCGCGTGCGTGCGGCGTCTCCGTACGTGCAAAGGCACTCGTGAGGCCTTGGCTGTGGGGATCTGTGCCGGGCAGCGCCATCCCCTCAGCAGCCGTGGGCCTGGAGCTGTGGGGGCAAGGGTGGGCCCTGCAGGTGGGGCAGGGGGTCACTGCAGCCTCCCTGGAGCTGAGGGGGCAAGGGTGGGCCCTGCAGGTGGGGTAAGGGCACTTCCAGGGGTCACTGCAGCCTCCCTGGAGCTGTGGGGGAAGGATGGGCCCTGCAGGTGGAGCAGGGGCACTTCCAGGGGTCACTGCAGCCTCCCTGGAGCTGTGGGGACAAGGGTGGGCCCTGCAGGTGGGGCAGGGGCACTTCCAGGGGTCACTGCAGCCTCCCTGGAGGGTGACCAGAGGTGCTGTGGCATCCTGCTCTGCGCTGGGGTGTGTGAAGGGAGCCAGCACCCCCAGGCCCACACTGACAGCACGGACTGCTCTCACAGGCTCCAGGGGAGAATCCAGGGTTAGAGGGAGCACCGTGGCTCCCCTTGTAGCTTGGTTGTGAGGTGCATTGACACAGCAGGGGGGAAGCCCAGGCCTCACGCTGGCTGTGCCCTGCTTGTCCTGGGCCAGTGAACCCCTGCACTGCTGTGGGGCACTGCTGCAGGTAGGTTGTGAACCTGGTGCTTTTTCACCACTCGAAGTCAGGTGGGTGTTTGTTTCCTTGGAACCTGGCCTGCAGCTTGTCTGGCCTCAGCAGATCCCCAAATAATTTTTCAAGATTACATATTACCTTTATTTATAAACTCCTGTGTCATCTCTTCGTGTACTCATGTCAGCTGTGACAGATTTATGTAGTGGTGTGCCAAAACAGCATGTGTTCATGCACACACCTTCCTGCCTTGAGCTGACTGGGTTGGGATAACTTGGATCTCGGAAGGCTGCCCTCCCGTGCGTCTCCCCCGCACCACGGGGTTGGCAGAGGAATGATTCTGTCTTCTGGAGATGTGGTTCTGTGTGCTACAGTGCCAGGCTCTGCCTTCTCTCACCTGCAGGTTCAGGCAGATGTGAGGGAAGGTGGACATGGTGTTTCATCTGGTGGTTTGAAATGACTGGCATCTGCAGGATGGGGAAAGGCAGGATGCTCTCCTGAGGACAGAGACTGCCCTGTAGGTCGTGGCAGTTGGGAGTGGAGTAATGATGGGGTTCCTTCTCCAGTGCTTGCAGTGCTAGCCTCAGGAATTTATGGGGCTATGTATTTTGTTGAGTTTCCCTTTGCTATTTGTTCTCGCTCTGCACCGATATTCCCTCTTACAGTCACTTCCCAATTTCCTTGCTGTTTTTAGGCTTGCAGTAATAGCTGAGGAGGACTTCCCAGAAAAGGAAATAAGCTGGCTTGTTTACATGTGGTGTGAGATTTCAGAAAGACCCGTGTGCCTTGGGTGGAAACAGTTGTGAACCTGGCCCGTAGATACTCACCCTTTTCATGACGTTGGAAATTCAGTCTGTGTGTGTCATGAGCCGAGCCAAAGCACGCTGGGATCTTGAGCAGAGCTGCTCTGTATTTCTTTTTTCCTGAGAAGACCTTCTCGTGCCAAAGTGCAAGGGCCTTGATGCTCCTGATCTGGAGAGAGTTCCTGATCCTTTGAGATGCTTAGATGGTCTGGGATCTTAGATGCTGCCATTAAGTTCTCCTATGACATCACAGAAAAAGAATTCATGTTCCTGTAATAAATATTTTAAATCAGCTACACGGAATTATAATATTTGAATAGTCAGTCTTTAAGATGTTGAATCATTTCAGGCAACACAAAGCTTGTTGGGTGGACTTGAGTCCCCTTGAAGCTTCAGCGCCCCTCAAAAGATCACTCATTCTGATTTTATAATTTCCTAAGGATTCGTTATTTCAGCATTCTGTGCCTATTTCCCATTTGAGTTGTTTTGGGGGTTTTTTGAGGGGAAAAGAGGTCAATGTGGGTTTTTTTCCCAACTTCTAAAACAAAGGGATCAAACTGTCACCGATTACTTTACATTGTAGGTCTGATACCCTTACGTGGCAAAACTGTCGCATCTGGGGCTGTTTTTCCTTTTCCATGTCACTGTTTTCCATCAGGGATACAAATGGTGAGTCCCAGGCCTTTGCATCATCCATGAGGTTTTCCTTTCTCACTTGTTTCCATCTCAGTGACCTCGTTGTTGATTTCTGACAGTTCAAATATTCTCGGGTTGTTTTTTCTTTCTGCCAGTTGGAAATTGACAGCCAGTGCTAGTGAGTAATGTAAAAACACTGAATACAGGCCAGAGACTCGACTATAAGAGGCATGTGTTATCTTCTTGACTTTCTTTTCCTCGTGCCCTCTGAACTGGGAGCATTAGGGGCTAGCAGCCTTCCGTGGCAGCCTGTGTTTCCTTGAAATGTGTAAACCCACACTCACTGAACGCTGGTTCCTTGTCACAGACTGCTGTGTTCCATTTACCAGTAAAAATATTTGATCTGTGTCACCACCTGTGATGGCTGCAGAATTGCCCGGTAGAGCTCCCTCGGAGTGAGGATAATCCTCATTTATGATATGTGTATTTTTTCCTGCCCTTCTAAATAAATCTGCTGCTGCTTTCCTTGAAGAGGCCACTTACTTATTTCCATGTCATTAGCGTGGGCTTGGCCCGTGTATTTGGAGTTGGCAACTCCGACAGCTTCCTCAGCGCTGCCGCTCGTTCGAGCCTCGCCGAGATATCTGCAGCCCTTCTCGTAAATACTTCACTTCCTAAATTAGTTTTATTTATACTCCCTAATGCAATTTTCTGTAAAATTGCAGCAGTCATGTCTGGGCGCTATTAACCCCATCTGAGCTGCAGAACAAAATTTATAATGGGCTGAGAATATCCTGTCCAGACCACCCAGTGCTAATAGCCTCCATTACCTGCTGCAGCAGCTCCCTCTGCATTAGCTGCCACAGTCCCTGTTTTGTTGTAAGCGGCCCAGTTGGGAGTGTTTTGTTTATTTTCCATCAAAAATGCAAAATAAACAATCTGCCAAAACCAAGTTTTCCCATCAAACCTGCCCGAACTATAATTTCCAGAGGCGTACCTCGGTAATAATTGTCTGCCTTGCATAAGGAGTAAATAGCAATTGCAAAATGAGACTTCTCCTGTGTCTTTAAAACATCAGTGTGTGCTTGTATCAGAGTAAGTTCTGTGAACAGCGATTGTGCACCACAGCCTGGACTCTCACACCAAGGGCAGGGAGCACTTAGCTGCACCTACTTGGAAATTCAAAATAGCATCCCAGCCAAGGTGTTAGCAACGAAGGCTTTGTAAGTTCTTTCCCAGCTCTTGTGTTGCTTCTTTTTCTTATTAGGAGAATGACAACAACGACAACAAAAAGGCAGTGAAAAGGTTTGTTTTTAACTCTGGAGTAGAGCAAGGGTGAACCTTGAAGAGGAAGGAAGTGCAGCCACCTGCAGGGCCTGTGGACCTCCCTCCGTGTCAGACTCCTCGTGCTGTGCCAGCACAGTGGCCTTATCCCCCCTCCCGTCCCTCGGGGTGCCTGAGGGCACTGCTGCTGAGTGGGGAGAGCTGAGTGTTTGCAGGGAACTGGATCAGTGGGGGGTCACCAAGGATCACGGTCCCCCTCCCCGTCCGCCAGAATACCCCGAATGTTGTAGTCACCATCTCATCCAGGGAATCCCAAGCATGGGCCGGGAAGGAGGCTGGAGCCTGAAGCACCTGGGGGGAGGTGGAGGGCAGCCCCTGTGCCCAGGAGGCAGCAGAATGGTGTGATGCCCAGGAAAGGGGCCCTTAGCCCCCCCAACCCCTTCCTTCTCCCACAGTAGATCATCTTTCCTGCCGCAGATGTCCCAGCTTCCCCAGCAGCCATCCTTGGCCGTGCGCAGTGCCTGACGTTGTGAGCCACCTCGCTGCCTTCTGTTCTGGGCCCTGTAAATACAGGGACTGTGGCTGCTGGCCCACAACTCCCTGAGCCTCAAAGCCTTCTGGCTCCAAGGATGTTCAGAGCAAAGAGGTGTCCCACAGCAGCAAGTGGTTGCCCACTTTTTTGTGGGAAGGCAGATAGGGACGCAGAGGAAGAGGGGAGGTGCCATCAGCCACGTGGTAGCAATGTAAATATCTGCACAGATCTAAAGCCATATGGGTTCTAGAAAGATTTTCAGTGCTAAACACAGCCTGAACGGTGGTTTGTGGAAAAAGGTTTTGCCAAGTTGGTGCTTGGTTTGTCTCCGTGTGCTGGCTGGACCACCAGCTGCAAGCACCTGAGGCCCCACAGGTGGTTTGGTATCGACCATCATTCTCCTCTCCCCTCTCAGGCAGGGGCAAAGCCCTCTTTATACAGGTGTTTAATTATTCAGGGCCTGAGCAGTCAGGTTTCTGGGAGGAGGAGCATGGCAGAGCTTGCTTCATCACCTCTTTCTGCCCGTGTGCCTTGGCTGCTCCGTGTCTGTCACCAATCCCCAGGGCCACTCCTGATCCCACTCTTTTTCAGCCGCTTCCTCAGTCAGGAAGAGCTTTGTAAGGTGCCCGAGTTGAAGGACAGTCGTGCTGCTCCCTGTTGTGCTGCTTTGGGAGCTTATTTATCCTTGAAAAGATGTATTCTAATTCTGTCTCTGCTGTTCTGGTTACTTCTTCTTCAGGGAATTGGACACGCTTTGTGAGACCAGGGTTTGACAGCATTTAACCTTGGTAGTGGGTGTTTTCCTTTTCCGTGGAATTACTGGAAAATTCAGCTGATGGTCTGTATCTACTTGCTCGTGTTGCTCACGTGCTCTGGTAGTGGAGCTAAGATTGCCAGCTTTGAGCCTGAATTTAATTTGCAGATTCTGCCAGCGCCTTTCATCCATCGGCAGTTTCGCTGCTGCTGGCGTGGTGCTGCCCACCTGCACCTAGCCTGCAGCTAATAAATGCCTCCAGCTTTCATGTTCCTTTCCCCTCTCTCTGAGCCCAGCTTTCGTGTTCCTTTCCTTTCCCCTCTCTCTGAGCCCTCATCTTCATCCCTGCTGCTGCTTTGAAGAAGCCCTGGTGTTGCTCACACGGCTCTGCCCCTGTGATTCCTCCGAGCGTGCCGCCCTTCCTTGCAGGTCTTTCCCGGCCTTTCCGGGCGCGTCCCGCCGACTCGCACCTCTCGCTGCCGTGGGGGAGAGGGTCTTTTGTGTGTGCCGGCGGGGCAGGGGAAGGTGCCCTCCCTCTCTGAACTCCTGCTGTACCCTGCCTCAGTCTGGCTAGTATTATTTCAGTTTGTCTGCACTGTCTGATCGCTGTCTGCATTCCATCAGCTCCAGCCATGCGGCCGATTTCCTCTGCTTTGCAAATTGTAATTGCTTTGCCAATTAACTCTGGGTCTTCCAGTACTCTTTCTTGAGTGCTTTTTCCCAAAACTCCGTGCTTCCCAAAAAGCATGACTAGGTGGGGGTTTTCTCCTATTTTTTATTATTATTCTTTGTAAATTTTGTTTTCACCTTTTGCTTATAACTCTGTGAATTCGGTACCCAACATAGGCAGATCAAGGAGGGAAAGAAGCCTTTTAGCAAGTTTTGCAGCTCCTGCAGAAGTAGAGGAAGAAAGAAAAGTGGAAGGTAAAACCAGCAGAAGAGGAAGCATTTGGAAATACAGATGACAGAAATTATTTAACAAAAGTAAGGAGTGGCCAAAAATGGGACATGGTGAGATGAGTGTCAGAGCAGAGTGATCAGGAAATGCCAATGGCCACTAAAAAATTGTAAAGAGGAAGGAACCAAAGGCTAGATGAGAAGCAAATACTTGGGATTTCAGTGGAGCAGAGGGGTTGGAATCAACAGAGACCAAAAAGAGAGACATAGAAAGAAGAGGGCACAGAATAAACCACTGCTTTAGGTTTAAAAGAGGTGGAGGAAAATGCAGAGATAAAAGTTACAGGAACTTGTAGGGATCATGAGCAGCTCTACCAGGATGGTGAAGAATGTATTTGGTGTCATAAGGGTGTTTGGTGCCTTGAAAATCAGTCCCATGGTGGCTTTTTGCTGTGGTCAGTGTCTGCCAAGACACCGGGTTCCCCTGTGGTAGGGCGCTGTGCTCGGTGCTGCAGGTGCCGCTCTTGGTGGGCAGAGTGTGGTTACCTGTCTTGTCCTGGGTGTCAAACAAATGCTCAGCACTTGGCCAGGGTTTTTCTGTAGAAAAAGGATTTGCTAATGCAGTCGGGATTTTTTTTATGCATCCCTCTTTACTTGCAAAGGATGTAAAGTCCCTTTTCTCTAGGTACAGTGAAAATTGAATAAAAGGTGCTTGGTTTGCACATAGCCCTATGGTTCGTGGTCAGGTAGCATTTAATCCAGAAACTCTCTGAATTTGCTGAGGTTCATGCTACCTCTGCTCCTCTCGTAATCCTCAGGGCTCCCTTTCTGCCTTTCCATGCCTTTTGGGGTTTTTCCTCTTACACACAGGGAGGGGTAGGCATTGTTTGCTGGAACCAGTGCAAGTTTGCATCCAGACACAGGGGAAAATTCGCCCTGCTGAGCTGCCACCCCAAGCACCGACTGCCACAGCAGGGTCTGCAGCGTGGCGGGCTCAGCAGGGAAGGCATCCCATCCCTGCTCACAATTCCGTAGCAGGCAGCGTGCTGGGGAAGGGACCACTGTGGGAAGGAGCCGGACCAGGCTCTCCCGTGAGCAGCGTTTGCCAAGTGCTGCTTGCTCAGCGTGGCACGCTGGAGTCCGAGGTGCACCAGCTCCAAAACTGTCCAAAAGTGTGTAAAACCCATGGGATCCTCTTGCAGGTTTACAGCCTCGGTTGTTCCTCTGGGCAGAACGGGAGTCCTGTGAGCGCTGCCTGGTCCGGGAGCAGATCCCCCGGGAGCTGCAGTTTGTCCTTGCTCCATCTTTCAGCGGTGGGGAGGGATTTGCTCCGGCCCCCGTCAGCCTGGCACCCCCTGCCCGCTGCTCTGGTATCTTTAGCTGGCAGTGTGTGGTCGTGCCGCAGCCCTCACCTCGGTGCTGCCCAGCTTTCCACAGCGGCTGAGCTGCTGCTGCTGCCTGGGTGGAGAGCCGGAGGCTAAAATTAGCAGGGAGCTCTTCTCTTGCCAAGTGCTGTGTCTGACCCAGCTGAGCCTGGCGGGGTAGGGAGGAAAACGCTCTTAAATCTCTCCACGCAGAGCACCCTGCGTGCCTGCTGCCTGCTGGGAGGGTTCCCTGCCAGGGGTGGGGATGTCTTGCCCTGGGATGCTCGGGAGGATGCTGGAGCAGCTGGGAGAGCAGGGTATTTGCCAGGACAGTCTTGGGACGCGGTAGGAAATCCTGATTCTCGGAACTCTGTTTCCTTCTCGTTCTCCCTTTGAATAGCACATAAACAGCCCGGGAGGCCAGCTCTTGCTCCTGGACATCTTCAGAGCTGCAGGCGTCTCCTCGCTTACAGAAAGGTTTTCTGGGCAGGCGTGGGGTTTGGCTGCCCTAAGAAAATTGGTGTCCACTCACCACTGCCACCCTGCCAGCACAAGCTGCTGAAGATTTCACTCTCCCCAGTAGCTGCCCACCCTAAATGAGAGCTTGTTTGCTCTCTATTACAGGGTGGCCTCCAGCAGGGGCCGTGGCCTGGTGGTTACGGCACAAATTTGGGCGGACAGGGACGTATGCCAGCCTTGTCTCTGCTGCTGAGCAGCCGAGGCTTCACAGCAAGCTGCTTCGACCTCCCGTGCCCCAGTTAGGCTCTGTGTCAAAGGTGTCAGTGACAATTGTTATTGGTTCTTTTGAAATACTTAATGTCCATGAATGGAAAAGCATTCACTGGGTTCCAAACGCGTTCAGTGCAAGGGGGGAGCCTGTTGTTTCTGTTGTTGGATTCTGCTGGACCCAGCCTGCCCTGCTGGAACAGCCCTGCTGGAACAGCCCTGCTGGTTTGGCTTCCCCAGGCGTGCTGCCACCCTGCCTTTTGTGAACCAGCTCTGCTGTTGTGTGTGATGCAGGGGCAGGAACTTGTCTAGGCCACCGGAATACAGATCTCACCTCTGGCCTTTCCCATTCACTGCACTTGCCTGAACTGCAGAGCCTGGGGCAAAGAAATGGTGGGAAGGATGCAGCTGAGGTGAGGACTTGGTCTTTAAACCCTGTTCCTTTTTCCAAGGCCCTTGGATAGAGCTGTCTGCAGTGTGTGCAAGGGCAGCACAATGGCCAAGTGTGACCATTGCAGGGAAATTACCGAGGGGTCTGCACGTTATTGGTCCTGACAGCTCTGGAGGAGGCAGTCTGAGGGACACCATGGGCGTGGTGGAGCAAAATGAGCACCCCTTGACAGCCTAATAAAGGTCAGAGTAAAGGTGAACATGGTTTGCATTGGGATTTGTGTTTTATCTGCAGTGGTTGGCAGGCACTACTTCCAGGGAAAGCTGGGCCAACTGCAGGAAGAAGGGGAAAAAAAAGAAGGCGGCATGTTCACAGTCTGCCTGGTGACTGCTCCTGCCGAAAGGGACGTGAAATTCCCCTTTTTCTGCAGATAGCAGAGAGATGGGAGCAGCTGGGGTAGCTGCACTAGCCATGCACTAAGACACTAGCCATGCACTAAGACACTAGCCATGTCTTATGTACTTGACCAGCCAGCTTGGAGAGTGGCCTCTCTGTGTCAGAGGTGTGTACAGATGATGCGTGCCAGCCCTCTGCCCGTCTCCATCGTGTCAGATGGACGAGGAGGAGAGAGCGCTCCGGGAACTGGAGGGGATGTGGTACTGGCAGGGTCCACCCCGGCTCCCGTCTCAGCTCTAGGCACAGGTGCCTCCCTCCTCTGGGGTTTCATTCTGGTGAAGTAGAGGAAACAAAACTGTCAAGTGGGTCTCTGGCTTCCCTTTCCTTTTCCCTGCTGGAGGTGGAATGAGGACTGTCTGTGTGAAGGACATCAAGGTATTTTTAGCATGGGTGAAGAAAGGCAAAGTATAAAATATATGGGAAAATATGCCTCCTACAGCTGCAAGAGCACCTGCTTGGGGCTACTGTTTTTGCTGGAAAGGATTTATTTGCCTGAAACCCAGCAAGGTGAAGAAAGCACCTCTTTCTTTCACCACGGGCTGGGGAAGAAAGCGGCTGTGTCTTGCTCTTTCCCCCTCACACAAATCTGGCAAGTCCTGTTATAGGATTCCTATCATAGTGATCCTGTGGGGCAGTAGCACTGCTGGGGCCAGGGGCTTAAGGCATTTCTGTCACTTCAGCTCTCAAGCCTGAGAGGATGGACTTGCTTTTTCCCAGATGAGTCCTGTTCTGTGATGGAAAAGTGGCTTTTTCCTGCACTTGCTGGTGACAGTGAGAGGGACCTCCTTGCCCTTAGTGATGATCATTTCCTGAGAAGTGGGGAAAGCGATTCTTCCATGTTCCCTTCCCCTTGCTGAACTTGGCTCTTGTGTTGATTACTGGCAAAAATAAGTTTCTAACCAGTTTCTAACGACTTGAAATGGCCTGCCTGTGCTGTCTGAGGCTGTCCAGGAGGAGCCTGTCTTGCAGCTGCAGCACTGGGCTCCTCTGTCTGTGCCAGTCAGGCTGTGAGCATCCCTGCCCGGGGCCCTGCAGAGTCGCTGGGCAGATGCTAGGTGACATTAAGTGCTTTAGGCAATGTGCAGCGTGGAGGCCCCCCCTCTGCCCTGGAGAAGGCCTTGGGAAGGGACTGGTGCTTCCCTGGAGCTGGCACAGCGTGCGTTGCCAGCGCTTTGGCCAACGAAGGAGGGCTGCAGTATGGCTGGGAGGGTGCCCCTGTGTTCCTGTGCTGCATTTAGCTCTGCACCCAGTTTGTTTAAAATCCACCACTGCGCTATTTTGCTGCCTCCCCTCTGTAGAGCTGGGCATTTACAAGGTCTGCAGAGATCTCTGCTCAAAGTTAAGCTGCTAAAATTCACAGAGATGCCTTCCTTGGGCTCAGCAGGTCTCAAGACTGCTTACAATTCTTGTCTCAGACCCTGAAACTGGAGTGGTTCAAGTGGGTGACCTGCCCCTCTTTCCTCAGTGCTTCACTGGCAGGATGAGCAGGACCCCTGTATCCCCTGGTGTTAGATCTGGGTGCATTTCTCTAACTGTTGAGTGACATGATGAAAAGGCAGCTTGAGGCTTTAGTCACTGGAAAGCTTTTTTGGGAGGGTGGAGCTTCATGCATTGCTTGGCTGAGGGTAGAAACCCCTGGAAGGAGGACAGCTCAGGTGTTTGATGCCAGGCTGGTTCTCAAAGCAGGCGCTGCTTGATGGGGGGAGTCTCCCAGAGCAAGCATATACAGGTTTAAAATAAAAAAAAAAAAGAAAAGAAAAAAGAGAACGAGAGAAAGTGGTGATAGTGGGGAGTAAAGCTTTTGAGCCACCATTGTGCTTGTGGCAAACACTCAGGACAGCCCTTGGCCAGCCCTGGCCACCTTGGTAGGACGAGGCAGAGGCATGAGGCTTCAGTGGTTTTTCTCATGAACGTAGTAGATCCATTTGTGCACTTGGAGGCACAGAAGTTATCCTTTTTCTTAAATGCTTTCAGATTTTACCAGCTACGTCTGTTGTGGGTGCTTGAGATTTGTCATTTTGCTGTGTGGCTTAAATGAAACCATACAATTCCCTGTGTGCATTTCTTTGTAAATAATCCAGGTTTTAAAAATTACTATTATTATCTAAAGTAGATGTGATGGTACTGTCTAGATCTGTAGCTTTGTAAAGAAATAACTGTAATTTTATTCCTGTAGATGTGTGTATCTCAAGTTCTGAAGGCATTTTCCACATGTAGAGGGACTCTGTGTGCTCTAGGCACTACCCAATCAGCCCAGAGTCCAGAAAGTCAGAAACTAGCAAGTGAATCTCCTAAGGAAACAAAGGTCCAGCCTAATTTTGCATTGTGGGCCAAGTAGCCTCATGATGGCATCTTCCAAGTGTCCTGTGCTCCAGAGGCACCTGTGTTCCTCCTGTTCGCTGAGCACATCTAATCAAACCTGTTTGTTCCAGGTGAAGAACGATTATTTGCCACAGAGGGATTGCAGCACCTGTACCTCACTTTGTGTTGTTTCAGGGAATCTGATGCTGAGCTCCCCTGCCAGGGCAATTTTACATTCACTTCGTTGACCCAAGGTGGCCTGCGTGGAGCTGATCTGTAATGAACATCCAGTCACAGCTCTTCCCTCCCCACTCTGGACCAGAGGAGGCCACAGTGGGAAGTGGGGGTGAGGTGAGGCTTTTGGCAGCTTAAGCAGCGTGCTGCTGCTCTTAAACAACACGCTGACAGTGCTTGGTGAATTGTTTCCTGGACCAGAGGCGCGTCTTCAACGCCAGCTTTAGGGTTCTGCGTAAAAGCCTTGCAGGCTGCCGTGGTTTCCTTTATGGAACAGGGTGGAGCCAGGGTGTGGGAGGCTTCATGCCACTCTACCCTGATGTTTTAACATTACAGTTACTGTTAAGATACAGCCTGGGATTCATGAGATCAGTCTTGGATGCAGTCTTGAAACATGGTGAGTGATGCAGGCTGTCTTCTGCATTTGCTGTCCACCAGAGGAGCAAGTGGTCTCAGGCACTTTCTCTCCAGTGCTGGTCCCTTGTTGAAACAGGGTTTCCCTTGCTGCCTTCCCTCGTGCATGGTGGAGGCCAGGGATCCTCTCTGTGCGGGGCACTCATGCAGGGAAAGCACCATGGGTGAGAGGCTTCAGGAAGCAGCCCGTGTTTGTTACGTGCTGCTGTCTCCTTGTAAAACTGTCCCGAGGAACCACTGTACATCTGTAGGCACATCACAGGTGTGTGCTGCAACTCCCGTTCCCGCTCCCTGCCCAGGGGAGGTCGGCAGCACCTGGATAACCCCAGCCTGTGCGTCAGTGATTGCAGCACATGTTCACTCCTTTATGTTGTTGCACCAGTTTTCCCCCCCTCCCTCCTTCCACACCCAAAGCCCCGCTTCGCTCTGCTCCTCCCTGCAAAACATCTCTCCTGCTGCCAAAAGGCGCCATCCCTTCATCTCCGAGGCTGTCCACCCACCTCCTCTCCCAGCTTCACGTTCCTCCCTGCGCTCTCTGGGCGTGTGGATGTGCTCCCCACACGTTCACTCCTCTTCACACATACCTGTCCACCCCAGCATGCAAGTGCCTGCTTGTTGCTGACCTCGCCTACTTAGGGCTGTTTCATAGTGCTCCCCTGAATGTTTTTGTGGCCATGAAAGCCTTGCTATCTCCTGCCAAACCCCTGGGACTGCACAGCTTGCGGTATGTTACAGTCTTTTTACCTTCTGGGATCCTTTGAGGTGGAGAGCAGCGTTGATGTATGCGAGAGGTCAGATCCTGGAGTAAATAAGACATGACATGGCCCTTGCAAGTTTCCTTTCTAGGGTTGCAACCGTGCATTTACATTTCAAATTCCTCCCACCATCCCACACCATCTCCTCACCTGGAGAAGTGGCCCTGTATGAGATACAAGGGTTAGAATGTACAGAGTTCACAGCTGGCAATGGCACAGCTGAGAGCCTCTGGGTGAGAATCAAGGAGCAAACAGCAAATGCAAATGCCATTGTGGGAGTGTCTACTACAGACCTCCCAGCCAGGACAGTGACACCGACAAATTATTCTTTGAGGAGTTGAGGGAACACTTCCAAGTCAGCTGCCCTTGTCCTTATGGGGAACTTCAGTTTGCCAGAGCAAATGGAACTTAACTGGGAACATCACATGGGTGGTAGAACCTGGCTGCAACCAGAAGATTCCTGAAAAACCTGGATGACAGCTTTGTGGAACAGGTCCTGAGGGATTGGACTCAGAAAGATGCCCTCCTTGATCTGCTGCTTGTCTACAGAGAGGGTCTTGTTGCTCAAGGAGGCTGGTGGCCATCTCGGCCACAGTGACCACGAAGCGATCAAGTTTAAAATCTCCATTGACAGGAGGAAAAGTCCCAGCAAAACCTCAGCTCTGGACATGAGGAGAGCAGACGAGAGTCCAGATGACTTGGACACAGGACTGGAAGGGATACTAAGTGTAAGTTTGCAGACCATAAAAAACCGGGAGGAGCTGCGTCTGACTCCCTCGAAGGCAGGGGAGGCCCTGCAGAGAGACCTCAACAAATTGGAGGGCTGGGCAATCACCAACCATGTGAAGTTCAACAAGGGAAAGTGACAGATTCTGCCCCTGATAAGGGGCAACCCTGGATGTACGGAGAGACTGGGGAATGAGATGCTGGAAAGCAGTGCCATGGAAAGAGACCTGGGGGTCCTGGTTGACAGAAAGTTTAATATGAGTGAGGAGGAGGGCCAGGAGGGCCACCTGTGTCTGGGGCATCAGGCACAGCATCAGCCAGGCAAGGGAGGGCATTGTCCCGCTCTGCTCTGGGCTGGGGCGGCCTCACCTTGAGTGCTGGGGGCAGCTTGGGTGCCACAGTATGAAAAAGACATTCAGCTATTAGAGAGCGTCCAAAGGAGGCCACAAAGGTGGTGAAGGGCCTTGAGGAGAATGTATGAGGAGCAGCTGAAGGCACTTGTTCTGTTTAGCCTGGAGGAGACTGGGGGGAGACCTCACTGCAGTCTCCAGTTTACTCATGAGGGGAAGAGGAGGGGCAGGCACTGATCTCTTCTCCCTGGTGACCAGCGACAGGACCCAAGGAAGTGACCTGAAGTTTTATCAGGGGAGGTTTAGTTTGGATGTGGGAAAAGGTTCTTCACGCAGAGGGTGGTCACAGCACCCAGCCTGACAGAGCTCAAGCATTTGGACAACAGTCTGGGACACATGGTGTGACTCTTGGGAATGGTACTGTGCAGGGCCAGGAGTTGGACTCAGCGAGCCTTGCAGGTCCCTTTGAACGCAGCATATTCTGTGATTCTGTGATCTCAGGAGGCAGAGATCTTAAAACAAAGAGCTGTCACTTGTAGCTCGCTAAGATGAAAGGAATATTGTTGCTGGAAAAGTTTAAAACTTCAAGAAATTATTCTTAATTTGGGAGTCTTGCTTGTGCTTCCATTAGCCAAGATAACAGATGTTAGTAGTTGTTTGGTCACTTAGAGGTTAACCGGGCACAGCAGCACATAAACAACACCAAGGCAGTCTGTAGGGATCTTGAGATTTCAACCCTGGAACCAATTCTCCACATTTTTTGATACAGAACTTCACAACCGAATTTTGTCCTGTTGGTGCACTGAGAGGGCCGGGTCTGCTTTGCCCACATCTGAAGGGGACTTGTGCAGAGGGTCTCCTTGACAACCCAGGTGCTCTGTGGCGTCTGCCAGATTTCCTGTCCTGGCAGAGCCCATCAGGCTGACTCCGTGGCTGTCCTGCAGGAAGGCTTTGATGGGAGGGTCTGTGCAGGGAGCTGGTGTCAGTCACTGTCTGCTGCCTCTCTGCTTGCCAGGGGAGGCTGTACTGGCTCCCAAGAGCAGTGTGGCACAGGGAGCCCTTCTGCCTTCTCCCAGCTCAGGCTCATGGACCTTCTCTGTGTCGCCTGAGAAATTTGGGATATTGAGGATAAAAAGAAGGAGGGGTGCTTGTGAATATATTAAAATGCGTGATGTCAAAGCCCCTCTGCCTTTCATTGTGGTGCTGGAGATGTTGCAGAGAGGAGGCTGCCTGCTCATGGCCGAGGGAGCTGAGTGTGAAGTGGGTGACGCTGGGTGCGGGTGGGTGGAAACAGGGAAATTAGGGGAGGAATCCAGAGCCCAGCCACCCTTCTTGCTCAGTGTGGGTTGCTGCTGGTCTCTGGGGACCAGCTGCCCGTGGAGTTGAGTACAACTGTCACAAGTAACAATCACGTGGACAGTGCCACGATTTAGGACACTTTCTCCAGACCATGTGCACACAGTTGTTTTTATCCATCTGTTTGATCCAAGCACGGACACTGGCTCTGTCAGGTCACCTGGGCTTCTTGGCAACTTCTAGAAACCTCCTCGTGCAGCTGTGGGCTGCTGGGGGCAGTCAGCAACACTAACTCTGTGGTACCCCAGCACACACCTTGCCTGAGCACACCGTTACCTGTGCCACAACACTGCTGGGTGAGGGTCTGCAGGGACTCGGGTACCAGTTCTGTGCACTTTGCCTGGGGATCTGGCAGTGGTGGAGGAAGAAACTGGCTAAACAAGAAGGATTTGGCTAAACTCCAGCATGAGAAAGAGCTGTGGCTGGACTGAGTGGCAGCTGTTAGCACAGACCATCAAAGCAGGAGAAGACCGTGCCTGTCTGCCATGCAGGCCTGGTAGGGGAATTTCAGTGCTGGTTACTTTGAATGAGTAACCCTGGAAGGGCTGCAAAGGGACCGAGAGACAGAGGCCAGGGATCAGTGGGACATAGCCAGAGCGTGAGCTAGGATTAGGTTACAGATGAGCATCCGAGGAAGCAGCTGCAGTGGTCGGGACTGGTGGGTAATGGAAAGGCCTGGGTCTGGGCAGCGGGGTGGGGACAGTCCGAGGCAGAAGGGCAGCACCGTGCCCTGTGCATGAGCTACCAGGGTAGCACCCCGTGCTGATGTGTGAAGGCAGCACTGGAGCGGCACGAAGGTGTCCGTGCAGCAGTGACACTGGCAGTGGTGTGTGCTGAAAGGACAGGAAGGTGCCAGGAGCTGCTCGTGGGTCCTGTAAGGCTGTGGGCAAAGCACAGCTCCAGTTTGAGCAGGTGGGCCTCCACAGAGCTCCGGTGTGCTTGTTAGCACTGAGCTGAACCCAGCAGGAGTAACATCCATTGGCTGCACCCAGCTTCATCTGCTCCACAGCAAGACACCCTTTACCCTCCTGTCCTTTGCATTGCTGTCCAACTGGGATGAAATCCCTGGGTTTCCCCAGGGATTTGCTTTAGGCAAGCCAGTCTCACCTCAAAGAATTCCTATGGGAGGGGAGCAGAGGATGCCAGGACAGGGTCCTAACTGCGGGAATTACCCTGCTTGACATGGTCAGAATTGATGGCTTGGGGGCACCTGGGTTTCAGAGCTGGGCCCTGGAAGTCTGGTTTTGCCTGGAGCTGCTCTCATGGCCGTTTACTGGTCAGCCCTTGCAGGGCTGTAAAAGAAGGTCAGAACTTCAGGGTCCAAACACCGTTCTCAAAACTCTGCTGCTCAGGGGAGTTACTCCAGATCTACCACAGCATTTCTGAGCTCAAAGCCAGGCCATAAGGAGCTGATTAAAGTCAGGCTGTGTGAGATCTGAGATGGTCAAACCAATACGTCCTTCATCGGCATGACTGGATCCCTCTGAGTTACTGGAGTTGTTTGGAAAGGCCGCAATGAAACCGGACACCTTACACCTGAAACTGAGAAATACAAGGAAATCTCTATCAAAAATCGCCACACGGGCTGCTCAGGAGGAGAAGCGACCCTGGAGTCACTCACTGGCCTGTATGGTGAAAAATTGGCTGTGCAACAAAGCTGTCTGCCTTGCTTGCTGCAGCTCATCAAAACATAAATAGAGTGAGGCCAGGGGCTGGCTCTAGGCCCGCAGAAGCCAGCGGTGGGGCTCCCACTGGGCTGCCGCCAATATGGTCCGGAGCAGCTTTGTTTTAAAAATGGAAGGGAACATAAACAGGCATGACTGAGCTCTGACATTCCCTTGAACCCAGATGCATCTCTGCCTGGAGCAGGGAAGCTAGCTCCGTGTGCTTCAGTGCTCAGGGATATCATGAGGTCTCAGAAGGACCAAGGGGAAGGAACGGCAGAGGTGGCTGAGGAAGAAGAGCTTTTCTCGTGACAGGGTTTACTTGTGTAACATACCAATGTCCTTTTTTGTTTTTCCCCTGTGAAGAGAGACAACTTAAAGCCGGTCCTACAGCAGAACTCAAAGTGGCTTTAGAGATGAAGTCAGTCTCTTGATTTCCTTCAGCACCGTACCATTTAATGGGAGTTACGGCATGAACCCGAAAGGCATTGTTTGTAAAATAAGCCTATTGTGTATGTGCTGGGTGCTCTCAGCGTGGTTAATCCAGTGCTGCAGGAGCCAGTGATGCAAGTGCTGTGGCTGGAATTTTTTTTTAAGGGTTGGATAATTTTATGACTAATAGTAACACTTGCAACCGTGCATGGTAAGAGAAGAGTAATCACCATTTGTGCTGCAGGGCATAAGCTGACTGTTTCTCTAGGTCATGAGGACATTTTTTTTTTTTCCTCCTCTGTAAAGTAATACAGCTAAAGGTACTTTTGAAGGTTGTTTTCTTCTGCCTTTTAAACATTAGATGTTGGCTGCTGGTCAAAGGTGGATTATCTGATGGGATGAACCAATGGCCTGATCTGCTAATTGCTAGATTCCTACGTAAGGCTTTTATTTCCTGCACAGCGAGGTACCGTGCGTACGCTGTGACTTTTCAGAGAGACCCTTTCTTGTAAGATGGGGTTAAAGCACCAGCTCTGGTCCCTAATTGAAACCAGCAGCATTCAGTAAGTTTGGACCACGTCTGCCTGCTGAGTAGCCCTAGGCGGGCCTCTGTGGTTTCTGTTCCATGCACAGGAACTGCATCTCTGGCAGAAGGTCTTAGAGTTGAGTGAAGAAAGTGCAATAGGCAATCTACCATATTTATTTCCCTTTGTTTGTTTGCTTGCGGAACTTCCAGGAGCAGATCAAAATCTCCTGGCACGTATTTGATGTTGTTTAGCAGTTGTATGGGCACTGCTTTTTCTTTTCTATTTTCCTCCTGATCTGGCTAAGGCGAGCCTTTAGATAATCCAGGCCTGTTGTGAATGCTTGTAAGAAGGGAATTAAAAATTGGCCCTCTCTGAGTACACCAAAACACAGTTTGAAAATATGTTGAGGTTGATTCTTCCAGGGTGGTTCAATCACTCAGAGAACTGGAAGAAAGCTACTTTAATTACTGGGAAAATGAGTGGTAAAAAGAGTCCTTTTAATGTTGCTGGTTGTGGCAGCTTCCTCTGTTCCTTTGCTCTGCTCCAGTCCTATAGCTGCACAGCTCTGTACAAACTGTATACAGCTGTGCACACAAATGAGCAGCTGGGCAGTTTTGACCATTGGGCAAAGTCCCTGGTGGGCGATGTTTTTGTTTTTAAAAAGCAGAAAATAACCTGGCTCGGTTTTCTAGCGTGCGGTTTGTGGCACCACTGGTTAGAAAATATCCTTTTGGTAGGAAAGCAGAGCGGACCTGAAAGAGCAAGCTACTACAAAGAGAGGAAATACGGATACTGAGATGCTGTCCTGCATCACCTCTTTGACTGTAATTGCATTTTGGCATCTCATGGATCCTACTTAAAAGTCTGCACATCGTGTTGCTGCTCTGTGCTCCCCTGTGGCTCCTGCTTTGCTTGTGGTGTTGAAGAGTCAGGATTTCACCAGGGATTTATTCTTCTGTCTCAGGTTCACAGGTGGCACAGCCTCCCCAAATCCCGCTCCCATCAATCTGTTAGAGTGCAGTGCTACGTCTCGTCAGGCTGGGGAGGGGAAAGGACTGGCTTTGCTGTGAGAGATGTGACCCTACACTGTAAGGACATGAGCACTAAGGGTTCCCCCAGGCTCTTGTAGCAGGTCAGGAGTCAGCAGGGCCGTTTGGTGTCCATCACACCCAGCTGGAGCTCTGGGAGCCTGCTGTAATGGTTTAATTGGTGCTTTTCTCATGTCTGAGATGGGAAGTCCTGGGTGGAAGGAATAGCTTATAAATTTTTTTCATGTGTCATTTCCTCTTTTCTCTCCTCATCATTGCTTGTTTTCTTAGATTTACCGTGGGATGAGGGATGAGTCACAAAATCTAATGGGCTTTTGTGAGAAGAGCCTTGGGCACCAAGCAGGGAAGGACCAGGGAGTGGCAGCTGATTTCTCAGGAGCAGTCCGTGGCCACCAGATAAAAAGTGGTGCTGCTGGAGCCACCAGGTGTTCTCCTCTCGGGGTGTTGGCTGGGGCAGCTGAGGAGAACGTTTTGGCTCCATCACCAGCCTGCTTAGACGACAGCCTGTCCTGGAGTCAGTCCTGGAGCTTGACAAGGCAGCACCACAGCCTGGCCCGTGCAGACGCCTGCTCCTCGCCTTGGGATTGCTTGCAGCCAGAGGAGAGGAGATGAAAGGGAGAGGAGGGACCAGCCATCATTTATTAATGCTGTTGAGTTGTGTTTCTTTCCAGTGCTGTAAGACTGGGGCAGGACTTGCAGGCAGCTGATGAAAGAGGAGACGGAGCTCACCAGGAAACATGAGAGAGCTTTAAGGAGGAGTCTCAGGAGGGCTGCCGGGAGATGGGAAGGTCTGTGTGCTCCCCCAAAATAGAGGCTGTAAGAGTCTGAGAGGGCAAGGGAGTGCCCTTGAGGGAGAAAAGAAAATAAATAAAAAGCATGGAGAGGCCAGCTGAGAAGGGATGGAAGAAACTGGACAGTCATCTTGTTATTGCAGAGTTGGTAGAAAAAAAATATGGGTTTTTTTCTCTTCTGTGATATTTCCTGTTTGCTAAAAATTTTAAGTTGGTGTTATGCCCGAGGTGTATTTCCTCTCATTTGAGCTATTGCTGGGTGAGAGCTTGCCCATCAAGGGAGCCCACGACATTGCTAGCATAAGTGAGCTCAGGTTTTGTGAAAAAGACCTGTAGGACTCTCTGGGATAGGGGGATAGGTTTTAAAACATCCTAAAAATTTCTGTGGAATCTGGTGGAAAATTATGCATGCTCTGGTTTTTTGCAACTCTTCACAGTCTGTAGCAGGGATGAAGTTGCTAATTAAACTCTTCTTTTATTTGAGATGACCCAAAATAGTTAGCAATGTTCATAAAGGACATCCCTCCACAAGGGTTGCTCACAGCAACTGAATGCTTTAGGGACCCGATTTCACCAAAGTTCTGGGACATGCTGTGTGTCTCTGGTTTTGTGACAGTCGTGCTTTTGATCATATGCAAAGATGAATAAAAAATGTTGCTCTGACATTTCCAAATTATGCAGTTACGAGCATTTGAAGTTAAACCCAGTGAGGCTTATTTTGCCAGCTTCTGAGATAAGAGTTCAGATTTTTTTTTTTTTTTTAACTAGAAAGCAAGTTTTTTTCTTATTTCTAATGAGGATCAGAGTGCCCAGAGGCCTGATTTTTCCAATAGAACCAGTAGCATTTTTGTCATCTGCGTGAGCCTGAGTGCACAAACCCTGTGAATCAGACTCTCCGTCCTGGTGTTTTTTGGTGTTCTAGAAAGTGAGATAATTGAGGCTCACAGTACTTCTGTGAATCAAGTTTGTGTTATTCTCACCATCAAATGTTGACTGAAAAACAGTCAAGGGGAGTGTGCTAGCATGCAGGACAGGCCGGAATTTACTCATTTCATCTTTACTCTTCACAGGCTTTGTCCTGGTCCTTCATCAGTGCTGCTGCTGAGGTCGCTGAACTTTCAAACATCGACACAGCTGCTTTTCAGACAGGGTGAAAGCCCCCTCTTTGCTGTGCTGGCTGAACCAGGGCTGAGCAAACACCTCATGTTTCGGTCGGTGTTGTGAAAAGCTGTGACAAAACTCCCTCAAGCAGCCCAGATCCTTGAAAGCAGGTGAAACCCCAGTGTGTGACGTGTTGTGTGAGGGTCACTCTCTGTGTTGGCTCACAGAGCGAGGGCGTAGGAGACACATTGGGCCGCTCTGAAGTGGTGCTGTCTTCATTCCCTGCACGGCACCACCAGCCCTTCCTTCTCTTGCCTCAACTCCTGCCAGGCCCCAGGGCAGCACAGAAATGAAGCTGGTGGAGGTGAGCAGTTTTGGTTTGCTGCCAGTTTACCTGTTAGCATATCCCATCACAGCAGGACTTTTTTGGATGGACGAGCTCCTGGACAACAGGCTGCTGAAAAATCCCATTGCATCGTTTTGGCATCAACTCTCCAAGCAGAGGAGCGTGTCCAACAGTGGCACTTGAGCGTGTTATGAAATATAATAGACAAAGCCCTAACATCCTGCAGCAAACAGGATTTACTTTCTGTTCCAAGTTTTAGAAATCCTATGAAATGCTGATGTGGTAGCCTGGATGTTATTCTGTGGTTGCTTCATTTGAATGAAAACAATTCTTATCTCGTTAATATAGTAGGAACATGAATAATAAACTTAGGTTGCAAAACCTTATTCCTTCTGGCATTCCATCTCTTCTCTTTCGTCCCTCCATTCTCATTTTCCGGGATCACAAAGGTTTTTGATCACAGACTTGAAACTTGCTGTGAAGAAGGTGCATCTCTAATGGAGAGACGACGAGCACAGAGTGCGAGAGGAAACCTCGCAGTATTTTTGCAAACTCTGAAGTAGTTAATTGCGTTGCCATTTTAAGCTAGGCTCTCTGAACAGGCACATGCGTGGCTTGGCTCAAATCCCAGCACTTTCCCTTGGGACTTCTGCTTCCAAGGTACTTATAGGCAAGTTTTGCAAAAGTAGTGAAGTTGTAAATTTTTGGGGTTGAGAGTTATCAGTGTATTTAGATGACTGGCTGTCTTAAAACCACTTCACAGATTATTTTTGTCTCGTGTGGTGAGCAGACTGGAGTTAACTTGGAACAAGGCGAGTTACAGCCCTGGACTTCCTGAGAGAAGACTTTGCCGTGTTTAGGGACCTGCTTCAGAGAATCCCACGGGAGACAGTCCTAGGGAGCTTTGCAGGAAAGGGCTTTGGGATTCTGGTGCGACCTGCTTTGGGTGACAGTGGTGCTGCTGTGAGCAGGGGTTCAGACCAGATGATTTCCAGAGGTGCTGTCCAACCTCGGCGATCCTGTGCTTTGGTATTAAGTGTACATTAAAAATAGATTGAAAGAGTGTTGAGGAATGAACTGCCCTGGGCTATTTTTGGAGCCCAGGAAGTCATAAACACACACAGTCCCCATCTCCGTCCCAGGAGACGCTGCTCTGGGAACTTTTCCTATGGAGCAGTGTGTAGCACACGAACTGTACTGTAATGTTTCGGAGCACCAGACCCGAGGTCTGATGCTCTCCTAGCAAGGTAGAACCTGGAGCTTCGTGGGTGACTGGGGTCAGAGGCACATAAAGGACGGACAAACAACTTTTGGCAAAATGCTGTTGAGAGGACAGCTGCTTCCACTTGCCTTCAGTTTTGGCAGAACATGCTCGAAATGGGTATTTTGATATATGTGGTTAGGTTGTGAAAGGCAGTGCACTCTTGCCGTTATGGAAAAGGACTGAAATTGAACAGAGTCAGGGGAGCTTGGTGGGAATCACACCAGGAGCCTGTGGAAAAGGTCAGTAAAACTTTGTAAAGAGACTGAGAAGAGTATTTGGATGAAATCTCAGGTCAGCATGTAAATAACCAATGTCAGATGGCATTTTCAGTGGATATTTATTCTGGAGCCAGGACAGGAATTACTGTGTGAGTTTCCTGTGCTGAATTACACAAGAGGCAGATTGGACAGTTGTTAGGGTTTCGTTTGCCCTGAAGTTCATTAGCTGGACGAGTGCTGGGCAGTAGGAACCCCTCTTCCTTGGCTTGTGGAAATTTTCAGTGCGTTGGAGAGAAAGTGATAATTTTGCAGTCAGTCCTTGCAAGCCACCTTAAGCAGTTGGGAGGGCAATTTTAATGCTCTGGTAGAAAGCTACAGCACGGTTAAATATTCCACTGAAACAGGATAGCTCTGTGAGGCGTGCTGGCCCAGCTCCAAGGCAACTAACCCGGCTGTCTCCTGCTGGGTGAAGGATCACCTCCTGGAAGCCCTCAGGAATGCCTGCTGGTGGCAGGGATTGCTTGTGGAAAACAGGGGCCCTGCAGCAGCATTTGGCTGGCCCCTGCAGTCTGGGCTCCGCAAAGTTCAGCCGCGTCTCAGCTCGGGAATGGCTCCGAGTTTGTGCTGTCTGGGGCAGAAGCTTAGCAGGACTCAAACCAGAAATTTCCCAGTGAATAATTTTTCCGTTCCCTGGAAGTTCTGAAAGAGCGGTAGAAGTGGGTCCCCTGATTTTGTGAAATTTAGGGCAGCATGATGAAAAGCTAGAGCTATCTCACAGGTTTTGTTGATACAGAAGGCAGCACAGAAATGAGTTACATTTGTGGTACAGCTTAAATGGCATTCACAAAGTGCAGCGCTGGCACAATTTTACCATCATATTTCAACTGTTAAAGCATTTTAATTTGCGTTTACAACTCCCAGCTATAATAATAATAATTAAAATATTAATACATTTAAGCTGCATCACAATGAAAAAAACCCCCAACAATCTGCAAGAACTCAAACTGCCTCTATAGGGAGAGAATGACAGAAGATATGGTATATAGGGTTTTTTTCCCTAAGAATGTGGATCTCTTTCCACTGGGTCTTCGGAAAGGATCTGCACTTGGAATCAGCTAGAAATGAGAGATGCAGTTTAACAATCGCTGGCACTTCAGATAAGAAAGATCTTCATCAGCTTCAAAACCCCTCTCAGTGAGGGATGTGCCTATGGATCAACTAAGAGCAGAATAGTTGCTTTGTTTCTTCTCTTTCTGCACTATTACTGCGTGTACTTTGCTAAAGCAAACTGAACCTTCTCTATCAGCCGTCAAAAAGTCCTTTAAACGACTTGAATCGTGAACCCCCCTGGTTCTCAGCTGTGCTGTGCCTGACACAGGGGTCTTATTTGTACTTCCTATGATTGTATGTCTGCACATCTGCAAATGTGCTCACTGTGAGCAGATGACAGCGGCGCACTGGAGTCTTTAGAGGAAAGTTCAAGGATGGTGTTCCACGCACGAGGAAGGGGACAGGGCAGGGCAGGGCAGAGCCCAGCCGAGCCTGGGAGGGCAGAGCCAGGCAGGGCAGAGCTGGACCAGGCTGGGGGGACATGTCAAACCCAGCCAGGCCAGGTGTGGAGTTTGGGGGCTGCCGGTGTCCCAGGCTCCCTTGGCCGGGTCCCGGTCCCGCTCTGCAGGAGGGGTGGGCCAGGGGCTTCTCCCAGCTCTGCCACCCGCAGCATCCCTCCTCCATCCCTCCTCCATCGTCATCCCTCTCCCAGCTCTGGTGGGTTTTAAGGATCTTGAGGAAAAAGTTAATGTCTGGTTTTGCAAAGGGACTGAGAGAAGCCCTGGGATGCTCAAAACAAATGAACTTTTGAGACAAGATTTACAGAGCAAACTAAAATTGTTCTTCTTGCCTCTTCTTGTGTGGCGCCTCTTAGGTCTTCTTGAGAAAGTTGTTAATTGAAAGACACCACATTAAAAAAATAATCCCAAGTGGGAGTGGAGTCTGTCCCAGTTTAGCAGGCTGAAAATATTCAGCAAACTCAATAAATCTTCTCTCAAACAGTGGGATTTAGGCGTGAGTGTTTTAGCAAGCTGGGGTAGCAGTAAACACAGGCTCTTTCTGTCTCTGTGGAGGTTTAGGTTGAATATCAGGAGAAGGTTTTTCACTCAGAGGTTTTTTGGGTACTGGAACAGGCTCCCCAGGGCAGTGGTCACAGCATCAGCCTGACAGAGCTCAAGGAGCATTTGTACAAGGCCCTCTGGGATTCTTGGGATTGTCCTGTGCAGGGCCACGAGTTGGACTCGATGATCCTTGTGGGTCCCTTCTAACTCGGAATGTTCTGTGATTCTGTGGGACAAAAAGTAGTTTCTGTGAACTCCTCCTGGTTCCCCCTTTCTCGATTATTTTTGTCAAGTGTGTTGCACAGGCTGGTTTGAGATCCAAAGCAGGACATTGACGTGGGAGTTAGTTCAGAAAGAGGGGAAACAATATTTCAGAAGTTCATATTTTGGAATTATGTCACTGGGTAAGAGCTCTATAAAGAGAGTTTACACAACCCCGATTTTCCCTCATAGCAACCCATGTTGTGTAAATAAAGCTGTCCCAGAAGCAAGTGTCTGTGCTTTGCAGCCTGTCCCGTTGCACAGCACGCGTTTGCTCGGAGGCAGGATGCCTGAGGGGAGGACTGGCAGCTTGTTTTGTCCTTGTGACTTTTGAGCCTGTGTCATGGAAGGGCTCGAGCAGGCTCTTGCCCCCTTCGTACTCTGAGGCTTGATATGGTTTTTAAAGGCATAGCTATATAGGATTTCCCATTACTTGTCCACATGTTAGCCTGTCTCTGCATGTTTGTCCGCCCTGACTAGCAGTTGGTGTGTGATGGTGATTCAGAGGAAATCAGTGTTACAAATCTCACCTTTGCTAAGTAGAGATGCTGGTGTCGGGTTGCATGCACAGTTCCTCAGCAAAGACAGATGAAGGCTGGCATTTAGGCTCAGAGGTCACATAAAGCTTTGAGCGCAGATTTGGTGGTGTCAGCATCTGATGAGAAATTTCGGACATCCTTGAAGAATATCCTGGTATTCCAGTTGCCTTTTGCTGCCATTTTAATCAATGTTTGATCATGTTTATAGCAGCCTTACAGTACCTGAAGGTGGCCCACAAGAAAGCTGGAAAGGAACTTTTGACGAGGGTGTGTAATGATAGGACAAGAGGGAATGGCTTTAAACCGAAAGAAGGCAAGTTTAGATTAGATATTAGGAAGAAATTCTTTACTGTGAAGGTGGTGAGACACTGGCACAGGTTGCCCTGAGAAGCTGTGGATGCCCCATCCCTGGAAGTGTCCAAGGCCAGGCTGGGTGGGGCCCTGAGCAGCCTGGTCTGGTGGAAGGTGTCCCTGCCCACAGCAGAGGGGCTGGAACTGAGTGATCTTCAAGGTCCCTTTCAGCACAAACCATTCAATGAATGATACCTAAGTCTGAACCAGAAGCTGTAGTTTCGGATCTTGAATCAAAATTTTGGAAGTAAACTTGTACACAGGGATTGCACCCAGGTTCCTGGAATTCTTGGAGTAGTTTTAGAGCCTCATCCAAACCCCAGTAACATTATTAGAAGAGCTTCATCTGACTCAAAATGCAATCATCAAATTGTTTCTAATGTGCCACACCTGGAGAGCAGTGCCCGAGCAGTGCCTCAGTCACTGCACTGCCAGCTGCTCCTCGTTATATTGGAAGACTTGTTCTGTTCCTCTGGGTTTGATGTTCATCAGGATGCCCGATTCTGGTTCCTGCTCAGCAGAGCTGTTGGAGAGCTGCCATGCTGTCCCACAGATAGAGGGGCCTCTGCCCTCGGGGCTTTGTTGGGTGTCGGAGCAGGGCCACGGGTAGAGCCATGGGCAGAGCAGTCATTCTGCTGTCCTCAAGAACGCAGGCAGCTGAAAGCAATTTAAACAAATCCTAAGGTGTTTCTGGGGTGGCCTGCTAGAGAGTTGGTGTAGCTCGCTTCCTTGCCTTGAGGTCAGGTAAACCCTACCTGCACCATTTCTGGCAGATATTTGTCCAGCCCCTTCTTTCTCTTTATTGTCCTCTGCCCATAATCACGTCCATAGTCTGCCTCCAGGCACCCCTGAAACTGAAAGCGTAGGGTGGGAATTTTGTTGCAGTGCTCGCAGGGACCACGGAAACAATGCATTTCAGCAGGAGTGAGTTACTGCTTTCGAGGTGAATTCAGGGGAAGAAAATGGCTGCAGCAGCTTTGAGCAAAACGGCAAACAGAAATGGCACGTAGATGTAGGTAAGGTGTGGGGGTTTTTCTCGTGGAAGCAGTGAACGGCGTTTTCTGCAGCACGAAGGTCCACAGAACTTGACTGAAAATCAAGCTGCAAGAAGATATTTTGGGAATGCTGCATCTACATGGAAGTGGCAAGCTATTGAGTCTTCAGGAAAATCCCCACCCAAGATAAAAAATAATGCATTAGCTGTGTTTGGTAAAGCAGTAACAAACGTTGACTTGAAGGTCTGTTGCTCAGTTGATGTTCAGCTTCACATCCTAGACAGCTCCTGTGTTTAAAAAAAAAAAAAAAAGTCTTGGAAAGCTCTTTGGGCAGTCTGTGTGCTGCAATGTTTGGATCAGTTGAGAAAAATGCACTTACCAAAGCTTTCTGAAAGCTTTGTGGATGACCTTGCTGAGCTCTCTTGGGCACAGTCCTGTTGCAGAAAGAAAAACAGATGGCAAAGACTGCCGAGCATAAAATTGCCATTTTCCTTCTTTATTTTTGTATGTACCTTCCCATGCTCAGGGGAGGGAAGCTGCCCACATATGTTACTTCTTATTAATTGCATTTATTCAGATCAGCAGAGCTGTTGGTGGTGGAGAGCGTTTAGAAACACGCATCTCTTTGCAAAAGGAGTGCTCGCTGCTGTTCGCCGTGATGCAGCACGTGTGAATCAAAGCAGGCAGGAAGCCTGCCAGCTCTGTGTCCGAGTGCAGTGCCTGTGATCTGCTGCACCGAGGCACTGATAAATGGAAGCAAACTTCGGCTTTAAATAACTTGTTACCTCAGTGGAGCAGGCCTTTGCTGCCTCTCCCGTCTGTAAGGGCACGGCTCCACCAGTGCCTCCAGATGACGGGGAGAGTGCCAGGAATGCCACTTGCAGTGATCAGAAACAGGTGGAACATCTGCTTCTCGTGCTGGTCACCTTGAGGTTCAGGTAGGAATTTTTTAAGTTGCTACTATTATTTGTATTAGAACCAAAGCACAGCAGACGGCAGAGTGTGAGTCAGCAGCTGAGGATGTGGTCGCTGGGAGTGAATCGGTAGAAACCCATGCAAATGTTCCAGGATTAAAGGTATGTTTGAAACAAAAGTGATGCCTGATGCTACAGTTCACCATCAAAGTAGCAAATTATTTCTACCTTAGAAGCAGGAATAAAAATCAAAACCCAGCCTCGTGTACAAAGCACCTGACTCCGTGTTCCTCTCCCAAGCTGCTGGTTTTTCCAAGCGCTCCAACTGCTGCAGTTCGGGCAAGGCAAATCTCACACCAGTACATGTTCCGATGCAAATCCCATATTTTAAAGACAGTGACTGGCAAAAGGCTGGCTTGATAAGAGTGATTCCATGATGAGAGCTACTCAAATACCCCTACTCTTGGTGTGCCTGGAAGCGGCCCTCTTTGACACTGGCTGGAGCTGTTTAGAGAACTCTATAGCTGTGCACGAAGGCTGTGAAAACAGAGAGGCTGCTTTCGATGGCAATATTGTGCGGAGAGGCAGACACAGAGGCAGCCTGTGTGCAGCACAGTGTCTCTGGGACGAGCACACCATAATTGCAGCACAATTGCCATGCCTTCTGTAAATTAAAGAGTGGAACTCGCCAGCAGTTAAGGATTTTAACTGCACGGCTATCACGGCCATAATGTTGAAAATATATTTTATGATTTAAAAGCTTCTATATGTGTGTTGTGTGGTTTGAGATGGCCCATGGAGCACTGCAAGCGGGTAACAGACTGGAAAGCATTTCTCTGTGCTTTGCTGCAGAAGTTAGCAGTGCCAAAATCACGGGCTTTCATCTTATGCTGCTGAAAGCAGCAGTAGGTGCTCTTCTGCTCAGTCTTCATTTGAGCCAATGTTTCCTCCTTCCCCTGCAAAACAAAGTGCTCTGCTCTTCCCCCTTCCCCAGTCTAATCCTTCAGGACCCCTCAGTGCAGCGTGGCAGAGGAGAGGAAGGTCGGAGGGATTAATTGCAGGGTTGAAGAGATGAGGATGGGCAGGAGAGGACACAGGGCTCTGGTGGGCAGCAGTCGCCTCGGGCAGGGGGTTCTGACTGCCCGGCCAAAGTGGGGCCTCTGTGGCTGGACACCTCAGCTGGCTGCAGGTCACAGCCACCCTCCCACGCTGGCATGAGCTCCTGAACCTCCTGTGCCTCCAGCGTGGCAAGTGCAGACAGGCAAGAGTTTGCAGCTGTTTTGCTCTAGTACATTCTGGGCTGAAACAGAGGCATTTCTGGAGCTGATGTAGGAGCTCAGCCCTGTAATTTTGGAGGATAGTGCAGCAACCTGATGGTCTTTCTCACTGCAATCCAGCACTGCATCTGCACGTGTGCATATCCTCGCTGAGCTTTCAGACAGCAGGCAATATTTGCCAGATAATCTTGTGGCATGGGTGGCTTTAATGATTTAACTAGGACAATGGAAAATTTTAGTGGCGGAAGCAAGATTTGGATTGTATTTTCCACAAAACCAGTTAGTGCCCCAGCCATTGCTTATCAGTTCCTCCCTTGCTGCGTGAAATACATTTCCTGTACCTGGAAGGGAACAGCAGCAAGGTATTATTTGTGGGTGAGTCTGGCAGTGAGGCTGCAGTAGTGCCCTGGATAGTTAATGTCTGCTTATTTTCCTCTCCTTCTCAAGTGCAGTGCTGTGCCTTTTCCTCCGTCCTACTTCAAGTACTTTTAATGTTCTGCAGCTCATTGTCAGTTTGCAAAGCCATTCACATAGCAGTGAATCAGAGTTGTACCTGGAGGAAGAATGGAGTCATTTATTTCAGCACACAAGGTTCCCAACTCGAGATTTGTCCCTGGAGGAGGTCAGCAATCTTATTTGTGGGTTCTGCGCTAACCAGAACTGGAAAGGTTTGCAGGGCTCCCTCTGTAGCACCGGGTTTCATGCTCCTTGAATCCTTTTAACTGCAGGAGTGTTGTTTCAACCTTGACCTGAGGACAAGGAGTTCACTCTTTTCTGTCTATCCTTTTAATGGACTTAAATGAGTAACCAAAGAGACTCCCTTGGCCTGGCCCTACCCATGAATGGGGGTGTTTAGGCAGTTTCTCTGACCCTGTCTGTGATTCATGGCTTGACCTAACTCACCCTTGCATCCAGAAACTGTTGGCTGTCTCTTTTCACTGTATCCTTCACCCACATCTCTGTTTCTCAGTCAGTTTACACCTCATCTTCGTGATTTTTGCACTGGGTGTTGTGGGGCTGCGTGGTGAGCCAGGAGATGGATGTTGCTTCTCCTGCAGAGTGGCACCAGCAGTAGGGCTTGCTCTGGTCAGGGTGTGTGAAATGCACGTCAAACTCTCTAAATACCTTCTTCTGTTCAGTTTCAAGCAGCCTTCCCCGGCATCTTTTGGACTGGTATGTTGGCAAGGCACCTGGTGGTAATGTCTGGGGGCATTGGGTATTGCACCTGCATACCTGCCCAGCCAGCAGCAACACTGGGAAAGTCCTCAAATGGTGCTAAAGCCCCGTGGAACAACAGTAAGTTGAAAATATTCAATCAGGATAAGAGGGGAAATAAGACCATCCAAGAGAGGATTAAAACATCAAGCCACGGTGAGGGGTCTGTGGATGCTGAGGGTAATAGAGAACAAAACCCTGCTTCATTCCTGCCAGTTTCCTTCTTGCCCTGTCCTTGCAACAAAAAGAAGAGGAGAAGGCTCTCGGATAAGAAGGAAAATGCTTTTGTGCAAAACAGCCCGTGGACCTGCTCTTTCCTGAGGCTGCTGAGTGAAATCATTTAGCAGGGTTACAAAAGGGCTGGCTAGCATGTGGGTGTTAATAGCATTTGCAGCTATGTAAGCAGCAGTAACAACAGCAGAGTAATCAAATCTCGTCTTTCAGAGGGGAAGTTGATCACCTGAGTGGGTCTGGGATTTCCCCTTGCACGACTGCCAGGTATCTCCACAGGCTAATTGAAATGTCGAGGGCTGTCTGGGGCCGGGGGCATGGCAGGGGCTGGGTGCATCTAATCTCTGAACACACGGAGCAGCTCTGGTCACGCTCCTGCCCCGAGGCCTGATCGCTCCCTGGGTACTGCTGTCTCTTATCTCTGGCTGCGCCTTCCTGCTTTTTTATTTCTGGTTTTTTTCCTCTTGAACTGGGCTTCAAATGCATTGCTCCGGCAGAGTCTTAACTGTTGGGTGAGATCTCTCCATCTCTGCTTGCAGCTTCCTTCGCTGACTTTTAACCCGAGAGCAGTAGAAAACATGGCTGAGAGGAGGCAGCCACGGCCCTCGCACCTGACCAGACCCTAGGCAAGAATCATCTCCATCTCATTTTCTCTTGGTGCAGCTTTTCTCTCTCTTACTGTTTGATTCGCTGAATCTGGGGGCCGCTGGCTCCAGACTGGCTGCCTCAGGTGAGGTTTCTGCCGCAGGCTGCAGCATCTGTCTCAGCCTCCTCTTCAGCTTCTGTGCCTTTTCTTTGTATTCACCTGCCTCTTATTTCCAGTAGGAAGCTCCAGTCCTGAGGGCTTCCCATCTTGAGTGCAGAGGGGCAGCTGAGGGTCTGCCCTGCTGGACATTTGGATCCTCAGCAGGCATCTGCCAGCCAGCCTGATGGGAACAGGGAGAAAAACGACCACTTTTGTCTAAAGAAGAACCACCTTCATGTTTTTGGGCAGTGGCTGATCCCTGTGAGACTGGAACCCTGGCCCACTGGGGTGCAAAAGTAGAAAGAAAGATGGGCCTCTGCTTGTATAGGGGAGAGCGCACTGATGCCAGGGAAGGGGGACTGTGTGGCAGCAAGGCTGGCTGCTGCTTCTGGCAAGCTCTTCCTGCGTCAGTGTTGCCTTCCTTGGAGGTGTTTGAGGTGAAAAAAATAGCCTTGGAAAACAACTGGTGTGCTCGGGGAAGTGATGGGAAATGCTTCGGGAAGTGGTGCCCAGAAGACAGAAAGGCAAGGAGCTGCTGGCTGGTGCATCTGTCTGACAGGCTGATGGCAACAGCGCCTGGCCCAGCATCTTCCCCTGGCTTCCAGACAGGCTCTTCCCGAGCCTTTGCTTTCTGCCTTCATGCTTTTTTTGCCTTTTCACATCCTAGCCAGAACCGGTTTTGTGGAGGGACTGGAGCAAAACCATCAAAGCTAATAATTCTGGCATTCCTTCTTGGTAACACTCAAGTGTTTGCTGAGGTATTTTAGTGCTTGACTCCTGCTTTTTTCCAGGCGTAGGCTTGTTGACTTTAAGTAGCCATCAAAAGAGTGCTCGGAGCCAGTGAGCAGTGCTCATGGAGAGCTTGAGGACAGGCTGAACCTGTGGTAGATCACCTCGCTCAGGTGCTCCTCAGCCAGGGCAGTGGATGTGGCCTCAGGGCTCCCCTCTCCAGCTGTCACACGGGAGTGGAGACCTGCAAGGCCATGTCTCGAATCCTGTGACACGTGCTGTGGAGAAAGCCTTGGTGAGCAAGTTGGCCCTGGGAGGTGTTCTGACTGCAGGAAGCTGCGGGAGATCTGTCTTTTCTGTAGTTTCCTCCCTTTAGTGAGGAAAGCATGGGCAAAACCAGGTCCTCCTCCAAGGGTGTCCTGTGGAGACCCCCAGGGAAAAGCCAGTCTTTTCAGAAGGAACTGGAGTGCCAAGAACTTTCTCCAAGGGGAGCGTTGATCCCATTATATTCTGAAAATCATTTCCTACCGCGCTGAGGAGCTGGCTTGCCAAAGCGCAAATTACCCAGCGAGGAAATCGCTGCCTCCACATTCATTCGTAGCTCCTTTGTCTGTTCCGTGCTTGGCTGATGTGTTAGGTAAATATTTGTACAACACAGAGAATTGCCTCCCTTTCTTCTCTTTTCCAAGGGTCAGAGAGATGTCAGCCACTGGCACTTCTGTGCAGCCAGGCTTCTGTGTTTGCTGGGAGGCAGGCTCCGTGCCAGCCGCGGAACAGCCAGGCTGGCTGGCTCTGGTGGCCAGCACCCCTTCCCAGAAGAGGCAGCTTGCTGGTGCTTCGTCCTGAGCTTATTCCACAGGGCAGTGGAGTGCTGAGTTTAACAATGAAACCAAATAACCTCTCCCCTCTGCACGAAAGAAAAAAACCTTCTTCTCTTGGTGTCCTCCCTCGGTGAATCTCCAGGGCTGAACTGACTTCTGTTGCCTTTTTTTATTTTTGCCCTGATTTACTTGGTTCCTCTCTTAGGCAGCTGGGCTTCAGTGGTCCTTGTGGCTCCCTTGCAGCTCAGGATATTCTGTGGTTCTATGATTCTGGGTCTATTCTCTGTAAAAAAAAGCCTGCTGTCCTCTCCCACTGCTGCAAGGAGCCCTCAAAGTAGCAAGTGCTGAATTTCACATGAACTGCAAAGTCTGTTTCAGCCCCATTCCGAGTGGGGCCATGTGTCCAGTTGCAGGACACTCACAAACAGTGGTTTCTGCCTCATTGCTCTGAACAAGGGAGAAACTCACCAGTTACACATAAAATTATTTAAAGACAAAGGAATTTCTCCTTTTTTCCCATGACAGTCAGTCCCTGAAGCACAAGATGTGCTTAACTGCATTAATCAGTAGATTACTCACCCAGAGTCTGAAAAATCTTCTGCAGAAGACAAATACTGACCTTGATATTTTTAGTCTTAAGCTATAAGCTTCAAATCAGAATCGGGGGGTGGGGAGATCTCGATCAGAAATGTGTGACTGTTCAGCATCTGACAGGGCCTGAATGAAACCCACACATCCAAGCCAACACCCACGTCAGGAAAGCAGGACACCCTAGTTGCCTCTGAGCCTTGTCTCTCGCTTGAATCTCTGGCTACTTTCATGTTTTTCCACATTTCTTGCACTTTCTTTTTGTTAATTGCCCCCTTTGATCAGCACACCATAGGAGTGTGTTCAACACTTCAACATCTTCACTTTCTGCTCACCTCTGCCAGACCCTGTGGGACCCAGATTCAGGAGCAAGTAGAGACAGAGTTTTTTAACCCTATTTGTAGTTACAATAACTGGCCGAGAGCTTGGCGCAGCCAGGGAGGGGGATCTGGCAATGGTCTCTTTGTGAATTCTGGTTCCTGGGGTGGTTTGGGGTTTGCCTTGGCCTCTGTGTAGCCCAGAGATGTTTGGGAGATGATCTAAGCCACGTGGCTCGTAAAAGCCCCCTCCAAAGCAAACGGATGGAGCGTGCTCCTGCCTAAGGCACAGCGAGTCTCCCGTGCTGCTGACGGGGTGGGCAAGGTGTAGGTGGGTGGCTTGGGTGAAGGTGGGTGTGCTGGCTGTGAAACAGCAGATGTTTCCCCGGCAGTGGGCTGTTCTTCCCCCTCACAGCAGGTCCCTGCCACCTCTGGCTGTAGGAATGGCGTAGAAGGCTCAGACCATTCACCTAAACGTGCCTGAAGCTGTCGGGATGGTTCCCTGTGCGTACCAAGGCAGCCAACTTCTGTGGGCCTCCTAGAGCTTTGGGGAGGAGCTTTTTCCAGTTTTAAAGAAAATGAGGGGAGAGCCTGGCTCCGCTCCCTGGTATGTGGGTACTGAGCTGGGCTGCCACGAGCCTGGGAGAAGCCAGGGCCGATGGAGGGTTTGGCACTTGCCCCTCGCGCCGGAGCCGTCGCGCGGCACGGGCACGGCGCTGAGCTGCTGGCAGGCGGGTTGGTTGCTGAGTAAGTGCCAAAATGTTTATCAGATCTGAAAACCACATGGTGTGAGGCACTGTAGCACTGCTGAGAGGTCTGAGCTCTGCTCACCAGCACGGTCTCGTTAGTGGTGGGGGCAGCGGGCACCGGGAGCTACGAGGTTCTGCTGCACCTGCTCGTCTTTGTCCCTCCTACGCCCAGGAGGTCACTCCAGTTTTGGAAGGAAATCAGAATTGATCCTGGCTTCTGGATTGAGCAGAATGAGAGGGGAAGGGAGTTTCAAATGAAGTTGCTTTGAACCTGGAAGGTGACTTCACTTGAATAGCAATGTCCTTGAGTGCGTCACTGCCAATATTTTAGGTGTTGCAGATGAGTGTCCGTAATTTCCTTCAAGAAAAGGAAATTGAAGCTTTTATTGTGAAAATAGGGGCATATAAGAATAATATGCTTTCAATGGTTAAATTAATTGTTAATCTAGTTATTGTCTTCTTTTTCTTTGGCACTGCTAGTTGATAAAAATTGATGTTCTTTAGTTTGACCAAGGGGATTATCTGAGTAATCTAAAAAAAAGTTCCCAGCCCTGTGGTGATTAATGAAATCTCTGACATGTATTTTAGAACTATGATGAATCTTTAATTTAAGTATTAAATTAATAAGAAGGAGGGAAGAGCTTTCAAGGACAATAAAGGCAATTTTTCTCTCTGTGCCAGTCTGCCAACTCCAAGCAGCATAAACAACTCCTGGTCTCTGCTGGACCATTCCAGACTGTTAGAGGCCTCTCAGCCTTGTAAAGACCAGTTTATTCTGGTGACTGCTACCCTTTTTTTTTTTACCCTGTTCCCTGACACCTTTCTGTTTCCTCTGCACAGGATACGAAAGCTGGAGGGAGCTTGCTAAGGTTCTGTCAGACACCAACGTCCCAGGCGGGGACACAAGCCTTCAGCTTGCCTACCCCCAGGAGCTGGGACACCAGGTGAGGAGGCTTGGGCTGCCCTCGGAACACGCAGAAGGGCAGCCCTTCCTTTCTGATGCCGGCCCCAGAGACATCTCTCCCTTCACACAGGAAGGAGAGCTCGCCACAGGGCTGAGCTGACTCACCGCGATGTGAGCGGACAATGGTTCCGCTGTCGTCCATTAAGTTATTTTAGATGTGCTGAGCATGGTGGTGGGACGGGGCTGGCTGGGTCTGTGGCACAGGAAGGCAAGATAGAAGCAGAAGTGAAAGGTCAGGAGAGAATTTGTTGCTCTCCAGTGAAGCACGTCTCAGTGCTGTTGACTGAAGGCAGTGCTGGAAGAACTGTTGCTTGGACATTAATGAAACCCGGATGGGGAGAAAAAAACCCCCAGAGAATGACCTAAGTTTTAACTCTGTGCTAGCAAGCAGTTATAAAATACTGTCATCCTTTCCTCTCAATCATTCACCATGGAAATGTGCAGTCAAAAAAGCCAGGGAGCATTTTCACCCTGTTATGTCCGTGATAAGTGGCCTGTCCTTTGGAAGGGGAGCTTGAGAACTTGTTTTATTTTCTCATATGTTCTTGTGACCAGGTTTGAGCCCTCTTGTAGAGCTTGTATAGAACTTTCTTGTACTTGTCAGTCCCATGTCATTTATCAGGTTATTTTGACTTCTCTCTACCTGTATTTCAGATCCAAGATCTGCAAAGAGGTGGGAGGAATAAATCAAATTATGCAGCTGTGGACAGCCCTGTCCCATGGATGCCAGAGGTGGGTGCCTTTCTCCATCATTTTGTGTGAGGGGGGTTATAGCTAGAGACCTGTACGGCAAAAATGAAAGGCAGGGACGTCTGCCTGGAAATTAATTCACTTTACTGGAAGTCCGTTCCCTATCACCTTCTCCCTGCTTAATGACACTTACAGACCTGAGTAATCATCTGGAAAGACTGGAGAGTCCAGATTCCAGATAATTTGGTGTCTCCACCAGTCCTCAAGGCTCCGAGCACCCGCCCGCAATTCCCTGAGAGCAGGCAGCCCCCTCTGTCTTCCTGAAAAGTGCAGTTTATTCAGGGCTGGGGTGTGCAGGGCCAAGCCTTCACCAAGCAAATACCTGCCTGTGGCACACAGAAGTGCCACGCTGTGCTCTTGCTCTGGCTTTCGTCATCCACCCCCTGCGTGTCCTGCGTGGAGATCTCTCCACTTCGGTGGCACTTCCATGAACAGGGACCCTCCCGGGTGACCCTTGCAGACTGGGGTGAACACTCCCTTTGTTTCCCTCACGCTTCGATTATTCTTTCCTCCCCTGTTCCCTTATCTCATCATTGCTCTTCAGATAAGGGAGCAATGCAGCCTGCTTCTAATGAGCGGGACACCAGCCAGGGGGCATTTAGTTAATGGAGCCAGCTCGCTGAATTCCTCAAGGTGATTAGAGACCTGCACGAATTAAAGGGCCCCTGTGACTCCCCCAGGGAGGGAGCAGGCTGCTGGGCCTGCACCCAGGACTCCAGATCTCACTGGTGATGGAGGGAGCATGTGTCCATCCAGCCGTAGCAAGGAGCAGCTCGGGTCCCTGCGGCATGAAGCAGCCAGCACCAGTCAGCTCCAGTGCCCAGAACCAGGGCAGACCATTGACCTGCTCTGCTGGGGGCCAGCTGGAGCCTGGGGCCTTCCTCCAGCGTGCAGGCAGGGCTGCCTCCCAGATGAGCAGCTGCTGGCCAGGAGCCAGCGGGGTGTCAGGGGCAGGGCTGCTGCTGTGCCCAGGGATGGCACCGAGCATTTGCTGCTCCCCTCTCCCATGGCACCAGGCAATGCAGGCTGTGCGTGGCGTCCCCCAGCTTCCCCGAGGCTTTGCCCTGTGTCACTGATCCCCTCCCTGGAGATTTCTCAAAGCAGGTGAATCTGGACGGTGGCCAGCTGTGGTGTGCGATGAGCCTTTACCGGGTTGGAGGTGCAGCTGGTGAGGTGCACACTGTGGCCTGGACACTCTTCTCTTTGGCTTTCTAAGGCAAAATTTCCTGCCCTGAGGGTCAGCAGAGTCCCCCTGACTGCAGACAGAGGCCAGTGGTTCACCAGCACCAGCTGCAGGAGGTGGAGAGGGATCCACGGACGCAGCTCTATATAGAGCTGCTTGTTGTCCTCCTAACCACCGACTGAAATTTCTCCCAGCCTGGGGATTAAGTTTTTCTGTGACTCTGCCCAAATTAATTACCCAGGATCTATAATCCCGTTGTGGTCTTCCCACAGCATCTCTAATAACTTAATTGCAGCCTGATTCCTGGGGCGAGGGACACCAGCTTGCCTCACACAGGTCGAGGAGCTGGGCTTTGTTTGAGTAGAGAGGCATATTCCTGACAAACATAAATAATTAAGAGGGTTGCAGGGTGAGCTGGCAGCCAGCATTGCCAAAAAAGGACAGGTTTCAATTTTCCTCTCAGTTTCAGGATATGAGATAGGCAGCTTAAGTCTTCAGCCTTGGGTAATGAGGTAGGGAAGTGTGCTGGTTGGAAGTCTCTAACTGAAGTTTTGCTCTGGCATCTGGGGGAAAGCAGCGTTCAGCCTCGCTCCTGGTTCCTCAGGGTGCCCGTGCATGTGATGATCCCTGTCCTTACTGTCACTTCCAGGCACCAGAGCAGTCTTCCAGCTCCCACCATCACCCACTGCTCCTCAGAGGAGGCTGGAGAGCTGTGGGGTGTTTTGTTTCATTAATTCAGAAAGGTGCCTGACCTGCGCTGTGGGCTGTGAGTGCCACTGTTTGACGCTGCTGTAGGCGTGGGGAGGGCTGTCAGACAAGTGACTGGTTGGCCAGACTGTTCTCATTTACCTCTGCAAAAGCATCTGCTCAGTTCTGAGAGGAGGAAGGTCTGGGCGGTGCTGGGGTGCATTTAAAACATCCCTTCCTCCTTCACGTCTGCACAGCCTCAGGAGTTCCTTGCCTCGGAAGGGAGGTGTGAGGGATGTCCAGGGGCACAGCCCCTCGCAGGCAGCCCCTGTACAGTTGTACAGGTGCTGCACGAAACCAAAGGATTGTGCTGGAGTAATGTCCTGCTACCAAACCTGCCCGAAGAGGAAGCGTCCTTTCCTGAGAGGACTGAGAGACAAAGCTGTTGCTGCTCCGCTCGTGTCCCTTCCCTGTCTCCTCGTGCCCATCCAGACAGGGGGGCTGTGTTGCTAACTTCTCTTGATGGATTCCCACAAGTGCCCAGCACAGCAGAGCGTGCAGCCAAGCCCAGCTGCTGGCTGCTGAATGTCACCCAGTCAGGGGAGCCGGGCCAGGCAGGAGGAGGGGCTGCAGCCACTCTGAGGAGACAGAAGAGTCTTACAGCCTCAGGAGTTTCTAGTTGGCAGCACAATGTCGCCTTTCTTCCCTGGCTCAGGCCCTCTCTGTGCCCTGTTTATCATTCCCTGGGCTGCGTGCAGCTACGCAGCTGATTTGCCTCTGTGATGCCAAAGCCACCCGGGATTCAATTCGGAAAGCCTTCTCTTCTCCATCCTGCTCCAGTTACAGGGCAGGAGGTCGTGTCTCTGCTGCTGCACTCCTCTCAGCTCTGCTGCTTGCCCCGATCTTTCTTCCCTGGCCTCCTCACTCAGCAGAGCCCCTGGGTGTGGGTGCCACCCCCCAGATAGTTTTGGCATGTTAGGGTTTGGGCTAGGAAGAGGTCTGGGCTCTGTGTGTTCCTGATCCCCCTCTATGGTCAGTTTTTGTAGCAGGGGCTGATAATGTGACATTTCTCACTGGAAGGAAACGGAAATACCAAAGCCTTTTACTGCAGGGCCGGGGCTGCAGGCAGGCATTACTGCAGCGTGGGAGGGTCAGCGCTGGGGTCAGACCGGCCACGCTCCCACAGCCCTGCAGGGGCACGGCCGCATCGGTGCCAAAGCCAGGGCCTGGCCCAGCTCTCCCCTCCCTGCACTTGTGGGGGTTCAGCTCTCCCTCGCTGGGACGGTGCTGTCACTGTGCCCCTGGCGCTGTGCTCGGGAGGGTGACAGCCTGCCCGGCCCTCCCTGGGGAGCAGAGCCCCGGTGCTGTGCTCGGGAGGGTGACAGCCTGCCCGGCCCTCCCTGGGGAGCAGAGCCCCGGTGCTGTGCTCCAGGACATGCTCACGCTGTGCTGACCGTGCCCTCGGTGTGTGGCCTGTGCCTGTTCTGGGTCTGAGCCACGATCCTGCACTGCTGCTATTCCAGCAGGGTGATGAGCAACTGGGAAGAGGTGTTGGGACAGGGAGAAGCCTCAGGGGCAGGAGGAGCCCTCTGAATGGGAAGCCACAGATCACATAAAACCAGCTCCCATTGAAAGCTCAGACTCATGGCTTCTATCCCTGATTCTGGCCAAATCAGCCTGTTGAGAATTCTCAAAGCAGATGTTTTTAAGTGGAGAAGGGGAACTCGTTGCTTGCTAGGTCCTAAATTTCCAGCCCTTTACGAAACAGGGCCAGGTTGTTCCAAGCCGGAAAGTCAAACGTAGCGACGATGGTTTAGAAAATCCATGGACATTTCTGTGTGCACGAATTGGGAGTTGTGGTGATGTTGATCTATAACTGCAATCTGCAAAAGCCCCAAGCAGGAGATTTTTCCAGCATGTTCCATGAGAGGATACTCGTATAGCAAACAGAGGAATTTCTCAGCTGCCTGTAATGGGCAGCCATGAATTGGGTCGGAGGGACAGAGGTGATAGAGTTTCAAAACAGCTGCTACACTGGTGACTCGTGGGGGCCTAAAATTAAAGCCTAGCTCAGTTTTCAGTCCCAAAGCAGCACTTTGGGCAGCCAGCACTTATCTGTCAATAATGTTCTTTTTTTCCCTTTAAGAGGAAACAGAAAGTAAGTTAAGCTGCTGTAACTCAGGATAAAATCTGTTGATTTAGAAAATATTTCTAAATCGCATGCAAGAAATACTTATTATTTACCAGTTAAATTATTTCTAGTAGCTGTGAGTGCAGGAAAGCAAAGTGGTCTCATTAACTTCTGCCAGAATCTCCTCTCAGGAGGCTTTATAAAGACTTTGGAGGCAGGAGTGTTGGGCTAGAAATCTCAGGAATTCTCTCTTTAAGTATTGATGGTACACCTAGTACAGTGGTGTCTGCCTTATATTTTAGTGGGCTGCCCTCTCCCTAGTACTGCCAAACTGTGCAGTAAAGTGTTGTATTGCAGTGGGACTGGTCCAGGCTCTGCTCTGCAAACATTTGAGCAAGTCTCGCCGGTCTTTTGGGATTTGCCTCATAAATATCTGGTTCTGCGTTTGGGCTGCCCCGTGTCAAAGCCAGGCCAGCTTCCTTGCAGCCCCGAGCTTTGGGAGCATCCCCTGGGTCTGTCTTCGGAAGGAGCGGATTGCAGTGCCAGCCTGTCCACGGTGTGGGAGTGTTGTGCTGCGTTTCACGGAGCCCTGAGCCTGCTGCCTGCAGCGTGCGAGCAATCCTCCAAGGAGGAAAGCCAGCGTCGCTCGTGGGTAGCAGCAGGCGTCCGTAGGACTCCGTTTCTGGCAGTGACTCTCTGTGGGAGCCCAGCCTGTCCCTCTCACTTCATGTTCCTCAAGAAACAGCAGTTGTCATTATTTGATTTGGCTGGGAAGAGCAGTGTAAGACCCTTGGGCGTGAGCCTGGATTTGGCCAAGGGGCACGGGACTGCACAGCAATTAAATTCCGGTTCCGTGCTTGTCACGCTTGCAGTGATTTATTTGTATCGCGAGTTCCTGGGGAGTCCCGGGTTTCTCTTGGCTGCGTCCATCACCCCGAGCCCTCCGTCTGCCTCCACTCTGAGTTCCTACATTGCTCTGAGGAGTCACATCCCCTTTGTCTCGCTGCTTTTCCTCGTGTCTGGGGGGCAGAATCCAGGCTGTCGGCAGAGGAGGGGATGTTAGTGGGGGGCATCATGGGCTTGCAGGCATCCATCAAGGCCTGGCAGTGAGGACAGCAGTGAGAGAGGCTGCTCCAGAGCAGCAGTGGTTGGGAACGTGCTTTGCCTGGCACACAGAAGTGGTTTTCACGTGCACGACTAAAGTCCACAGCTCACAAGGAGCATTCCTGGTGCGGAGCCAAATCTGCTTCACGGCCTTCCTTCGAGCCACAGTTTATTTCCAAACACACCCCCGGCCCACCATCCTGGGAAGAATAACTCAGTGGAGAAGTTCCTCTGCCAGGAGTGCACGGGGAGGTTGGACCCTCCTCCGCCGTGCTGCTTCAGGCCTGCGAGAGCCTCCCCAGCGAAAACTAAGAATTTGCTGCCATCTGTAGACATTTGGGTGCTGTTCAGGCCCTTTCCCCAGCCCTGCTCCCACAGCCCTTATATAGGCAAGGCAGCCACAGCAAAACCTCCCCGGTCCCAAGGCAACCTATTCCTTTCTGCAGCATTTTGCCATCTAAGGTAGCTCGTACCGTCTCCAGCTTGTTTATTCTTCGCTGTTGGATGCCAGTCCTGCGAGGAGGGTTTCGGCATCCAGCTCCACTGGTTGCAGGCAGAAACTGGGCTTTGCTGGGGGGCAGGCAGTGATTCCCTTCTGAATGGCTCTGACAAAAAAAAGTCTGTCCTTTGAGGAGCGTGTTGCTGAAGTCCCACAGTGGCCAGCAAGCTTCTCCCAGCCTGGCTGTGCTCCAGGTCTCAGCTGGACACTGACAGCCTCTCCCGATGGGGCTGGCTGCGTGCGGGGACCTGTACTCACCCTGCACACCCTCCTGTGCTGTGCAGGGTGGACCCCCCACTTCCCTCAGTGTTTCTGTGTCTCTGCAGGCACATGGAGGCCATGCTGCCCGCTGACCTGCCTGTGCTGCTGCTCCCCGCCCCGCCGGGCCTCCATCTCCCTGTCCCCACCGTCCTCCATGAGCTTTACCTCTGAGACATGCTTGGAGGAGGTGATCTGCCATCTCCCCTCCCTAGCGCGTCCCCTCTTCCTCAGGTCAGGAAAACAGCCCTGACATGGCGAGGGAGTCCAAAACACCTTCTTGCAGAAGGTGAGACGTTAGGTCGTGGGGAGCTGTTGGCACCCTGCCGTGTGTTCCACACCACGGCCTCAGAGCACAGCCCTCTGGCCAAACACCTCCCTGAGGCAGCGAGCCCCAGCCATGTAACCGAGATGTCCCGAGCAGTAGCACGGTTCCCTGGTGCCATTCAGTCACGTGTGCCCACCCCACAGCCTCAGCAGATGAGAAGCAGGGCTCTGGACCCATGTCTGCTGCAGACCAGTCCATCGCAGCAGAGGAACCTTCCTTCACTCTCCCAAGCTCTCCAGTACTGGGGCCGTGGCCAAGGCTGTCAGAGCAGGGCAGGGACACAGGGCATGGATGCAACAATTCACGGTGCCCCACTGCTGCCTTCTAGTTCCAGGGCCAGGCCAACCTGCACGTGTTTGAGGACTGGTGTGGCAGCTCCATTGAGCAGCTCAGGAGAAACCTCCACTTCCCCCTCTTCCCTCACGTGAGTACGACCACGATATCCACTGTCCTGCACTTCCCAGCTCGGCTTCCCAGCTGGATCCCCCCTGCTCCCTTCACATCCTGTCCCTCTCTCCCTCTGTCCTGCTGTTTGTTAAAATCCACCACCTCCCTCTCAACCATCTCCTCTGCCCTCCTGCTGAGGGAGCAGGAAGCTTTCACAAGGGTTCAAGTGTGGCAGCTCTTGTGCTGCTCAGGGGAGGGTCATTTCACACATGCTGGCCTGCCAGGGCTCAGGCACGGGCCGAAGGAGCCCTGTGTTTGGTGCTGTCCTTCCAAGTGGCTGAGGAGTGCCACGTCCTGTCCCCACCATCCCAATGGCATCCCCCGTGCAGCTTTTCCCTCCACAGCAGCACCTGCTCCACCTCGTTTCTTATTGGGTTTGCTCTTTCCCTCTGCCTCCATCACATCCTGTACCCCACCCAGAGAAAACCTCGTACTCCCCTCTGCCCACCTATCCCAGGGTTTTTGATTCTCCCCTTGTTCCTGTCACATCTAAAATTATTTTTATAAATTTTTTCTTCTTCCCCTTCAGACAAGAACTACGCTGAAGAAGTTGGCTGTGTCCCCAAAATGGACCAACTATGGCCTCCGGATATTTGGCTACCTGCATCCTTTCACTGATGGTGAGGGCTCTGAGTGCCTCTTGTCACCTTCCCCTCCCTCCCCTCCTGGTGCTGAGCCACTGGTGCCCTCACCCTGGTGCCCTCACCCTGGTGCCCTCACCAGGTCCCTCATGTGGGTGGCGTGCGTGACTGGCCGTGGCCTTGGCGTGGCTGGAACCACATCTGCCTGCCTCCCTCGTAGGGTGGAGAGGAAAAGCACAGGAGCAGGCAGATGGGAAGTGCTAGATAAATAACAATGCTGTTGTGAATGCGCAGCCCCACGGCGTGTGTGTGGGCACGAACAATCCCTGAGCTTTTCCTCCCTCCCTCGCACGGCCGGGACTGTACATGACGTCACTGATGTCCCTGCTGCTGCCATGAATGCTATCTGACAGCAGCTGACATCTGTGTCCCCAGCTGCATGCCTCTGCCCCGAGCAGCCTGCTGGCACTCACCCTCTGTCACGGGCCCTGGCCTGCAGCTGCCATCCCCGTGACCCCGGGCAGAGAGTGAGCCTCAAGCACCTCTGTCTCCCTCTGTGGCTCCACGTGCACATTCCTCCATCCAAACACAGCATCTCACACAGAAGTTTGCTCTGGCAACAAAAGGGGTGTCAGGGAGACTTTGCACAGACTCCCTAGCACTCCAGGTTAGGTGCCAGGTGAAGCCAGTGCAGGAGGGACAGTGAACCAGGGACATCTGTAAAGTTTGTTTTCAGTCGCAGCAGAGTTAAGAGAATTCAGGGAGGTTCAAAGGAGGGAAGGTGATAATATCAAAAGGGAGGGTGTGGTCTCACCTCGAAAAAGGGCAAAGACAGCATTTTAGGGGAGCAGGCTCTGTTCTGTGCACAAGCCCTTACCCAAAGCCCTGCTGACTCCCTCCATCTCTCGACAGGGGAGTTTCAGTTTGCCATTGCTGCGGATGACAATGCTGAGTTCTGGCTGAGTCTGGATGAAAAGCCCTCTGGTCTCCAGCTGCTGGCCAGCGTTGGCAAGGTACAGTGCATGCTGCACGGCTTCTCCCATCGAGGCTTTAATGTTTCTGTGGGAACAGAGACCTTCCTGGCTCGCTGCTTCCTTGGACTTCCCAAGTTCCTTTCCCTGCCCAGCTGCAGACAGCATCAGCACAGATGCCAGATGGGTGTGACATGTGATACCTTGAGCCACTTACCTCTTGGTAGTGCTATTGGGAGTTCCTTGTTCACTTAAATCAGTCCGCAGGTGATGGATTTCACAGATGACTTACCAGGAGGAACTGGAGGGAAGAGGGAGCTCAATTTTCCCTTTTTATCATTGTCAGTGCAGTAACAAGGGAAGAAACTCATCTTACCTAGAGCCATCTTCTGTCTCTTCACAGACAGGGAAGGAGTGGACCGCACCGGGAGAGTTTGGGAAATTTCACAGCCAGAAGTCAAACATGGTGAGGTGAGTGAGCAAAGTCCCTCTGTCCCAGCCACGTCTGCACATGACCAGGAAATCACAAGGACAAGGGAAAAGCACCTAGGCTTGTCCTGAAGCATTTAGCAATACAGAGAAAGGGATTACTCTGGGGTATTGCCAGAGCTTTGCTGATTTACTGCAGGAATGCAACACTGAATTTTACTTCCCTGCAGCAATCAGCCACAAGCACATCCGTACTCCCCTATATGAACTTTATCCCGAGCTTCCTGCCTTGGAGCTGGCCAGGTCTCCCAGAGGCCAAAACCCAGCAGGCAACACTGAGAGGGAGTTACCCAGAATTAACTGAGAAGGGTCCGGAGTGCTCCAGGTGCACAAGTGAAGCTACCTATCTCACTGTCAGGATCTGGATTTTCTTGGCAGCGCTAACCCTGCTTACCCTGAGAATTAGGTTGTTTCATGGGTGTGGTTGCTCTCCACTCATTGTCTGCTGACAAGCTAAGAAATGTTCCTTAACGCTCCTGGTGACAGACACCTTGTTCTTCACAGGCTGTCAGCGGCAGGCAGGTACTATTTCGAGGTGCTGCACAAGCAGGATGACAGAGGAACAGACCATGTGGAAGTAGCAGTGAGTCTGTGGAAGTGGCGGTGCTCTGTGTGTGTGTGTCCCCACGGAGCTCGGGAATGATGTTTGTAACCAGTTCCCTCCTGCCCCAGGCCTCAGCTCCTCATTGCACGAGATGCAGCTAATCCCTTCCAGGGCCCTTACCTGCTTCTGTGTGGGATAGTCCTGTGGCAGGACCCTTTCCTCTGCTTGCTTGGGACAGATCTGCCTTCTCTGGAGCCTGTTGCAGCTTTTTGTCCTTTCCTGTTGTGGATGTGTCCTGGGGGATCTCGGCTCATTCCCAGTCTTTTGCTGCTGGGTAAATTTGGTCCTGGTAGGGAGATAGAGGAAGCTGTGAGCCCACGTGGTGGAAAACATCTTCTGTGTGCTCCTTTTGCTCAGGCTTGGTTAACTTCATAAGCGCTTCATTTTAACGTGTTTCTCTGTTCCAGTGGCGACTGAATGACCCAGAAGCGAAGTTCAAAGTCATTGACTCCCAATATCTCTCCCTTTTTGCTAGTAAGTATCTTCACCACAAGTTTTCCCAAGCACCTCCCCATTCTTCCTAAATGTATCAGCATCCAGTGTTTCAGCATGAATCATTGTCTAGCCAGGCAGATACCAGGTATACACATCATTAGGAGAAAAAGGTGGAGACAGTTCAGGAGAAAGACTTGTGGACAAGGGTGTGGGTCATCATTAAATGTAGGAGAATCGGAAGTAAGATTGGAGCACTATTTCAGGGGAGTCTAGAGGCAGTGAGGAAGGGCAGAGAGGGGCGTCTGCGAAGGTGAGATGTGTTCTGGATTGAGAGGAACACAGGATGGAGTTTGCTTGCTGAGAGCCGGGGGAACGTGAGTCCCGTGACGTGGGAGCTGCGGGGGTGTGCTGCCCGCTGGACTCGACCAGGGAGAAGGGGCTGCTGTGGCACTTCAGGAGATCTCACACTGGGTCCTGAGCACAACAGGATACACTGGCAATGCTGGGAGAAGCTGCTTTCTTCTGTACCAGCCTCAAGTCTCTTTGAGTTGGTGCTGGATTGCTGTAAACACATCAGTCCAGTCCCTCCTGTTTTTTAAACCCTTCTTAGCGCATCAAGTGATGGTGTTATCAGTTAAGAAGCTCCTCAGTCCTGTTTACCCTCACCTAGGTTTGTCAGCATCACCTTCCTCTGCCAGCATTCCCCATTTCCATATCTACTGCTGTTGCCTTCCAACATTTCTGGGCTTTTTTCCATACCAGCCCTTTCGTGCATGGAAGACTCCTTGATGTAATGGAGACATCTGTTTGCTGTGTCTTGGATCGCAACCTGCTGCTGTATTTTCTGAGGCCTGCCATTTGGCCAGGACTAGGCTTTCCATTAGGTCTTCCATCTTCATCCTTTTTCCTTCTGCTCTTTTCTTCTTGTTAATTCCCTGTAGAATAGAAGACTGACATCCCAGAAGATCCCTTCGTGGTTAGGTGCAGTGCTGCAGCCTCGTTTTTATCTGTCCTCTTCTGCCCACAGTTTTTCCCTCTTTCATACCAGCCTTTGGCTGTATCACATGACATCCCATTCTTTCTGGGGTCCCATGTAGTCCAGTACCCAAAAGTTGCACATCAGTGCCCTTGGCGGGATATTGCTTTTCCCTCATGGATATTTATTCCATTCCCCTCATTTTAGAGTAAGACCCATGGGGACATGAAGTCCTGTGACAGCAGCACCCACGGAAAAATGTAACCAATACCCAGTCTTGAGTCTGAGCTTCCTGGTGCTCCTGGCTTACTGTGGGGCTTCATTCCCTTTCTGGAGTAACATCCTCCTCAGCCACTGAAGGTCTTGCCCCAAGGTCCTGATCCTGTTCCAGCACAGGCAAAAGCTTTACTCCTCAGGTTTCTCCTCCCATTCATCTTTCTTTATCTCCTTTGAAGATAAACTAAATACTAATAGTACAGCGGTGTCCAGCAGTTCCTGCCAGCATGAGGCCTATTCAGCACACCACTGCTGGTGTGTCCAAGGCAGGAGGCCATTTTCCTGCACTGCTCATCACCGTGTGTGTTTGCTTTCAGTGAGGGCCATGTTCCCACCCCACAGCTTCTGTACCTCCATCTTTCTGGGTCAGAGCCTTTCCTCTGCCCGTGCCAGAGACAGCGTTAGTGCCACGGATGCAGTGCCGTTTGGAAAGGGCTGGCATTGGAGAGAGGTGCTTTTTTGGGACAAGGGACGAATTAGCCCTTCCGTCCCCGTTGTGTTGTCTCTCTGGTTTCTAGACGAGACGCTCCTGAAGATGGACGAGGTCGGGCACATCCCGCAGACGCTGGCCAGCCGCAGGAGCCGGCCCGCCGGCGGCGCCGACCGCAGCACGCACCCCGCTGACATGCTGAAGCCTGACCCCCGGGACACTCTTTATGAAGGTAGGACTTGCAAAGCAGCTGAGGAGGTGACTGCAGCCTGTGCAGGAGCACAGCTGGGAAGGATTGTGCTCCCACACTGCAGTTATCTGGGACATGCTTTTTTATCCCTGCTGCAGAAGAGAGGGGCAGCGACAGTATCAGTCACTGTGGGAGAGAAAGCACAGGCTAAAGCCAGCTCCTCTTTCTTGGTATCCAGCTCACACAACATCCCCAAGCACGTTTTTAGTAAGCGTCTTAAAGGAATGTAAAGAGTTGAGCTGTGCAAGGAGGTTCGTTTAATCTGGTTTTTAATATTTCCCGTGGATAAGTAGAACCCGGGGACAGAAGCAGCTGAGCTGGCGCAGGGGTTGCAGCAGGGCTCCTCTCACCACTCCTGCCCGCGCGTTCCTTGTTCGCAGTGCCTCTGCTCAGCAAGTCCCGCGTGCGCCGAGCCCTGCCGGACTGCCCGTACAAGCCCAGCTACCTGGTGAATGGATTTCCTCTGCAGCGCTACCAGGGGCTCCAGTTCGTAAGTTGGGTTTCCAAAGCGGGTGCCTGTCCAGGGACACGTGAGGAGGAAGGAGGGAGATCCCATTAGCCATGGGGCCTGAACTTGCCTTCACATAGAGCCTCACGGTGGCTCGGGATTTCATTCTCCACGGGGGGACTGTGGTGTGTGTGGATTACTAAAGTCCTCTCTTCAGGTGGACTTGCCCACCTCTCTCCCACTTGGTTCTCACTCTGTTTTAGGACTTAAGCTCACAGTTAAGAGAGGTGGACAGATGCTGAGAGAGAGAGGAAAAGGCACATCCATACACGTATCCTAGCATGCTTCCTTCTGTTTTCCATTCTCTCAGCCTGCTACTGGAGAGGCAGAGAGTGAGCAACTCCTGCTCCCTCTAAAAAGGGCTGGTTACCCTGCAGCTACATCTGGGGCACCTTGTGACTGATGTCTGGCATTTATGAGGGTTTTACTTTGTCTTTCTCCCTTCTTCCCAGGTTCATTTGTCCTTTGTTTACCCAAATGATTACAGCCGCCTGAGCCACATGGAGAAAGACAACAAATGCTTCTACCAGGAAAACCCTTATTATTTGGAAAGGTAGGATGCTGTAAATGTGGGTTTTAGCAGGGTGGGGAGGAGCCTGAAGGCTTGACTTGGTGTGGAATTTCATGCTCACTTCCGTAGAACTTTCTTAATTCTTAAAGATCCCCTAAGTCTTGCAAAACATTAAAGCACTTATCGTTTCTTTTGATAACTTAAGTGAAAATATGTTTAGGTCTCAAGGGGAAGCTACCAGCGCTTTTCTTGCACTGTTAACACAGCAGCTGAGTCAGAGCATGTTTGTTCTCCCACATCAGGGAGTGTATTCCCAGCAAGCTTGGCCTGCCAGTGGCTGGAGCCTCCTGGTTGCTGTCACAGTGTAAGCCAAACCGTGCTCACCACCAGGCCTCTCTCTGGGGGAAGAAATGCGTGTCCCTCATCTTCACTGGTGCCCAGGTCCCAGTGGTGGCCCCACGAGGGAATTGCCACTCGCATGCTCCCTCCCTGCAACAGTCAGGCACCTTGTGCAAGGACTCCCATCCATTCAGGAGGACTTTTTTGCAGGATAAGGAGGGTCACTTTCCCAGTGAGATAACTGGTGATGGCCTCCCTGTGCTCAGGATCTTCCTTCTCCTTTCAGGAAAGGGCAAAGTAACTCATCAAACTTGTGTTTTGCTCTTCCCTCTGTAGATTTGGATTTTACAAATACATGAAAATGGATCGGCCAGAGAAGAGCCTGGACTCTGGAGAGAAGACAGAGCAGCCAGGTAGGGGCCCCGATGTCAGAACGCAGAGCATCCTTTTATCTGTCACTTCTGTGCGTGGTCTTGCAGCACCAGCTGAAAGAAGCTGTTGGCTTTCCGTACCAAGGAAGGCACAGCCTTTCCCTGCCAGTCTGCTGTGTCTGGGAGGAGACTTTTGCTGCCACTTTTACTTCTCTTAAGGGCAGGTTGGCAGGTCACCAGACAGTGGGCTGCAGTAGACAACATGACAACTCTCAGGCCCACAGCTTAGCTGAGGTGCAATTCTAGCAAAAACAGGGGCAGGAGCAACACAGCCAGAGGTGTGCAGCGTGGCAGACTGTGCTCACAGCTGCCCTGCAGAGCTGTGGCCAGACTGACAGCTAAGGGCAAAGCCAGAGAGCTCCACAGCCTGTGGCAGTGGTGATAATTGGTGCTGAGGAGGCTGCTGGCAGCAAGAGCACAGCTCCCATGTGGGAGAACATCCCTGTCCCTCTGAGCGGGAGAGACAACACTGAGAGGAGGCGAGAAGTACCCACCCACCTGGTGGGTGCCTGGTCAGGGCAGGGAGGGCAGTGGGAGGATGCCAGAGGTGTAACTTTGATTCATCCTGCAGGCTCCCAGGAGGGGAACCTGGACGACCTGCAGTACGAGGAGCAGGAGGTGGAGAGCACCAGTGCCCCCGAGCACCCCGGCGCAGGGAGGGCAGAGCCAGCGGGCCACGCTCCCAGCAGTGTGTTGGGCAGCGATAACATTCCCGACAACTATTCCCTCCGGGAGCGCCGCCGGCTCCTCTCGCTGACGGGCGGTGATGCAGGAGAGGAGGTACGGAGCAGAAGGATGAAAAGGGCTGGTGTCAAATCAGCCGTGCTGGCCTCTACCAACCAAAGCCTCAGCCTGACTGGCCTAGAGGGAAACCCAGTAACGAAGAGACCCCGTTTAAAAGCCGGTGTCAAAGACAATTCCAGGAGCCCTCCGCAGCATGCCAGGGCCATCCAGGGGCGAGCGCCCGTCGGAAGGGCACACCCTCCTTCTAGGAACGTGTCTCAAAGGCAGCAGGCTCTTGGCCACCCGAGGGACTCAGGGGTCACGGCTCCCACAGGGGTGAGACCTCGAGGAGATCTCAGCACCACGGAGGACAGGCTGCAGCCGGCCGGTGCCGTGCCAGCTGGGAAAGGAGGCCCAGTCCCTGGCAAAGCCGGGAGCCAGGCGGCGAGCGTGGCCAGCCCCAGCCGGCAGCCTGGGCTGCCACAGTGGCTGAGCCAGGTGCAGTCCTACATTGCTGAGCAGAAGGCGGCCAACAATGGGGATGTGGGCGAAGGAGAGGCGCAGGTGGCATCTCCTGTGAAGGGCAAGTCTGGAGGAGCAGCAGAAGAGGAAGAGGAAGAGGTGGACGGGGAACCAGAGGAGGAGGATGAGGAGGATTTCGATTACGTACCAGTGTTTGACCAGGCGGTCAACTGGAAGCAGACCTTCAGCATGAGCAACCTGGACTTCCACATGCTGCGCACAGACTGGATTGACCTGAAATGCAACACCTCGGGAAATCTGCTGCTGAGGGAAAGGGAGGCCCTGGAAGTTACTCGTGTCTTCCTGAGGAAGCTCAACCAGAGGAGTAAAGGGTAAGGCACAGTGAGAAAACCAAGGGGCACTGTCCCAGAGCTAGTTTACCGTGCTGCACGGGGAATAGCTGTCATGTGAGGGACTGGTGAGAATCGGAGGATGAACTAGATGCGGTAAATAAGATTTCAGGCAAGGAATCTGTGTAAAGCACTGGACTTTAGGCACACCTCTTTTGCCTGAGAAATGGTACCAGCTTTTGCTGGTACTCTTTTGTTACACGGTCTTGTTATGGTTCTTTTTCTTGTCAAAGACTCACTGTCCCTTCTGGCAAACAGACACACTTCCTCTAGCCTCCATAAGCTAAACAGTCTAACTCCTGACCCTTCTGTTGGCCTTAATTTTTATAATTTTTTTACCAGTCTTTTTCCATGCAGGTTTCGGTCGGTGTTAGTCTTCCTATACATAAGAGGCCAGTATCCTGGATATTTTGTGGAGTGGCTGTTAGTAGCTTCTAATCCCTGCTGGAAGTAGGCCTAAAGCTACATATTAAGATCCCATTTGCTTTTTCAGGGTCACATCAGTCACAGTCGGGTGTAACTGATCAGTACACACAAGCTTTTCTCAGGATTTTTAGCTGACAAGCATCTATTTTATAGCAGAAACTCTCGTTATGATCCGTAAGGGCACGACCTGGTATTTCATCCAGTTTTGGCCATTCTGAATCTACGGCTCCTGCCAGTTTTTACTGTATGATTGCTCAGTCCTGCTCCGTATTCTTGTCTGATAAGCCGTCGTGAGCCAGTTTCAGTAGCCCAAACACACTCCTTGTGCCAAGATCGTTGTAGGTGGTGTCGAATACACTCACTATTACCGGCCCTACACAATCATTCAGGCACATTTGTTATTTTCTGTGTCACCTTTATTTCATTTCTCTTGCCAAATATTTTCTCTTGGCCGGAATCCCAGGTCTAATCCCACATGCTTGTGGGTTTAGGAGAAACAGGTGCTAAACATTCCCATGGGACTTTGGAAGCAGTGCAGCAAAGCAGGGGGAAGGCGGGGACAATAAAGCTCGTGCTGGCCTGGAGGAAGGAGCCCAGCAGGGCTGAGGTGGGAGAGGGGCCGGCGTGCAGGGAGGGCCCACGCCGGCTGTGTGTCCTGCAGGCGCTTCCAGCTGCAGCGCATCGTGAACGTGGAGAAGCGGCAGGACCGCATGCGGGGCAGCCGCTACCTGCTGGAGCTGGAGCTGCGGGAGCGGGGCGAGCGCCTCGTGCGCCTCTCCGAGTACGTCTTCGCGCGGGGCTGGCAGGGCGTCGACGGCGACGAGGAGGACGAGAGGCAGATGAGGAACCTGGCGTGGGGCCGCCGGCGGCACCTGATGGCTGCGGCCAACGAGCCGGAGCTGTGCTGGCCCCAGGGCTTCTCCTGGAACCACCGGGCCGTGGTGCACTTTGTAGTGCCAGGTAAGGGGGACTCGCCTCCCCAGGACATCGAGGGGTGGCACCGTGGGCGGTTCCCGTGAGGGCAGTGCTGGACAGTGGGTCTGAGCCAGTCTCAACCACCTTCCTTGGGTCACTTCCAGTTTCTGTTCTCTCCAAGTTAAATACCCTCAGAAATGTGATAGGGCCCAAGCACCCATGGCTTGTAAGCTCAGAGAAAACCCCTGTCACGTGGTGGGAAAGAGCCCGCACTGATTCCTTGGCTCTTTGGACCAGGTTTTCTGCCTGGGCCTATTTCATCATCCCTGAAAGGTTGTTGGGGTTTAACAGAAGGCAAGATGCCTTGCCTGTTGAGAAAAAACACCACCACTGAAATCAGTTTGCTGTGATTCTCCCTGTGTTGCAACACAACCAGTGAAAAACCAGGCACGTTGGGTACTGCAGTTCATCTCTGACATGGAAGAGCTGTTCCGAGTCACTAAGGACCCCTACTTCAGCATCATCATCACAGACTACAGCAGCGAGGACATGGATGTAGAGAAGGCTCTGAAGAGATCGACCTTGCACAGGTGGGAGTGCTGCTTGGTCACAAAAAGCCACTCACACACATAGGCCTGCAAACAGCACATCTGTCAGCCCCAGCCTGCTGCAGCTGGAAAACCACAGCCACCGTCCATCCAGACCTTGCACATACACATGGATATGGTTTTGTTATGATGTGCATATGCAGATATGCGTGGAACAGTGTTAGAAAAGTGTAAGGCAATACCTGGTGTAGTCTCCCAGCTAAATTTATTGAATTTGTCTCTTTTTTCAAGATTGCAAGAGAGAAGAGAAAGCAAGTCTCACAGTGATGGGGCAGGGGGAGGGCAGAAAAGACAAGAAAGCTGTGAGGAGTGGGACAGAGCGTGTGGAGACCTCTGCTTGCTGGAATGACCCTACTCTGATCTGAAACAGCCTTGGCCGGTCATTTCCATTTCATGCCAGGGGTTTCCAGGTCCAGCCCTAGGATAGAGCTGGGCTAGAGCTGGGAGGAGTTTTGCTAGGCACTGCACAGGGGCAAGACTCTCTGGGCTCGCTGGGACCGGGAGCAGTGCTGGGCTTGTGCACTCCCCCAGCAAAGGTTCCCTCTGCTCCAGAGGGTGCCCGGGGCGGGGGCAGCTCCACAGCCCAGCGCTGCTGCAGCGCTGCCTGCGGTGCTCCCTGTGCCACTGAACTGCCCCTTCCCCTCTGACCCCCAGCTATCGGTACCTGAAGCTGACGGGGAATTTCGAGCGTTCTGCTGGGCTGCAGGCGGGGATAGACCTCGTAACGGTGAGTCTGGAGGGCCTTGGGGTGGGCAGGGAAGTTTTTAGGATGTGTCTGGTGTTGCCACTGCCTTTGGTGCTGAACACGCTGGTTTTTGGGGAAGGGAACAGCCTAGCAGACCAGTTCAAATGGAGATGTGTTTCCTGTCCTTCCAGAGTAAGGGTCTCTTTATGCTGAGGAGACTGTGCTCTGTTTGATTCTCACTCCACCTGCCGGGACTGTCAGACGAGAGGGAAATCAGCAGGAGCAGCTTTGTGATCCTGGCTCTGCCAGGCCCTAGTCGTGGTATTTCACACTCACCATTGAACAGCCACTCAGTGGACATTTTGCCAGCCCTTGGGATCTCAGTTCCTGATGCAGTAATGAGATTTTGACTCCCATGTCTCTGTCTTCCTGCCCCTCAAGAAAGACTTACTGAAAGTCAACCTCTTTTTTTCCCGACCGGTACGACTGGTTCCAGGACCCGCACAGCATCGTCTTCCTGTGTGACCTCCACATCCACTTCCCAGCTGGAGTCATCGATTCCATCAGGAAGCACTGCGTGGAAGGCAAGATGGCCTTTGCACCCATGGTCATGAGGCTGCACTGCGGGATGTCCCCACAGTGGCCTGATGGTAAGAGGGCGTGGAGCCTCTTCGGCTCAGACTTTGGGAAATGGGCAGAGAAGGAAGTGCCTGCCTCCTCCGCGTTTGTTCCTCTGGCACTGCCAAGGTCTGGAGCTGGAGGTACTTCCAGGTCCGCTGGGTGAGCGTGTGTTAGACATAGGATGGGGTTTAACAGCATCAGGTACCTGGAATTTGAGGTCAAAAAGCTAGCAGAGCCCTTTGTCTGATGTTGTCTCCTAGGGCTCTTTATGGATTTAAGGACCTTGGAAAAACCCTCCTTTATTCCTGTCAGTCCATATCTCTCTTCTTAGGGGGCTCAGCCTGTCCTAAGGAGAGCTGGTAGACCAGGGCTGAGGGAAACCAAGATAAGTTGGAGGGAGAAAAGCGACACAGATCATCTTAGCGTAGGATTTCCTTTAGACAGAGGTGGCCATCCTGAGCCATCCAGGCACGGGGACAGCCCTGGGAAGCTGGGACAGTCCAGGAGCTGTGTTGCCAGACAGGAGGTGTGAGAGGCTCTGCTAAGAGGTTGACAGGACAGACCACGCTGTCTGTGCACAAGCCTTTCTCATTCCCAAAGCTGGTTGGCATGGTTGGCTCTGCTTCGGTGCTGAGTTTACTCCCTGGTGTCAACATCGTGCTAAAAGTACCTTGAATCTCACTCCAGCAGCTCTGCTGCAGCCATCAGAGGTCCAGAGCCCTAATGTAGCTTTTTTGTGCTCTCCTCAGGCTACTGGGAGGTGAATGGGTTTGGTCTCCTGGGCATATACAAGTCTGACCTGGACAAAATTGGAGGCATGAACACAAAAGAGTTTCGGGACCGCTGGGGAGGAGAGGACTGGGAACTCCTGGACAGGTAGGCATCCATTGTCATTGTTCAAGTGCTCAGGAGGGGAAGCCCATCACATCCTGGAGAACCAGTGACCACGGGAGTGGGGATCTAAGGAGGTTGGGATGACTACTGCCACCATAACCTTGGCCAGTGAGGGAGAGTCTTTGAGCATATCCTGACCTCGAGCCTAGTAGGTGAGGAGACACAAACCACTCTACTGCAGCCACCAGTAAGAGAAGAGCTGTTTTCTGCTGCCTTCCAGCCACACTGCTGGTTGCTCTCGTGCAGATCAGGCACTGGTGAGTGGGAAGACTTTGTCCTCTTCAGGCGCTGCAGAGCGCAGTCTGGGTCCCTCACGTTTCCCATGTAACATTTAGCAATTGAATTACCTTGAAGACCAACCTGGTGGGGAGGCATTTAAAGAGCACGAGGTACAGTTAAAATTTCTGAGGGTTTTGTGATAAGGGATCTCTGCTGCACGAATCCCGGGCCTCTGGGTTTGTAGTTGTAGGGTTTGGGGCCTGTCCCGTCTTTTCTGTCAGCTGACTGCAATCCAGTGCTGCCAGCTGTCTTTCCTCCTGTCTTGGCATATGCAGGCATTCCTGACCAGTCCTGCCCTCAAGGGTGCATGAACACTCAGAAAATGTCATTAGATTCCTGCTTATGGATACGGGATACCCCTGAGCTATTCTGGACCATCCAATTTGCTTGCAGGCTCTTGTCAACAGCACAACTCAAGAGTTTTCCTGGGGCTGAGTCCCTCAGTATCTTTGTGGTGAAATTTTCCCTAAGTCTACTGTTCTTTCTGCCAGGATCTTACAGGCTGGGCTGGAAGTGGAGCGTCTCTCCCTGAGGAACTTTTTCCACTGGTTTCACTCGAAGCGGGGCATGTGGAACCGACGCCAGCTGAAGGCGCGGTAGCCTTCAACCCCAGAGCTGTTCAGCAGCGCTGGCCACCATCTCATCCAGATGTGCACTTTACTGGGGCGCACAGCCGAGTGCCCAAACTCTTCCTCTGCCTCCGGAGCCCCCCGATGGGACGGCCCAGCCGAGGAAGGGATGGGCAGGGTAGCCGAGCGGCAGCTGCTCTTGTGAGCCGCGGTATCCGAGACGTGGGAGCCGCGAGGGGCTGGGAAGGCGTGCGGGGCAGATGCCGACGAGTGAAGGACTTGTATTTCCTGCCATGCAGTCTGGTGGAAGGTACAGCGGGAGAGGTGCCGTGTTTCCTGTTGAGTCTTGCACCAAACAAACGCAAATCCCAGCTAAGCCCAGAATGGTTTAGAGCAACGCAGCTTCTCTTTCAATACTTGAATGGAAAAAAAAAAAAGAACCCACAACTGTCCCCATTTCCTCTCCTTCGCCATCTCTCCGGTGTCTGTGGTTTTGGACAGGGGACCAAAGTTCTCTGATCGGTGTTGTGCCCACACGCCCGTGTGCTGACTCAAGGAAATCTGGATGTGGAGGAGCTGATAGGCACTTTAGGCTGCTGGTGCTTAGATGTTTCTCTGTGCTTTTCACTTTGGTCGTTATGAAGAACTGTGCTGGTGTTCAGCAAATTATGGGCCGTGGATGGAGATGCAAATACATTTCCCTTGCAAGAGCCATGTCTTCCTGTGGCTGGGCGAGTGGCAAGGGTGATGTTACAATTCCACCTAAATTATTGATCCGCTGCCTGAGGGCAGTGGAGGGACTGTACAGAGAAGCTAACGGGGCATCTCAGGAGGAACTTTGCAGCCTTATCTGACAGACGTGTGTTTGTCCTAACAATATCAGGGAAACCCTAGCAGGGAAGAAGTGGCAATATTTTATTAGTTGAAATATTGTGATTTGTCAGAAGAGGAGACAGAGTCTTCTGCTCTCAAAATCCTGTACATTTATGCAGCGTCTAAAAGTTAATTTAATAAGTTATGGCCTCACAGTTGTGTCTCGTCGTAGTTTGACTCCTATGTAGAGAGCAGGCTTCTTGGTTGGAGAACCAGCCCAGCTGTTGGTGCTTCATCTCTGGAACAGCCCTGGCAGCCCTGGCCTGGTACGGAGGAGGTGGCCTCAGGTCTTGGCAGATGCTCTGGGTGTAACGAACAGTGAGGACAGAAGAGGGTTTGAGCAAACAAAAGGATGGGCAAACCCATGCTGTCGTTGATGCAAGAGCTGTGGAGAGAGAGCTGGCCTGGTGCTGCAGGGAAGTCTCATCCCCTAAAACTCCTGTTAGTGTAAGGCAAGATTTTTTGACCCTGTAACTATTTCAGAAGACTGTATAAACCCAGAAATCCCAGCTCACCCAGTGCTTTGCACTGGAGCTTCAGTGTCCCCATACCATGCTGGAAAGGCTGCTGCTGGTCTCAGGCTTGAGGGGAGAGTGTGACACAGGATGCTGCTCATGGTGCCCAGTTCTCTGGGGAGTTGCTGGGAAGGAGTAATGGATGTATGTAGAATATAAGCAGAGCTGACATGGTGCTAGATTTTTTTGCTCTTTGCTGGTGGAGTAGATGCCAATTCAGAACAGGCATTCATTTATTGCTGGGTCTGTGGTGCTTGACAAGTCCATCAAGTTCCGCTATTGCAGAAGAAAACTGAGCGTGCAAGTTCTGGCACGTGAGATAGAAATCATGTCAAATCATCTGCTTGCATCAGTCTGGGTGCTGTGACTGAGAGATTTGGAAAAAGTCAACCAGGCACCAGAAAGTTCTGCTGTGCAGTGTGCAGCTGTGGTGAGAAGTAGACAGGAGGTGGCCGAGTCTCTGAATCCGTGGATCCTTTGCCAGAATGGAGACACTGAGTATCCCAGAAGAGGCAGCCTTAGCCAGCTGCCCAAGCCAGAGAGGTCTTCCTATTGAGGGAAAACACTTTACCTGTGCAGATACTGAGAAATTAAATCACGGCAGTTGGGGTGAGAGGGAAGAGGCTGACAACACTCAACACTTTTTTGAATTTTTTTTTTTTTAAAGTATTGCAGGAGTTTGGGAGACCAGAGCCCCGTGACGCAATGTTGCAATAAGCTCTGTTTCTGCCTGGAATGTGCAGTGTCAGTCATGCTCCCGGTGCATGTCGGAGCCTGTGCTTCCCTCAGACACAGGCACAACTCCACGAGTGCGCAGGTGAGCCGCTTTCCAGGCTCCGGGACTCCGCAGCCTGCCCGGGCTGGCTGTGTCACGCAATCCCTGTGGAATGGGGAGAGGCTGCCGGGAGGGCGAGAGCCGGGGCACGGCGGGGCGTTGGCAGCCCCAGCTGTCCGGCCCCGTCAGGCCGGGCACGGCGTGGTGCCCGGTCTGCAGACGGAGAACTGCTGCATCCTGTGGCAGCCCCTCAGTCAGGCACGGGGATGAAGAGTTATTTGTACCCTTTCACATCTGGCTATAGATGTGGTCTGCAGCACCTGGAGGTAGCAGCTGGCATTCATCTGCAGGCACTGGCAAGAACCAGGTGCATCCAGAAGGTAACTCACTTGGCTTAAGTGACATGAGTAGCCCCTCCTCCCCACCACAGAGGACAGCCGGCAAAGAGTGGAGTGGACAGTAGGGTGCACCCTTCACTGCAGCACTGCCAGCAGAATGTGAGCATTTTGCCCCCACTTTTCAGCTGTGACTGTACTCCTTCCTTCACACCTTGTAACCCAGGCCAGTGGTAAGCAGAACTACCTCGTGAGGACTCCTCGGTGGAGATGTAAGGAGTTACTGGTTTTCAGCCCAGTTTCCTGATGGCCAGCTTCCCCACCGTCCAAGCTGCCATCTCAGAATGTTCTTCCCTTTTAGTGGGAATTCCCAGTTGGTATCCAAGCACTGCAGTAGTGAACGTGGTTAACACTAATTGGCACTAGCAGGCAGCCTCCGTGGAGGAGCTTGGAGAGCCCTTGGGGACAGAAACTGTCTTCCAGCCCACCTGCTCAGAGACCTCACTGCAGGTTGTAGGGAGAGAAGGGGCTCCACACTCCCCAGTTTACTGGCCAGCAGCAGACCTTGCAGGAGCAGCGCCGGGCTTGGCTCTGAGGCTGCTGCCCCTCTTCCAAAACAAGCTGCAGATTTTCTCCCCAGCCAGTCACAAAGAGGGGGAGAGCAGGAAGCACAGCAGGAGCAGGTCCCTCAGCCACACAGTGAGAGAACATGGCCAGGAAGCTGACTCCCCTCAACAGTTGGTCACACTTCTGTCACCAGGATCTTTTTAGGAAGCTGTGCTGGGGTTTCTGGCCTTCATGTGCATCCTGGCCGTGTCCTGCCTAGACAGCCGGAGGAAGTCGGTTGCATGGGATTTTCCCTGCATCAGGCCAGGAGCAAGCTGCTCCGGAAGCTCTGTGGCGGGGGAGATGATGGACCATGCTGCACGAGAGACCTTCCCCAGGGCAGGATGTGACCAGGCTGGGGAGTCCGGGCCGCCAGGTGTGAGGTGCAGGGCAAGGGGGCTCTGCCTGCCACTGTGACTGTGTCCTCAGGACTGAGTTGGGGTGCTCAGGTCAGCGAGGGAATGAAGAAGGGCTGGCTTTTAATCTGAGCAAAGTGTATTGTGTGACAATTGTGATATGATTTGTTTCATCATTGTCTTAATGTTTGCCCGGTATGAACATCTCTCCTCACTGCCTACAAATGTCTGAAGTTGATTGTTTTTTAGATACAGTTGCCTTGTGTTGAAAATCCGAGTTGTACCTTTGAGTTACCTGCCTTAAAGTGGCTCTGTGCCTTCAAGACGACTCCTGGGCCACCTCTCTGTTGGAGCTGGGGGATATACAGATTCTCCCTCGTGTTTTATAAATACATTGTCTTCCTACAAGAGCTCTCTTCTGTCTGTGTGTTCCTTGCACCCACGTCACTGTGCAGCAGGGATTGGAAACCAGGTGTTGCTGCTCTGTCTTCATGAGCTGAAAGCACAGGCAGAGACAGAGACAGAGATCGCTCTCTGCCCGAGCCATCAAGAGGTGGGTGGGAGGTGCAGTGGGCAAGGTTAGCCAAGAGTGAGCCCTGCTTCAGTCCCCTCTGCATCTGCAGAAAATGGGGTGGCAACAAAACAGTTTTTCTCCTGTCTACATGGGTTTATCACATGAAACAAGGTGGAATCAATGGACAAATACACGTTCCAGCAAAGCATGGGTGTGATGTGATGAGGGAATGTGGAAAGCAAAGTTGTCCTCCTGGCAAGCAGAGGACAGTTCCTGGAGAAGACCACAGGTGAGAGCCCAGGCCTGAGCTCGGTACCTGGCACAGCCTACACAAACGGGAGGTCAGCTCTTTCACAGCAACTGCTTATTTGGGTTCAATCTTGGCCCATTTTCACTTCAGCTGGGCCTTCTTTGAGTATCAAAAGCTTGGCAGCAATGGGGGTCACACATGGAGAGGGGAAAAGGCAGCCAAGGTTGCTGATGAGCGAGACTTCACTGTAACAAGAAATTCTTGATATTAAAGTTGATGGAGGGAAAGTATTCCAGTGTGCTGCCAGTCTTCTGCTTGCCTGGGATGAGTGACAGGAAGCCCTCTCTGCTCATGCAGGCCTCACATGCTGCCGTACCCAATCTAGCAGCTCACTGAAACAATGATGAAGTTAAGATCTGGTAATGAAATTCCCCTCACTGCTTCTTTCCCAGCTGAATCTTTTCTATTTTTCCCTCTCTTTACATTCAGTCATCAATGCTAATTGCTTTGCCTCCTGCTCCATGAGGCAATGAGTCCTAGGGTTTGGGATCAGCCTGCAGAATACGTAATTTTTTGCCTTTCCATGAACCCAGCCAGCCAGCAGTGGCTGAGAGCCCTTGGCTTGTGGTTTTGCTGTGCCTACAACTCATTTTGCTACCTCTACAGTGAAGCATTTTTCTAGAGGAGGCGGGATAAGAGGATTCCCAGAAACATCCATCCCTGTTTGCTGCCAGCCACAGCAGAGACTGAGGACAAAGTTAAGCAGCAAACTCAGAGTCACCCCAGACCTGTCATCCCCAAGAAAAAGTGGAGGACAAGTCTCTGCCTGCTTCACCAAACAGATCCAGACTGTGCTCAGCTTTGCCACTCTAGGTTCTGGTAAATACATAACTGGTATTTTCCACCCTGCCCTTTTTATGCAACTTTTCTTCAGCCCAAAAAAGTCACTCTCGGTTTCAGGTGCTGAGCTGGTGCTGGCCCGTGGCCTTACCCGCCACCTCCGTGGGCAAGATCATTCTCAGCCCCTCAGAAAAAAGCACCTCGTGTGACTGACACAGAAGGTTGGTTCTGTAAAGGCAGATACAGAGTACAAGTGAAATCTGTCTGTCTCCATCAGACACTCCCTGTAGCTCCTGAAGAGCGGTGTGAGGGTGCTTTCATGACATTTCTCTCAGGGGTGGCAATGATGTGCAAAATGAAAAGTCCATATTGAACTCTGATTCTGCAGTACAATGGAAAAAATCATTTAATAATCAAAAGAGCATGTAATTATTTAAATAGGCTTACATAAGGCTATTAAAATACCATTTTTTTAGCATGACTATAGAGTTAAAAAATTTAGGATTGAAAATTTTTACTCTTTCGTAAAAATCTGGAAACTCATTAATTCAAAGGGATCTTTTTTAAGGAAACAAATTGTTCTGATACAAGAGAATTACCAGAGCTGTCAACAGAAACCAAATACATTTTAAAACATTTATATTCGTGATAAGACTTTAAATCACAATGGTGATTTTTTAAATAAAATAATGTGCTGTGGAACTGTAATTTTTCATTGTGGCAATAAGCCTAGGCTGTCTCCTTATGTATAATGTTTCTCCGTTTTCTACTAAATATTGTCAGGCTGTTCTGACATCATTCCTGATAGGTCCCTGATGATGACATCAGACCACGATAACTGTTTTCTGTCCTTGCTAATATCCCAATGCTGGAAATCTGATTGTTTTCTTAATTGTGTCACATTTAATCTTAAACAACTAGGAAAACACTTGAACTGGTTCTAGCTATCTTCATGTGCACACACCATTCTGTCCTCCTAGGAAAACTTCTTTTTTAGTTTGAGAGATCCATTCCAACATTTGGGAGGTAAACTATTGGATAGAATTGCTTTAAGGGCATCAACTTAGGTTTGAGACAAGAAAAGAGCTGGACTTATTTATTTAGCCTACAAAGTAAATCATTCAGTCTTCTCTACCAAATGAGCCAATATTGAATATGTGAAGCAGGCAGCTAAAATAAGAAAAGAGATTTATAGAACTGCACTTCTAAAGTGTGTGGCTGCTGCTGTTGCTGCAGCTTTCTCTTGCAGAGTTTGCTGTAGCTTGGAAAGGCAATGTTCCCCCCTCGGAGCTGCAGAAGCGTTACGGAAAGGGGCCAGTACTCTGTGACACACACAGGGGTTTGGAGTTTAACCCAGCTGTCTGGGTTCCTCGATGGGCTCCTGCTGAGGTCAGTGGAAACGTGGAGGAGAGCTTTCCCTTCCAGCTGCACCGCTCAGATCCTGCAGGGAAGGCAAGAAATACAGGTAAGGTCACGTCAGGCTCCTCTGTGCTGCGTGGGCAGAGAGGAGCAGTCCCAGCCACCACCGGCTCCCTCCACACCACAGCTATCCCTACACGTGGGGAGTGCTGCTCTTCAGCACTTGCCCCCTTCTGGATCCCAAACCAGCAGTGTTTCTGCAGAGGCTTCTGGCCTTGGCACCCTTCCTCACCATAGCATGTGTCTGTTGAGCTTTCTTGTTGCCCTGGTGTAGTGCATTTAAACTGAGTTTACATTGTGCTGGTCATGTAAGCAAGAAATGACTTTTGCTTCTTGAGCTGAAGTGCTTTGATTTAAGAACATGTCATTCCCTCATTGACATGACACGGGAACCCAACCATTTGGATGAACTCTTACTTTCAGGGCTTCCTTGAAAATGAGCATTAGGTGCTTAAAACAGTCCCTGCCACACCACAGTGGTTGTTGGGAAGAGCTCTTCCACCCCTGCCTTGCCCAGCACCTTCCTTTTGTCCTGCTCGGGTAGTGCTGCCATCTCTGGATGCCTCCCAGAACACACCTAGTGTTTTCTTCCCCAACTTCAGCTCCCCTCCACAACTGCAGTTCATACCTAGCATGAGCTCTGCAGCCTTCCCAAAACCCCTCGCTGCTGATAAATCCCAGCCACTGGGATGTTGGGTGTTCTTGCTTTAAAGACCAAGTGAGGAGACCTCCTCCTCCTCTGAGAGAATTTGTTCAATGGAACAGCAGCATGGAAAGGCTTTGTTAGTTTGTGCAGCTTTGCCTTCTCCCCCTTGCAGTGATGTTTTCTGAGCCTGAGAGCCTCCCAGGGGCTGGCAGTGATGGGGACTCACCCTTTCTTACCTGAGTCCATTGCCCCATGAATTAATAAGGTCCAAAATTCCTGGTAGGGTAGAGGCCAGTCTTCTGCACCCCGAAGGCTGTGATGAAGATGTTGAGGATGACTGTGATGAAGATGAGGGCTGTGGCAGCGTTGTTGAGGATATTCAGGCGGGGTTGCTTTGCAATATCGTTCAGGTTCAAACGAGCTGTGTTCAAACACAATGCAAAAAGGGAGGGGGCTTTGCAGACTGACTCCAAGTCCCCCAGCTCTTGCAAGCCTCCCCTGCCCGGTGAATGCCCGTGGTGCCCCTGAGTGCCGAGGCCTCAGAGCAGAGGGAATAGTCACAGGAATGGTACAGGAGCCACAGCTTGCTCCAGGATGACATAGAGAGATGGAGCAGAGGAAAACTCATCTTTGTTTTGCCATGGAGGTGCCATGGCCTGCAAGGGGTTAACCCTAAATGGGCAAGTTCCTGCTGCACACCAGCCAGGCCCATGCCACGGTCCCCCCCGCCGCTGCGTGGCCGTGGGATGTGCTGAGGGCAGGCTGAGGGACACGGCAGACAGGGACAGCAGTGCTCTGCTTGGGCTGGGAGGCCAGTTCCTCCTTGACACCCAGATGCCACACGTGTGCTGGCACAGCTGCCAGCCCTGGGCACGTGAGTGGGGTCAGTCCTGGCTGATGGACACTGGTCCCTCTAGACACAGGAATACCCTGTTCACCAGGGCTGTCTGGCCAATAATCCATGCAAGCAGCAGCCTTGCTGTGGTCCCTTGTCCCCTTTCTCCTCCCAGCTGGCTCCACCAGCTGCCACCAGGAGAAGCTGTGGTGTGTGTGACAGGGGAGGGAACACGTCACGGATTTCCCATAGCCTCCAGTCCTCTGTCCCCCGTAAAACCCCATGCAGGATATACAGGAAAATGCAGCGTTTTGCAGGGTTTTAACACTGGGAATGTGTTGGAGACTGAAATAACAGCAACTCCTGTACCAGATGGAGCACTGGGCAAGCACCAGCAAACCAGTGCTGGTGTTAATGTGCTGTCTGTGGGGCACTGGGAGAACTGTGGGATTGGTTAAATGTGAGGGTAATGTAGGGAATAGCTCTGCCTGAATTGTTCTGTTAGGCCCCAGATGAAGTAAGATGTGAAATAAAGCTAAAAGGTAGTGTCTGCAAGAGCTGCATGAAGGAGCACACAACAGCAGGAGCAGCCAGAGGCCCATCTTGGCCAAACCCCAGCTCTTTCACTGGGACAGGGGGTCAACAATGGGAAAGGGAAGGAAGAGTTGTGCTCAGGGGTGTGCAAACGAAAAACAACCCACCCACCATCACACAGATCTGCCTGCCACCCACCTCAAGCTACCTTCAACCCTCCCGCAGCCCTGGATGGAGCCAGAGGGGAATGGTTTGGGGGAAGAGGCTTCTCCCATCCACCCCCATGCCAGCCAAGCCAGAGGGTACCCTGCCCCTGCAGCGTCCCGCGAGGGTGCACGGCCTCGGTGGCCACCTTACCAGTGATGATAAGGAGAATCCCAATCATCACCTGGAAGAAGAGGGAGATGCTGATGAGCACGATGAGGGTGGCGTAGTACTGGAAGGACGTGCCCTGCTCCAGCACAGCTTTGAGCTGGGTGACGTTGGCCATGAAGAGCGCCACGTCCAGCATGCTCTCTGCCACGCTCTTCTTCGTCGCGTAGTGGTTGATGTTCATCGGCCCGTGGATCCGCAGGTGAGGATTCACGCCCTGGGGAGACAGAGGGAATCACACGCATTGCTAAGCCAGCAGGCACGGCTGTGTCCCATGGGGTGCTGTCTTCTCCCTGGGGTTTATCCAGGAAGCCTGGGAAAGAGTCAACGTTGCGTGTTTTAAACATGTTGAGAGTACCCAGTTTCCCCTCACAGTCGCCTCGTGGTATTAACAGGCACGAGGTACTTGTGGTGATCAAGAGCTCAGCAAGGTTAAAAAAATAAGGGGTATTTTTGTGGAAAACAAGCTTGTCCAGAGTTACAATAATGTAGATTATCCAAAAGCCAGGGATTTTGCAAGGAATATTAAATTCTCTTCCTTCAGGACACAGACAAGCCTCAAACTTACAGGGGATTAGAGGGAGATCTTCTCTTTGGGTTGGGTGTTGTGTTTGATACCATTACCAATGATCTGGATGAGAGGATGGAGCACACCCTCAGTTTGCAGGCGACGCCAGGCTGGGTGGGAGCCTTGGCCTGCTGGGGGTAGAAAGGCTCAGCAGAGGAATCTGCAGGGGCTGGATCAGTGGACTGAGGCCACTTGTGTGAGGTTCCACAAGATGAAGATCTGGGTCCTGCACCTGGGTCACAACTACTCCATGAAGCGCTACACACTCGGGGAAGAGAGGCTGGAAGGCTGCGTGGTGGAAAAGGACCTGGAGATGCCGGCTGAACGTGAGCCATCAGGGTGCCCGGGTGGCCAAGAAGGCCAACAACGTCCTGGCCTGTATCAGTGTGGCCAGCAGGACCAGGGAAGGGATCATCCCCCTGTACTCGGCACTGGTGAGGCTGCACCTCAAATCCTGGGTTCAGGTTCTGTTCCTTCACCATCGAGAAGGACATTGAGGCGCTGGAGCGAGTCCAGAGAAGGGCGATGGAGCTGGTGAAGGGCCTGCAGAGTAAGTCATCTGAGGGAGCTGGGGGTGTTCCTCCTGGAGAGGAGGAGGCTCAGGAGGGACCTTATTGCTCTCTACCACTCTCTGAAAGGAGGCTGTGGCCAGGTGGGGGTCAGTCCCTTCTCCCAAGCAACAAGCAATAGTAACAAGAGGAAATGGCCTCAAGTTGCACCAGGGGAGGTTTAGATTGGATATTAGGAAAAATCTCTCTTCAAAAAAGGCTTGTCAGACACTGGATCAGGCTGCCCAGGGAAATGGTTGGGTCACCATCCCTGGAGGAATTCAAAAGACATGCAGATGTGGCACTCAGAGACATGGAGTAGTGGTGGCCCGGGCAGTATCAGATTAGTGACTGGACTCAATGATCTAAAAGGTCTTTTCCAACATAAACAATTCTATGATTCTGTGACTATCAGTGGCTGGGCTTTGTGTCTCCTCTGAACAATTTTTGCTGGCTTCTGTCTTTGACAAGATGCTAGAGCAGAGGGAATAATCCGTGGGTTTGTTTCTGAAACCAAGGGCAGTATTTATTCAGAACATCAGGCACTGAACTGCAACAAGACAAGGGGTGGGATCCATCACACCTAATCTTAATTAATCATTCAGGCAGGGTTTTTGGCAGTGGAAAGAAACAGCTGTTTACAAAAGCCAGATCACCTGGTTGCCCTTAACCTGATTGCAAGGTGTAGGTAATTTGGCTGCTTTTAGCCATCCATTGCTAAGTGAGTTCACCTGTTGCTGTCTTGACCCAACTGATTTAAAAAAAAAAAAAAAAGTAGATGATAGTTTTCCATTCACCCAGAGCATCATAAGCTGGTAATAACCCACCAGCAGAGGCAACAGTTACAAAAGATTTAGATGTATCTGCAATAAACTGTGCTATTCTTTCTTAAAAAGAGCGAAACACAGCCCCTCCATCCAGCAGGGAGGCTTCGGTCCTGGGTGATCAGCCTCCTGTCAGCTGCGGTGGGGACCAGCAGCCTTGCCCTCAGCACTGCCTTTCAAACCGGGGTGAGGGCCAGCCTGGGGCTCTCTTCTGCTCAGGACAGGGGGAGAGGTTTCTTTGGGGGCATACTGGAAGTGCCTACGTCAAATGGTGAGTTCTGCTTTGCTCCTTTTGTACTTGATAAAGTAGAAAATGTAATCTTTCCTCCCTGCTCTAGGCAGGCCCCCAGGGAAGGGTCGTGGCTCGTGTGTTGTGTGTGACCTTGGGTCTCTTTGTGCAACCCCGGGCAAGAGTGGCTCTCTTTGTGTTGGGAGAGCATGAACAAAGCCAGTGATCCTGATGTGGGGGTGTGTCTGATGCTGAAATCGGGGCCGAATTTTGGAAGGGGGTTGTGGCCTCCGTCCAGCGGTCACCCTGATGTGACAAAGATGTGTGAAAAAGGTGAGTGGGAAAGGCTGTGTCTGTTTTGAACTACTGGTGAGCTGTGATCCCTATCGAGGGGTGAGCTTGGGGTAGGAAAGGGCTTTTGGTTTGGTTGGGTTTGTTTAATATGCTAGCTGAAAGCATTGAATTCTTACAGTGTCTGACAGTGACGTTCCTGTGGGTGCGTGGCTCCTTTGCAAAGCCTGTGTTTCTTGCTGAGGAAGGTAGAAGGTAAAAGATACTGGGAGGAGGTAAAAGTAGAAGTCCAAAGAACTGGTAAAAACTCCAAGGCAGCACGTAGGTGTTCGAGACTCGAGCGTTGCAGTGTGGTGTGGGGGGCAGAACAGAGGCATCTTGAGGAAAGGAGGCCAGCAAGAGGTCAGGTTCTGTGAACACATTTTAAAAACCTGGATTGAGGGACTGCTCCCCCTCAGAGGGCTTAAAAGCGTGATCCTGTTGAAACAGAGAGGAGCCAATACCAAATGGTGCAAGGCTGGCAATTTGATCCCTCTCCTGTGCTGTTTTCCCTATTCCTGGAGAATCAGCCCCGCTCCTTGCAGCATCACGAGGCTGAGCATTGATAGTTTATCTCTGTGTAACGATGAGTTAAGGGTGTGAGAACAAGGGCGCTGTACAAACAGGGCAGAGCCCTGTTAAATGAGTGCCTGGTACCAGGAGGCTGAGACATCTGTTTCTGGTTGCTTACGTGGAGAAAAATAAAGCGAGTTGGGAGCTCTCGTTGAATGAAAACCTATCCTTCTTGTGAGCTGCCCTCACGTTCCTTTACCTGGAGTGTGAAATGGGGCAGAGTTGCCATGTCCTGAGCTCTGTGTCCCAGATGATCAGGCAGTGAAAACAGCCAGCTCTGACGTGGGCTTTTGTCACATGGATGAGTGTGATGGCACGTTCCCATCTGGGACATGAAAACACGGGCAGGTGCTGCTCTCCCGTGCGGGGTGGCTGGAACTGGGAAACCTTCACAATGGAAAAGGTGTGACTCCAGATTCAAAGCTCTGTCAGTCCGGGCAGATCCAGAAGGATCTCCAGAAGGGTAATGGGTGCTGAAAGCTGGACACTAAACTTGAATTTGGGTGGCTTAAGATTTGTGATGGGCAGCCCCCAAACACCCAGCTGGCCACAGCCTCCTTTCAGGCGGCTGTAGAGAGCGATAAGGTCCCTCCTGAGCCTCCTCTTCTCCAGGCTGAGCACCCCCAGCTCCCTCAGCCACTCCTCATCACATTTGTGCTCCAGTCCTTTCACCACCTTCGTGGCCCTTCTCCTGACACGCTCCAGCACATGGCACACGACTCCCTGTGATGCAAGGAAAAGTTACAGAGATCCAGGGTTTTTATGGATTTGGCCCTCAGTGCTCTGTCTAGTCCAGCAGCTATGAATGGAAGCCTGGTGTCTCAAACAAGGAGAGGCTTAAACAAACCAGGACTCTTCAGAGAGCTGGCGTTTGGATTAATGCTGGAGGGTGGATTTGCTTGGGATGCCTGTGCCATACCTGTCACCAGCGAACCGCTGTTTGTGGGGTGTGAATGCGTGGCTGTGACGCTCTTTGTGAGCTGCCAGAATGTACACACAGCTTTCCAAAGACCATCTCTGCTTTTGCTTTCTTTAAAGCTCAGTCCTGCAAACTGCTGCAGCTCAGGAGCCGATTCACAAGCAACTTGGGTTTCCCTGTAGGAGGATTGCCCAGACAGCTGTGGGAGGTTATGTGGTATCACTGAGGAGGCTAAACGATTCCCTTTTGGCAAACAGAGCCCTAAGTCGAGTCACAGGACATACCTGAAGGCTCACCAAAGTGATTTATGTCATCTGACTAGGGCTGGTGACTTTCTAGTCGCTTTGAAAGGGCTCCCCTTAGGAAAGTGGAGCTGATTGCCTTTTCTTCTCTGTACCGTGTCAAAGAGCTGGCTCTGGCAGTCAGACACCAAGCTCATCTTAAAAGCGTTGTAGCAGAGCCAGCCCGTCTGCTGGAAACAGCACTTTCCTGAGAGGGGGCTCTCTCACTGCTGCCTGCCCCCTAAGAGCAGGGAAATTGGGACCTGGGAGATTCCATCCCAGCCACGCAACAGTGCTGGGTGAGCTGGTGCTGGAGCTGCTCTCCTGTGGCCCGTTTCTGGATGCTTTATCTTTCCATGAGAGACACTCTCTTTCCCTGCAAGGATCCTGCTGGCTTCAGTCTGACCTCAGGCAAATTGCCTTCCCTTTTTCTCTTGTGTGAAGGTGGCACAGCAGCACAGATCACCTCAGGGACCGAGTGAGGCACCCACCTATGTTTTCTAAGTCACAGGCTTAATTCTTACTCAAAGTGTGCACATGCACACAAATATTTAACTCCCACTTCTATTGCTATTTTTAATTTTTGTAGGAATTCTTTTGGAAAGAAGGATTAATATCACCACAAGTGGCAGTGAGAAAAGAATGGATTTTTTTCTTTTATGTCTTTCTTTTTCAACTTGTCCTCTGGTTTTGCTGTAGGGAGCTCTCAGGTCCCCAGGCCAGTGGAACCAGGCTCTGGTTCCAGAGGGTATGGTACCAGAGCTCCACAGCTCACTGGAACTACCTGAAAAATTTCCACTAAAATTAGTTTTCAAGAGAAATTCTCTGGGGTTTTCATGCATTTATTTTTTACAAGAAATAGCTACTTTCTTCTGTAAACTTTTGGAGGAGCTTCATCTAAATACTTCTTTCAAAGCTGGCAGATTTTGGGTCAAGGGAAGCACAAAGCTTTTCTAGATTTTCTTGGACAATTTCTACAAAACCTGCAGTTTACTTGTCACATTTTTCAGATTAGGGGGGAAAAAAAATGGAGAGCAGATCTAATTGCAAATCTCTGCGTACTTTGTGGGTTTTGTGACCCTGTCCCCAGGGAGAGCAGCCTGAGAGAGGCAGTGGAACAGCATGAGGCTCACAGGTATGGGAATGAGAATCTTTATGGGAGCGCTGTCAGCGGGCAGTGCCTGAGCAGGAGCTGTGGTGTTGGCCATCACTTCCAGGGGAAGCGCTGGAGAATGCCAGAGAGAGCAGGCTGGAATGCAGGCCAGGCACTCAGGGGGGTAAGCGCAGAGACGGCCACCACGGGGATCCCGGCCCGGGAACAGCCAGCCACACACAGCATCGCACCAGGGAAAACCCAGGGAGCGTTCCCCCAGCACTGGCCTAGCCACACACAGCATCGCACCAGGGAAAACCCAGGGAGCGTTCCCCCAGCACTGGCCTAGCCACACACAGCATCGCACCAGGGAAAACCCAGGGAGCGTTCCCCCAGCACTGGCCTAGCCACACACAGCATCAGCACCAGGGAAAACCCAGGGAGTGCTCCCCCAGCACTGGCCAGTCAGCAGCTTCAGAAACACTTTGTAAGCGTTGGCTGATGAAGGTCAAAGCACGCTGACAGTCATCATCATCATGTGGCAGGGTGGGAGAGGAGCACAGTCCCCTTTCTGCGGGCAGAAAGCAGAGGGGTTCAAGGCCTGGCTCTCAATCGATGCTTCTGCTGCTCAGGGCACAGTTATTGGCTGCTCTCCTTTACCAGGGAAGCTCTCTCCCAGCAGCTCCTGACCACTTCCCTTGGGATGGAGGGAACAAATACTTTCAGCCTGGATGCCCGGGCACAGAGAGCAGCAGCACCGGGAAGAGCGGCGGTGGCCAGACTCCCGCTCCCCCGATGGGCTGGGATTCCCTGGCAGGGTTTTGTGCCAGCTCATGGGTGAGGAAGCAGGTCTGTGCACAGCCACACGTGTGCAGGGAAGGGACCCACAAGGAGCATTATGGTCAGTACTAACTGTGTTGTGAACTTGGTGAGGCAAAGCCTGTTTTTCTCCAGCTTGGCACAACAGCAAGTGTCCTGGCTGCTTTCCATGAACAGAAGTAATAGTAAACCTCGTCGTGGATACTGCAGGCAGAAGGAAAACTGAGTGCTCAGGGCCATTCCCCCCTCCTCAGCCTCTGTGGAGGCTCTTGGCTAGTCCAGTTGTGCTTAGGGTTTTTTTCCTTTTAATATAGCCATCTGTTCTGCTCGCTAGGGGTCCTGTTCGGAGCCAAGTGTTGTGTTGCCTTCAGTTCATATTGCATAAATCCCAGAAAATAAATCAGAGGTGCCTTCCTAGTATCTCTCCCCTTGTACCAGGCTGGTCCTGATGGACATCTATCTCTGAGGTGTCCTGTGACAGGTCACTGCTGAGTTTAACAGAGAACAATGAGTTTGGATGAGAGGTCTCCAGCCAAAAAGTGGCTTCCAGGAGCTGGGAGCCAGTGCTTCTTCAGAAGTGGAAGCCTAGGCAAGTGGCAGGCACAGGTTCTGTGGGCTTGGCAAGCCCTGTTCGTGTTCTCTGGTCTGCCAAACTTGGTCTCTCCGTTTGCTTTGTCTGCCTCCCGTGTCTCATACCTGCACGCCAGCTCGGCGAGGTCTCTCGGGCAGAGCTGTCACCGCAGTGCAGCATTTGGGACCCTCATCCTCGGGCCAAGGGGTGCCAAAGCAGGGCGCTGCTGTCGCTCGGGGATGCAAGTGCAGCTGGGCGAGCCCGCCAGCAGAGCCCGTGCAGTTACCCAGCCGAAAGGCTGCCTGATTCTCTCACCCGGCTCCTGGAGCGGGGCCGCGGCAGCGCAGGATGCCGGCAGCAAAGCCCGGCAGCAAAGCCCGGCACGGCTCGGGAGCGGGCCGGGCAGCCCCTGGCGGGGGC
>VZTA01022764.1:124592-187011 GCA_013398855.1 Mohoua ochrocephala | reverse complement strand
CGGCAGCCGCAGCCTGCAGAGACCTGCTTGTCGCATCGAGTGTGCATGCTCTGCTCTTCCTTTCTGCCTCGCCGTGCTTCTCCTCATCTCTTATTCATCCCGCAGACCCTCTCTGCCCCTGTCTGCATCTTCGGTTCAGCTCCTCCTCTCTTCCTTTATTCTCTCCTTTCCCGTTCCTTTCTCGCCCCGTGCCTTTTGCCTTGTCTGTGTCTCACGCTTTTTCCTGCCATCAAGCTCCTCTGCTTCATGCACCTCCTTCCCGGGTTGCCGTCTCCTTGTTCTCCCCCGCTCCTCTCCCCCTTTGGCACTCTGTGCTGCTGTCTGGCAAGTTTCTTGAGTCTGTTCGCTCTGACGCCGCTCAAGGCTTCCTCTGCTACAGGGCAACATAAATTATGTATCACTCAAATAACTGTCTTACCAAATCTATATTAAACTCCCTCGTTAAGTGTATTTATGATACCCAATTGAAGGGATCCAGGAATCGACTGGCAGGCTGCAGGGCTGAGCTGGAATACAAGATAATTCTTCCTTTCCAGGTAGCCGGGATGAGCACAAGGCAGGAAGGGTGGTGCCGGTGGTGGAGGAGCCTCCATCCACAGCTCAGGAGCAGATTGTGAGTTTGGGGCTCAAGGACTGCTCGGCACCAGCAGTTGCAATGTGCTGATGCATGATCTCTGGTTGTTGAACAGAAGCAATCGGGTGTGTTTATGTGTGTGGGGGACAGCTCTTTGAATATATGGAGTTGGGAGTGCACTCAAAAGGATTAGTGGGAACAATTATTTCCAAAGTCAGGATGTAGAAGCTGGAGCCTATTCAAGTCACTAGTGTTTTATCCCAGGGTTTTGGGGGAGGGAAAAAAAAGGGGGGGGCAGGGGAAGAGTAAAAAGAAAAGGGGCAGAAGGGAAGACTAAAAACAGCTTTAGAAGAAAAAATTCAAAGTAGGTTAGCAGAGAAAATGAGTTTATAAAAAATGAAAGAGCAGCCGGGAGGCACAACAGTAACTACTGCATTGTGCTTACAAAGCTAAACACGTTAAGATGAATAAATCCCCGAGCTGGATGGCTTATGGCCCAAAATATTAAGAAAAGCTGGGTCTGATCTCAGGCTGCTGCCAGATCCAAAGAGCAAATGTGTTCATATAAATCATTTTAATACAAAACATTCATAAAGCAAGGTCCTAAAACTGAGCTCCTTCCAAGTCCAAGCGTGTTTGTGTCCAGTGTTGAGGGGTCAGGTTGATTTCTAAAACCAAGGGAGCATGGTAACAGCTGTACTGGATCAGACCAAAGGTCCAGTTCCCCTCTGACTGTAGTTTGTAGCAGATGTTTGAGGAGAGGAAGAGAAAAGTCTTAGAATGGGACAAGCATATAGCAATGGTCCCCTGTGACCTAATACAGTTCTGTATTTAGAACTGCTCCAGCCCTGGCCTGATGCTGCTTTTCATGGGAGGTAGCCCAGGGTTAGTTTGTCCTTTGCCATGTGGCTCAGGGCATCCTAGTTGCTCTACCTGGATTTTAGTTTTCCCTCTCTGTAAATTAATGTGAACCCTCACATGGGTGGTGTGCAGGGGAGAGAGATGGGTGAGATCTCCTGTAGCAGTGCAGTCTGTTCCTGTGTTGTGGACATAATCCACCTGGGCTGAATTCATCATGCAGGGAAGCCCCTGAGGCTGCTGAAATCGGGTAGGTGATTTTCTCATTCCCAGGGTGCTTTACACCTTGCAGCCTTTCCCAGGTAAACCTCTCTCCAAGGCACAGGGCTTCAGGTTCATCTGCAGGTTTTGAGCTTTCCCTGCCCCTGGCCACCCTCTGAGTGCTCGGGGCTCTCCACAGAAAGGAAGCTGTGGGAATCCAGGGGGAAAGAGGGAAGAGCATGGTCGAGGAGCACTGCATCCATGAGCAGTGGGACTCAGGGGTTCCACTCTCTCACGTGCACGTGCCACACACACCACTGGCCACAGACACCTGCCACAGAGAGGTGCCACATCTCCTCCTCAGGCATTCCCAAAAGGTAACAGAGAGAGCTCATCTATGCCAGACAGCTCTTGAACATGTAAGTGGCGGCTCTGAAAGGGTCTGCCAGTCTGGTGGGAAGCACTGACAGGTTCAGAGTTACAAAGCAGTGGAGAATACCCAGTGAAATGCCTTAGAGGCCCAGAGGTGCTCCCTCCTAAGCGGCTGAGGTTGAGCTTTGGTCACTCTGAGCCTGTGAGCAGGTGAGATGGTCCGTACAACAGCTCTTTGCTCCCCTCACCTCTCAGGAGGAATTGCCACTGTAGCTCAGGTCAAGAAGGAGTTAGCTCAGTTGCAGAGGCAGGGATATGTCCCACAAGGAGGGGATGCTTCTATTTTCAGAATCAAGTGGCACCCAGACACCTCATCACATCATGGGTGTCCTGTCATGACAGGCACGAGCTTGCTCGGGAGCACACAGGCAGCCTGCAACAGAAGTAACCCAGAATCTGATCTGCCTTTCCGACAGATGCAGCATTGCCTCCCTCCCTTCCTTCAGACTGCAGCTTGCTGAGTGCTCCTCATTGTTGGAACCAAAAAATCTCCTGCTCTGCCTCTTCCTTTCCAGTTTTCCTCCTTCATTGGTGCGTTCAGTGTCTTTTGTTTGGGGGCACCCAGACATTGTTTTGGGGATGATAGTGCACAGGAAATGTTCAGGTTTCTCTGCAGTCTTGCTGCTGTGAGCTGAAATTACGTGACTCTGAACCAACAGGAAAATCCAGATGGGGTTTTGTGCCAGAACCTGTATTTTTGGCCATATGAGACAGAAACCTGAAGCAGACAAAACCTTGAGATGGAATTGCCTCACTTCAAAAGGCGCACACACAAAAGGACAAAGGCTTCTAGTTTGTAAAACTGGAGATGTGAGAATAGACTCTTAAGCTAAAAAAAAAAGGGGGGGGGATTATTTAATTAGATAAATGGTTGGATGAGGCATATTAACTGTTAACTGGGTCACCAAGGGAGCCTTTCCTGTGTTCAGAGCGAAGGAAAGATGCAATACAACACTCACTCAAACCCCTGGATACAGAAGGAAAACCTGAAATTAGCGGATCCAGCGCCGCGTTGCTTTACAGGAGTTTAATAATTTGGGGGCTGGGCCAAGGCCCTGCCTTAGGATACAGTACAGTAAAGCTCACGGGGGAGGTTTGAGGTGGTTATAGAATGGAAAGTTTTCCTTGGTAATTAAAAATATTAAGTTTGGCTTCTCCTTGTCTTCCTGGAGTTCTTTCAAGGGTGGGGTCATTCTGTTGTTTGGGTTTATAGCTTGCTATATTGACAGAAGGATTCATAGGATGAGATTGGTTTTGCTTTTTCTTCCCATCCTCCAGTCCAGCTTGATGGTGCTATGAGAGTCAGGCATGCTAAGTTCAGGGCAGGGATTTAATGGGTTATAGGAATGGTCGCTGGTGTATCAGTACTTTAAACATAAATTGTGAATTGCTGTGGGGCAGAGATCAGGAGTGAAACAGCTGGTGGGCAGTAATATCTCCCACTTTGGAAAAATGGTGCTTGGACTTCCCTGTCCAACTTCCACCGAGTTCAATGGAAGTTAAACAACTAAAACTTTATCTCTGGCCATCTCAGCCTAAGTTCACAGTGTTCAATTAAATTACACTCCAAAAGTGTGGCCCTGAAAGCGTCACCATTAAGATACTTTGTTATCCTGTGCCTCTGCTAATACACTGACAATTTTTTTCCCAGTGGATTATGAATTTGGATATAACTATGACTAAGAAGGGTTATATGCCTTCTAGACAGGCATTCTAGGTTAGGAGGTATTGCAAAAGTGCACTGAATAATTTGGAAACTTCTCTGAGCAGCTGCACAGCAGGGATTGAAGTTTAAGGGCAAAGGTTCAGGAGCCGTAGTTCTCTGGTCTTCAAAGATGCTAATAAAGCTCATTTGAGGTAGTGCTGGAAGTATCCATACAGTAAAAGAAATGCAGCTACTGTAGAGCTCTCTCTCTCTCTCTCTCTCATTTTCCTGCTACTAATTATCTATTAAATTTTAATTCTGTTTTAATTTTAGGCTTTTGTATTGCATTTTAAATAATGCACGAGACCCTGGACTAAGTTGTGACTGGAAGGTAACAGTGAATAATGGTTACAACAAAGCTGGGGAGGGGAGCTCTGTAAGAAGAGCTACTTCAGAAGTTGGTTGTGCATGTAAAACTGGCCCTTATTAAATTTGATGTATTTTTTTAACAGTTGTTGTAGCCCTAGATTGTGTTCCTTTGGATAGTGGGTACAAACCATGTGACACACATTCTTCCCATAACATTTCTCCTCAGTTAAAACTGTCTCTCCTGCTTTAACACTGCATGTCCTGAATGTCAATTTTAGCCCCCTGAAGTCTTCAATTTTTCTTCCCTGCACTGCAGGAAGGGCACTGCAGTAGGGCTCGGAGAGGTTTTATATTTTGGGCTCAGTTTCTCATGCAGCTGATGCTGTGGCTGTTCAGTTTTATGTAAAAGGAATATTAAAGGTCAGATTAGAGAGTGGTTTAGAAATAAAATCGGCCTTAACCTAAGTTCTGTACAGCCTCACTTGCTGATGGTGCACAGAACGTAAACAAGCAAAACTTCATTCTCCTATTTCAGTTTTTAAAGCAATGATTTGGAGCAGTTGTGCTGTGAAAGAAGTGTTCCTGTACAGCTTTAAATGGTGAAGGTCTGCTTGTCTCAGATCTGGCAGGAAAAGGAGCCTCCACCATCACTTTCTACCCCAAATCACAGACAAAAAGGCTTGGGGTACCACATCTCAAGATCAGACCGTTTAAGTGAGCCGGAGAATGGTGCTTGATGCTTCCAGAGGTGTTGAGGACTTTCTAGATTATTGAATAGAAACGAGTCAGTGAGCATTCAGGGGTCACCAAGAAGGCTCACGTGGCTGAAGCTGTGCTTGTGAGAAGGCTCTGCAAGCAGCAGATGTGTGGGGAGGAAAATCAGGTCTCAAACAGGGACACTGGTTCCTGCCCGGCCGGTGGAGCCGAGGTGCCCTGTGTGGGTTTGTCTCCAATCACAGCAGCAGGACATCAGACCTTGTGGCTGTCACACATCCAGCATTCCAGGCAATAACTGATTTATAAATCTCCCACTTCAAAATTAACAGTGAAAATTAACAGCTTCTAAACATGAAGCTAAATGTTGATCCTTTTAATGAGCCCAGCAGGGCTGGAACTTCTGGTGTAACCAGTGGGAACTTCTCAGCCACAGTGCTTTGCTTAGGCAGCTGTTCCAGGCACCAGTGCAGGAAAACACTGCTCTCTGAAAAATTATATTGTCTGAGGCCTTACCAGTCACCTGAAAGGAGGTGGATGGAAATAAACTCCAAGCTTCATTATGCTGACATTTGTAGAGTGTCACAGGAAGTGCTCGGCGTCGGGGAAGCCAAAGCAACATTTAAGCAAATGGCTATGGAATGGCCTTTTGCCTGCAATTATTTTCAGCCAGGGACCTGTTTGATGTGTGCCTGGCTCGATGGCCAGCTGTGTTCCTGCTGGAAGCCGTGGGGAAGAAAGAGCCACTGACCGCCTGTGGGAAATAGGAGCTGGAATTCAGTGGGCAGCCCGGGGGTGGGGCTGTCTGTCCAAGGGTGCTGATTAATAACTCCTATTGCCTTTGGATTTGGCACACTTTCAGCATTTGTGTGGATCTGAGGCAGTCTTCTCTAGTGTAATTAATTAATTAAGATTAATTTAATTAGACTGTAAAAATAAATTAAGGGAATCAGAGCCCAGTTCAGCTGAAGCTGTGCTTGCTTTGACAACCAAAACAATGCCTTTGAATCAGTTTCCTTGAATTAATCTCAAACAAGGAGTTTCCCTGCTCAGTATCCTTGCTGATAACAGAATTGTCTTCTGGAGGAAGAATGTTACATCAGTACATTGGAGGGGGAGAAAAATCCCCCAAAAACCCAAAGCCACACACACCCCCACCCTGAGAGAAGATAAATCTAGAACTACAACTTGGTTATCGGACACACCTGGTAGTTGTGAGATTAGTTAGTGATGCCTGAGATTATAGCAGCAGCTGTAGATGCCCAAACTGGATGAAATTGTCACTGCTGACAAGCCAGGAGAGCTCAGATGGACATCCAGATCTGTCACAGAGGTCACATCACTCAGATGTGTCACATCTTAATGTGGAAAGTGAGATGAAACATTCAGACTGTGGCCAGGAAAGAATTCGGGAATGGTTGTCTCTGGCTGTGCTGTCAGCTCAGCTCCAGCTGCTGATATGGCACCTGCACTTTTGAATGTGTATTCTCTTATCACCGGAGGGTTTGGCAGATGATTCACACACCCTGATTCTCAATTCATCCTGGGTGAAGGTTGCAGGAAAAGCTATTGTCCTTGGTGTCGTGTACATGTGGGGAAAACACAACCCGAGATCAGATTCTTTCCTAGCGAAAGCTTTCCTCGCTGTGACCTACAGACTTCTGCCTGGGCAGCTGGGATGGAGGTTTTGTTCTGGCAGTTTAGGCACCATCCCATCACCTCTCTCCATGTGGTTTATGCAGGTTATGGATTAACTAAGCAGTCATTTAGTGACACCTTGCTCTCTACTGCTTCCAGTACAACTTGCTACAGCCAGACATCAGTTACAACAATTACCTGAAAAACCCCATGAACTGATTTTTTTTTTTTTTTTTTGGTGGTGTGGGGGAAGCGTATCCAGGGCAGAAAATCCCAGCAGCTTCTCCCCTTTCAAACAGTTATTTTTGATGAAAGAGCCATGGGGTACCAGCACAGCTGATGGCTTTGAACTGCCAGCAAGAGCTGTGCTGGGGCATCCTCTGTACTTCTTAGACACCTGAATAAGAGCCACAGACCTCTCTGAAGAGACAGGAAGGCCCATGTGTCAAAAGCTGTATTTCTGGAGCTTACATCCTTCACGCCAGGACATTGTCACAGAAGTGGCACCGCTGTCCTGCTCTAACCCTTGAGCTGCTGCAGGATTTATCCGTGGAGGCCCAGGGCCCAGCCAGGCTCCACTGGCATTAATGGAACATGTAATTGATTTTGTGGTGGAGGAAAAAGATGCGTCCTACAGCCCTGTGAGTCAGAGTGGTCTGTTCACTTAGCAAGGAAGGAATGTGATGCCTGTAGTCCCGCAGCACCTCGGAATGACCAGCCACTTTCCCGAGGCCGGCCTACACTGTCATTGTGCGTGTTTACCTTCGCAGTGCAAACAAAAAAGAGGTGTATTTATTGACGGGGTAAACAGGTCCACTTCTCTGCCCAGAAACCAGTTTGGTTAGTCAGCTGGGTGTTGACAGGAGAGGGAAGGAAATCATTATGAGAGACTGCGTAGCAGGCATGATAATGAGCCATGTGGTTGGTACCAAACAATAGAGGCTTGTGTGGAGCCTGGGGAATGCAGAGATAATTTTACCTCTCCAAACAGGAGGGCATCAAGCTGTGCTTCCCTGCCTGGGAAGTAGGTCAAGAGGAAGTGCACTTTCAATTCATATTCATCTCATAATTATTTCACGTTCTCAAGAACAGTATTTCTGTCAAGGGGAAGCTGCCTCCGTGGCCAGTCTCATGGAAGAGCAAGCCTCCCCTCAGAGCAGCAGCATGCATATTTGAAGCTTTCAGCACCAGCATCCATCAGCACTGCCTTCCACATGAGCTCTCCCTGCACTTGTGCTCTTAGTCCTGACCTTGCCGAGCTTCACGGTCACTCCAGGCATCACCAGCAGCCCATCCGGAGTGCCTGATCCCAGCACGAGAGTGCCCCACTTTACACCTGCCAGTGGAGCTCACTGGAGAGGTGATTCATTGCTGCTCCTGGCACTAAAGCAAACAGTCACCTTTGGAGGTCATCGGGTCCAACCCTCTGCTCCAAACTCGGCCAAGCGTGGAGATACCTGAAGTTCCTTGGGGTTATAGCACTGAAGTGTTAAACAGGTGGAGCCTCCAAAACCTCTCTGAGCAGCCTACTGCAGTGCTCGGCCACCATCAAACACTGAGATTTATTTTTTTGCACAGAGGTCTCAAAGGTGTGTTTTAGAGATGGATGTCAAAGGTTAGGTGAGGACAAATCTGCATTAGGCTGGGTAGAGAACAAGTGCTCTACAGTCAGCCACACTACCTGCTCCTGGCTTTTTGCTTTCTCAGGACCAATAGATATACCTTGCACAGATACATCTGTGCATCTCTAGATTTATGTTTCTGAAGTAGAAGAGAGTCTCTCCCAGAAAAAAAAGTCAAATAGTTATGTTCAAAGTAGATTTTCCCATGATTTGAAGGAATGTGTAAAGGAACAGTGAGCAGAAAAAACCACAACCAGCTAAGCTTAGAGAATTATGACAGTGTGACGACTCTAATTTAGCATTCAACTGTAGAGAAGAGTAAACATGAGACTAAATACAGCCACTCCAATTTGACAAATCTTCTGTTGTATGCTGAAAAACAATAGGCATAGGACGGGAACTGCTGCTGTTAAAAAGCACTTTCCTTTCAAGCTGTAGTGTATGATCTCCACACATGCCAGCTACTAATGCTTCCCTAAAAAAGTGACCTAATTTTTAAAAAAGAATTGCCAATAGCACAGAAAACCAAATCTGCTGCACCAAATTGTGTATGTTCCAGATCTCTTTCTGTAGTAAAATATTTAGTAGCTAGTTCTATTCTCTGCCCCAGTTAAACCTTTCTTTTTTTTTTTTCATAAAACTTTCTTGGTTTCACCCTAACTGAGAAATAGTTGCAGTATCATTTCATCATCATGTTTCCAAGATAACTCAGTTGAAGTCCAGTGGGGATAGGACTATGTGGGTGTTATTTTAGTCTGGGAAGAGATTTTAAACCTTAAAATGAGCTAAGGAAGGAGGCTGGGTTGATGGAAAACAATCAACTTTTTTTATTCCTGCGCTGGAATTACTTCTCCTGTTGCATTATACATGAAACACAAAACTCAGCCCATGCATCAGTTCTATGGCCTGAAGTGAGAGTAGCGTGCCTGGGATGAAGGAGTCTTTCCCCGAGGTTGACAATTGTCATTTTCCTCCTGACAGATCCATGTTTACTGCATACCCCAAACCCTCGATTCCTTCTACTGTGTTCCTAATTTTTCCTGGCTACTAGCCATTTTTACCTGTTTTGTGCACTATTTTATTTCCCTACAAATAACAGCATTAAAATCAAGTAAGTGGCTATAATGTTGGAGCAAAGTTTCTATAATGTTTATTAGGAAGACTGTTTTCTCAGAAGTTCTCTTTCTTTTTTTCCTCTTCCCTCATGCTGTTGCAGACAACTTGATTTAAGGAGGAAAAAAAAGGAGAACAAAACCCAAACAAACAAAAAATCCCCATCCCCCAGAAAACAAAACCAGAAAAGCTGTTTAGTTGTTGTGCTTATGCATAGCTGGATGCTCCTTTTGTTGTGTGTTATCACACTTGCCCTCAAACAGGAAAAAAAAAAGTCTGCAAGAATTAGCTTTCTGTTCCTACCACATTTTTGCTTAATCAGTGCTCAGTTGTAATCAAGACTCTAATTTCATGATCATTAGCCCTTTCAGCTCTGGTAAACTTCTGCATCATCACGTACACTCGTCCTTTGCTTCCTCATAATTCTCAGAGCCAGCACGTAACAGGAAGGAGGAGCATCGATGGGGCAACTTCATTCACCCACTCTCAGTTTTCTGGGGGACACTCCACACTTTCCATCTTTCACCAAGGCACTCCTAAAAATCTGGGAAGCTCATGCTCTGCCTTAGTGTTTTCCCCTAGGACTCCCAAGTCCAACACAGCTGGACTAACAGCACATTTAATTATCACTGCTGTTAATAAAGCACCAGCTTCTGAAGAGTTTAATAGGAATGAGTAAGTAAGTACTTGGTATTTTAGTGCCCATTTAAACTTCTCGACTTTTTAATCTCATTTTCCCAGTAGCCTCTCTTTTCTTTGGTAATAATGCCTAAAACATATTTCCAATAATTTTCAAACTGAGTAGAGCTGGTTAATTCCTAGAAAAGAGACTGCTTGTTCAAGCTTAGTAATTCCTGGTAATGACTCTGTAATTAGACTGAATGAGAACAGTACCTGAACCCTAGTCCAGCATATTCTGAAGAGACATTGAAAATAATCTCATTTTTTCTTGTTAGGATGTGAAATGGAGAACTTTCCACCTTCCAACTTGTCTAAGGAAAGATGCAAGATTCACTTTCTAGCCTGTTTTCTACATCTCTCTCTGGTCTTGTGTCGGATGCTCCCCATGGCCTATTTCACACAGCAACCAAGAAAATGATGAATGAATGTGTTTGAGAAGAGAAGCTCGGATGGGAGTTGCGAGATCTAGGCAGGAAAATGTGAACGAAAACTGGAAATTATTCTAGGAAACTTTACTCGATGACTAAAAACCACAATTTCATAATCGCGAGCAGGGACATCTTTGGTTAGCGGCGCCTCCTTATTAAGTGAGGAAGTAAAGGCAGCTATTAAAAATATATCAGATAAATGGGGAAGAGGAGAAGAAAGAGGAAGGAGGCAGCAATTGTGTAAATTAGAGCCTGTGGAACTATAAAGAAGGGAAAGACTTGAAAGGGAGCAAGGGCAACCTCTGCCTTGCAGCCTAGGGACAGTAAGGCATTTTAAAGGGTAACAGCAATAGAATATTTTCTAACAATAGTATGGCTCACTGGCTTAGCAGAAGATGGTGAAAGTCTCAATGATTGAGGGACAGCAGAAATACTCAGTAGTTCTCTTTTGTGTTTAAAGAGAATCAGGACAATGTAATAAAACATCACGGGAACACAGAAATACTTTCCAGCCCTCCCAAAAAGCCACGAAAGATGAAAACCAGCAGCCATTAAGAATAAAAAAATAAACCCCAGCATGCCTAAACAGCACCAGATAAGCAAAAGAGCTGTGTGAGGTGCACAGCTTGCTCTTGCTAACTTTTCATAAGTCTTTGAGCAATAAGGAAGCTTTTGAGTCTAGAGGAGAGTTACCTTGGAGAGAGGCAGAACAAGATGACCTCAGCAATCCTGGCTCAGCTGCTTCGATAGCAGAGGGCAAATAATGAGAAAGTTTGATATGGGATTCAGCTAGCAGAGCAGGAAAGGGAATAGAGAATATTGTGCCCCGTATAAAGCGAGGTTTGGCTTTTTGGGCATTATTTTTTTGTTTCAGAAAATATTATTTGAAAATATTCCTTATGTTAAATGATGCCCTGTCAGATTTCTTGCCCTTCGAAGCCCTTTACGAGCCCCACTGATGTGCTCTGTTGGCCAGAATTAGTTGGTGCTACAGCTGGGTTTGGCACAGATGTTGGGTGCTGGAGCTGGAACCATCCAAACTAGGGTTGACGTGCTGACTGCTGTTGAGGCAGTTCAGTATTTTTATCGGTGTCACTTCTCGAGCCCAAAGCTGGCTTAAAATAAGTGTTATAAGGGACCCTTGCAGGCCCGGAGAATGGAATATGTGAGAGGCAGCCTGTGACAGAGGGCATGTGAACCATGGGGCTGCAAATATGGCTAAGGGAGCAAGTGAAACTAATGCTATTTAACAAAAGTCTATTCCTATTTATTTGTGGAGATGGAGAAGGCAAGAGGGGATCGTTTAGCTTTGTGTGTCACAAAGTGAAACCAGCCTCAGCTGAGCCAGTGTGAATGAGTAACTTGATTCTAATCAACATGGCCATATGCCAGGTGATTTTGCCAGGCCAGTTTGCATCGACATGGCATGAAATAATAAGGGTTACCGTGACTATTTTTCACATCTAGTCTTTCTAATAATTGCTAGGTACAGCTCAAGTGAAATACAGCTTATGAGCATTAAGAGCCATCCAACTGGAAGGCAGTTTCACAGATGGATTTAAGGATCCTAATGGAAATAGCACTGAACATGAGCTTGCTGTGGGATACTACAGCAGCTCTACAGTGATGACAGGAGCAGAGCTGTGTTCGTAAGATTAATTTGTTTAATATCACGATGACATGAGAAACTTGCTCACAGCTGAGAAACCTATAAAATCTGGAGAGTGCACAGAAAAGAAAGCCATACAAATTAGGAAGATGCCGTAAAATGCCTTGAGATGGGAAACGGAAAGAGATCCAGCTGTCCTGCTTGCAAGAAAAGTTAATTCGGATTTAATAAGTATCAGGTACTAAACCAACTTTGTAATATTGCTGGAGAATGCATACAACCCCCCCTCTAACAGGAAGCTGAATTGAGGTTGAGTTTAAATTGAAAATGAAGACAGGGAGGTAACTTGCCGAGAGAGGGGGTAAATTCTCCATCTCTTGAAATCTCTAAATGAAGATGCGACACCTTCACATGCTCCAGTCAAATAGCAGTTACTGGATTTGGTACAGAAGCAGCCAAGTGGTGCAGCATCAGCCTTACTCAGAAGGCAACACTGAATAATTCAGTGATCCCCAAGGACTCCTGAGTATCTGTTTCTCTTCCTAAACTTTTGAAATGTATTGCTGTACGCTGGTAAACTTGAGTCAGCTTTGCTGCTGATACAGCAGCAATTCTACCAGCCTATTGCACTGCAGGTAAAGTTAGCCTTGGCCAGTTCTTCAGTTTAATTGAGTAACCTGTCTATCATCTTTGTTCAAACAGATATGTGGGATCAGGATATCGACGCCAAAAAGTGTAAATTTAAGAGATTCCAAAATCAAGGGTGTTTACAAGGGCCTTGCCATGTGATGATGGCAAAGTACATTTCTCTTAATACCGGATAATTTTTTTTTTAAGAGAAGTTGCATTTTCCCTACAGTGACTTCTCTGCTTTTGCGTAGCTTCCTGCCAGAGAACAGCACACATTCTAGAATCTCTGCCATATATCTGTCTCTTTTATTAGTTTCCTCTCCATAAATAATCTAGCATGGCTTCAAAAGACAATAAATTGTAGAGTTAAATAGACAGTAAAGGCAGTGCATCATTGAGATCTGGTTGTGTCCTGACATCAAAAGTTTCTCTTGTTGAATGGGTTCACCTAGCTATGATGAAACCCCGAAGATGTAAGTGGTGGGTCAGCAGGATTATGCAAGGCTTAATGGGGTTTGTGTCCCTTGAAAAGGCCGTGGAGCTGTGCTCATGCTACTGCAGTTGCATGACAAGCTGGATGGGCATTGAACCACCTGGAGGATCTGCTTGATTTGTCTTTCCCTGCCGTGGTTACTTCAACAGAACACATCTGCCTGCTGTGCTGCAGCTAAGCCTGCCCTGCCAAACTGCACGTGGCAAAATTCTACAGAGATGTCTGCGTAGCTGGGAGTAACACAAAAGCACAGTGGCCGAGGCATGGTCACTGTCTGAGTCAAACCCTGACCTTCAACACTTCTCTGCTTCACTCTTGTGCATTGCAGCCGGGTGAAGCAGTGCATCAATGCTCTTGTGAGAGCCCTCCTGGAGCACTGCATCCAGCTCCAGGGCCCCCAGCATGGGAAAGGTGTGACCTGCTGGAAAAAGTCCAGAGGAGGCCACTGAGGTGATGCCAGGACTGGCGCTCCTCTCCTATGCAAACAGGTTGAGAGAGTTGGGGTTGTTCAGCCTGGAGAAGAAAAGGGTCTGGGTAAGCCTTGGAGCACTTTCCTGCACCTAAAAGGGGCCTATGAGAGAGTGGGAGGACATTTTCCAAGAGACAGGACAAGGGTGAAGGGTCTTAAGCCGAAGGAGGACAGGTTTACAGTAGATATTAAGAAGAAATTCTTTACTACAGCTGTGGTGAGGTGCTGGAACGGGTTGCACAGAGGGTTTGTGGACTCCCCATCCCTGGAAACGTTCAAGGCCAGGCTGGATAGGTTATGTCTATGGTCTAGTGGAATGAGTCCCTCCCCGTGGCAGGGGGAGTTCCAACCCTAACCGTTCTGTGATTCTTTGAAGAGGTAAAGCTTTTGAGAACAGGTTAGAAAGGGGCTGATTGTTAGGATGTGCTGAAACGATGTGGGTGGTAGCTGGTTTTAGCAGGTAAATACCCAACTCTTGCTGGTGTTTAGCTGTAACAACCTCAATTACATGCTGTAGCCACCATTAGTTTCTTGTTGTGTTGTTAAAACTCTCCTGTTCAGCTGCAAAAAACTTGCATCTCAACCAAGAGTTACATATAATCAATAATTACACAGTCGATAACTGAATCTTCCTCTGGTTTTCAAGATCAAGGAAGGGAAATGTTTTATGCAGAAAATCTCAGTCCTCCTCCATGCAACAGTCCCATAAAATCTGAGCTCCTCTATTTTATTAATCAGTGTATTATAGGCACAAAGTGTTTGTTCAAAGATGTCTTGCTGCAGAGTTTGGGATTTGCTCTGTGTTTACCCAGACCACACACTCAGTGGGTCTTACAGCCCTGGAATTGCAGAATCCAGGGAGCAGAGATACAGACACTGAAGCCTTAACTAGAGAATGCCCAAAGCTGATCCTGTGAGTCCCTGCAGCCCGAGGTGAGGAGCCAAGCTTTTCAGCAGAAAGCTGTAACTGATCCAGACCTTGCGTGGCTTGGATCCAGAGGAGAGCGTGTAATGTGCACTCATTACTTGGTTACCTCCACTTTACTTTGTTCTGATCTGGAAGGATGGTGCTAAGTGCTTCAAAATTGTCTGGGAAAGAAAAGTTAAAGGGGGAAAAATATCCTATATTATGTTGAGAGAAAATGTTTCAACTATTCCAAAAATATTTTAAATGTTTTGTGACATAAAATACCGGGTCAATCAAACATAAAATAAAGAGCTATTTCAAAGTGAAAAGATTAAATGTTTCATTCTGAAAGTTTTAGATGGAAAACTTTCACAAATTTTGGTATTCTCCACGCAGTTTCAAAAAGATTCATTAGAATTTTTTCCAGTGGAAAACTATTCCATATCAAGATTTTATTCTGACTAAAACTTATAGCTGAGCTGTTATATTGCTGCGAGTGGATGTTAACAACGCTCGTTCAATATTTCATCAGCAGCTCTTTCAGGACTCTGAGCCGCCCAGGGGAAAAAAATACAAACCCAAAAAACCTCCAGATTTCCTGTGAAATGTTCATGTCACAGTTGTCAAACTGGCAATAGCAACACCAGCATATATTTGGAAAAATGGGCTATTATTTTTTTGTTTAAAGCGAACTCTTCATTCCAAAAAAGACTATAAAATCATTCCAGACTGCAGGGGAAGAAGTAACTTCCCTTATGAGCTGCTTTGTAATGAACCCTGATTGTCCACATGTGCAGCCCCACCTGATAATATTCATGTTCAATGGTTTACAGTTCATAATCAATAAAGAAAATGGAGAATAACAGTTTGAATAGCAGCTGCTCAGGAGAATATTCATCAGTTTAGATCACGACTCAACAATGTGGTTCAGAAAACATAGTCCAACAGTCGGGAACACATTGAAAATGGTTTAAATTTTTCCTTGTTTTTCATCTTGGCAAATATATCCATAGAAAAAAGACTGCTGGATGACTGCATAGAGGCATTGAATGCATGCCACTGGTGAATAATAGCATATATATTGGACACCGATTCCAAAAGAAATTCTCGTGTGTTGAGCTATCGAACTATATTTTGGCAAAAAACTTGGTGGTTAGCATGATATTTTGTGGTCAAATGATGTCAGCCTCTGTGGGCCAGCTGGGTCTACAGAATGAAGAATTAAGGGCTCGCTATCAAAAATACCCTGTCCCCGTGGACAGTCGGGTCACCGGAACGTTCCAAAATCCCTGCAGTGGATCCCAGCTTCTCCAGCTACAGCTGGGGTAAGAGATGGCTGCTACTGCAAACAGAGCATGAGTACTTTTCAGAATGCATTTAATCCCTTGGAGTACACCTAGAAATGGAGGGGGAAATGGAGAAAGCACTTCTTGCCTCAGCTCTGTGTTTGACAGCTAAATGAGCGAGCAGCCCCGTTCGGACTCCCTTGTGTTTCTGGACAGCCTGCCAGTCTGCACTCTCAGGAATACAGTCTTGAACCGACTGAGAAATCACTGCCTTGTGGAAACGACATCCCCATATGAAAGAAATTATTGCAGCTACCTGGAAAAATGCACAGAAGGGACCTTCCTGGCAGTTCTTTTCCTTTGGGAATCCAGGCTCCCACAGAAAGACAGACAACAATGAAATCTAATAGTAGTGTCCAGTACAAATGGTTTTCATTCTATTCATTTCTTTCCATGCCAAAGACCCCCCCAAACCATTTCTACTACTGTGGCAGGAGGTTATGCAGTGTGCAAGCCTTACAGATGTGTTTGAAGGTTCCTGAGGAGTAAAGTAGATGCTGCTCCACCACCATTTCCCCCCACGACCCCACATACCACAATCATCTTCAGAACGAGTGTTCAGTCTGCGTCCTGCTGCGTCTCGACAGTGGGGACCCAGAAGGAGTAGATCATTCCAGTGGGAATGTTTACTGTGTCTTGAGGATGTCCCAGCTGAAATGATTTAACAATCTACTTCCAGCATCCCTTCATCAAAGCCAATCGGAAAAGGCTCACGTGGCTCCCTGTGGAACCCCTCATGATGGGGACACGGCTGAAAAAAATGCCTTATTTGCCTAATGGCTGCCTCCAGGCCTGCCCCTACTCCTGTGCTCCTTGTGCCCAGGCTCCATTCTGCCACTGCCTTTGGCTTTATCATCCATCTCACCCATCTCCTCTTACTCACATCTCCGCGTGTTTTCCATGTTGCCATGTATTCTTGGCTTGGTACAGCAGGTAATCTTGTGTGCTGCTGGTTTTTGTTCTCATTATTAGAAAGAAATTCTGCAGGTACTAAGAGATTAGCAAGTCTTGGTAGCATAAAGGAGTGAACAAAGAGAGGGCTTTTGGGGGGAAAAAAAGGCTATTGATGCAACCGAATCAAAGTTGGCATCAAATTTCATAATTTGAAACTGCTATCAAATCAGGATCAAAGGAATCAGGAAAATAAATCTCTGCAGAGCACTGAAGTCCAAGTTAATCACATATTTCTTAATAGCAAGTTATTAGAAGAAATGTTGCCTTAATCAGGCGAAGATGAGTTATCACCCCTGCCATTCAGCAGCACTATCAAACTCCTCTTGTAAAGGACTAGACTAATATCCAGCAGATGTGGTAGACTGACCCTTGTAAATCATCTTCTTCCTACCACAGGAGTAGCCTTATTGGTACTGATAAGTAAGTGGGACTCATTGAAATCTACTTTAGAATTAGAAAGGGAAGGGTTTTTTGTTGGGTTTTTTCCTTAAGTAAGATGGAGAAACCATTTTCCTTTCATTTCCGTTCACAATAAATGGAGTGTGACTCAGGATAGCTGGGAGAACCCACGTGAGCCGAGAAGCTGGATGCCTGTTAGGAACCCGAGTGAAAGACCAAGAAAGGCTTTGCAAGTGTCAGCTTCGTGTGTCTCTGGAGCACTTCTTGCTTTGTCTCGTAAACAAGTAAAGGAGGGAATTGATAATTTCAAGCTCGAGCCCCCTCAGTGACAACAAATAGAGTCAAATTATGAATCTGCTCTGTACCCTCAGGAGAGAAGTCCCTTTCTCATAGAGTGGAGGTTGAAGAGTTCCAGATGTCCTCCAGGTTATAGGCGGAGGTACTGAATGTAAATCATGCCTTTCTTTCCGACCCCTGTGGGTTTGGCTGGAAATGCAAATGTCCTTGCTATTTTACACTTCAGATATTTAGCAATGCTTCTCACACCGAGAGAAGTTTTAAATCAGCAATTTAAAAGCCTAAAAGAAGAAAGGCTAATACCCATGTTATTCTTAATTAGTAAGTCAGAGCAATTGTGTATAACTAAATCAGAGCCTGGAGTGTGAATTTTGCAGGAGTTACAAAGTGATGATTAATCCCTAAATGAGGATTCCTCTCCTGTTCTTTTGAATCAGGGATTGTTCTCCCTCTTAGCAGAGGAAAAAACTTTGTTAAATTATGTTTGCCAAATCCTGCTGGCAAATATTCTCACCGGTAAAGACAAAAACTGTTGTGCTATTAATGCATCAAAATTAATTATGCCAGTATAACTGGTTATCTTTGGCACGAGTACAGAGCTTGAGGGACCAGACATGGCGCTGCCCTCTTTGTTACCATGGTAGGCAATTATGAAAGGAGTACAGATCCGGACTTGCATAACTCAAAAGCAGTTCTGACCAGATTGTAAATTTCCAGGTTAAGAGTAAAAGAAATATTCCTTTCTCAAAAGCTGTCGTTTAGGACCCAGAAGGAATCTGACCCACTTGCAGGGGGAAAAAAAAATTACAGTTGAAAGAGATACGATCAATGTTGTACTACAAAGGAATTTTCACAAACCACTCTGAAAAATTCACTTGATGTGCACTTACTCTGGTACAAGGTGGTGAAGTAACCTGGGTATGGCATGAGATTGGTATTTTTAGCTTGAACTCCTCTGGCCATGTCTTCTATATTTGGGGCTGAATATGCAAGCGAAATAGTGAGCTGCTTCTGTGAGACTGCAGTAAACTATTCAGCCTGGGTAGGGTGGTGTGGGCTGGGCAAGATGGTATTTGTTGCTTTAGATAGCTGCTTTTCTTGAAATTGAAGCTTGGTCAAATTGTGATCACTTACAGGTACAGCGAGGTAAACAAATAACATCTGGGATGTGGGAATATCTCTTCTACTTCCCAAGAATGAAAAGCACCTCTTTTGATAATCCCATGGGTGCAAGGCTGCAGAAACTTCATCAGGAAGTGGCAGGCAACAGTGAGCCTGATGCATAAGGAATATCAGCAAAATACTTAGTGAGGTTTTGTGTCTCCTGATTGCAGAGGAACTTCCTCAAGCTTATCTGCAGAGCTGCCTGCAGTCAGGAGTTGAGGCACACGTAAACGGAGTGCCAAGCAGCGTGCTCTTTGCGTGTGCCAGATGCGAGCAAGCCGTGATTTATGTGTGCAAATGCCTCTGTGAATACGTGCACATGAGCTCACAGGGAATTTAACGTGAGAGCTTTCGAAAACTTGAATTCCGAGTCGCTTCCCACGTTGTTTGTTCTTTCGCATTAGAACAGGCTCTGCTTCTGAAAAGATACAGAGTGGGACTTCACAAGACGCCGAGGGGATAAAAGTTTCAGCTCAGTAACAAACGGAGGTGAATGCTAGTGAGTCATCTGCTAAGTTTTGAGGGCAGATGGCTGGACGAGAAATTCCAAAACATTCTTTTAACACCACAAAAATCTCTCTAATCTCTGACCGTAACCATAGGGCTGTGCAAAAGCAGAATCTGGAAAGATGGGAGCAGTTCACTTTCTCAGAATTTAGCTTCCAAATACAGCTGCTAAGACCACTTTGTAAACTTTTAACCTGTGTCTAACAACACCACTTCCACATCTGACACCTCTGTACAGGAGCAGAGTGCCAAAAGGAACAAATGCACGTGCATTTGTAGGGAGGCAGAAACACTCCACTAATGCTGGTGTTGAGTGTCCTTTAAGGATTCCGACCAGGTGCCCTCCAGGCCTAGGGCAAGCAAAACTGGACAGAGAAAATGGACTTGAATTGCTGCAGTGACTCACGATGCTCGGTGAGCTGCTCTGTGTTTTAGCTTAGTGATAGATGCTGTTTCGAGCCACAGGGAAGCCGTGTGGGTATATCTGATAGTGAGTAAAGCATTACACAGCTCTCAGAGGCCGTGATGCCTTGCCACCATGGTATGTTCAACCCATAAGAGCTATTCCAGTTGTGTGTCATCAATTCTAATTGCCCCTCTTCATTCTTTTGTGGTATTGTACAATGCAGCCCTAAGAGGCCGGAATTATTCTCTCTTCTGCGTTTGCAGCCAAATACAACTTTGGAATTGCCCCAATTATTCTGCTAATCCGCTTCCTGACTTGGCCGAATTATCTCAGAACGTAGCTATGGTCAACAATAAGAAAAACGTGAAACTAGCAGCCACAGAGTTATCTTCTGTACAACTCTGAGGGTTACACCTCGTAGCTATGGTGATCTAAGAGTCCAGAGCAAATGCTCCTGCTGTGAGTCTTGTGCTCTCTTGCACTTTTGCTTTCCTAAGACTCTGTTCTGAGCCAATCCAGCTCAATAATCTAAGCTAAAGTAAAATAAATAAATAAAATTTAAAAAAAAATTAAAAGAGATCATTTTCTCCAGCTTTAATGAGCTGAATTGTCTGTGAGAAGGGTTTGGCAAATTCCAGCTCAAGGGCAAGGTGGGATGTGTCTCTGGGAGCAGGAGATAAGGAGGGAGCAAAGGGGCACAGGCTAAAGTGGAGCAGAGCTTCCCCCTTTTGGGAGCAGCAGGCCATTAGATCATCCTGATATCTAATCTTTCTGGTCGTTAGTCACTGCTTAGACTGGGGGTGTCTTGACAAAACCTTCGTTGCTATTGTTGTTGCCCTTATGACACAGAGGAAACATGACTGGTTTCTCACAGTTTCCTTCATGCAAGCAGTGAGTAGGAATTTCAGTCTCTGTGTACTCCAGGCAATGACAACTCAACAGCTTTTGCTGTCTGAGGAGAGTGCTGGGCTGGGAAATGAGAGTCATGCTGACTCTGAAAGTGGCTACAAAGAGCAAGATGTAATCCTCATGTGAAATATAAACTGAGAGACCCTGAGGAAAGGAACCACTTATCTCAATATATGTTGTCCTCTTAAGGTCACTTAGGTGAGGTCGGGGCAGCAACATTTGATGATATGTTCGTGCCAAAAAGTCAAATGCAATCCAATTCAGCCATAAAAACTGCTAATGATGCAGTAGAAGCTGTATTTCACAGCAGGTTTTGCCACTGTGACACCACAAGCAACATCTTCACAGCACGGCATATGAAATACAGGCTGAGATTCATATGTGGCCCAGAGTGATGCAGCATTTCAGGTTTTGTGGAAGTATCCACACTGTGGAATGGCTGCCCTGCAGAGATGAGCTCACAGTGCAAAGTGAGAGTCTGGGTCCAAAACTTCCAGCCAACAGCCTACACCAATCTCTTACTTCTAGTCCATAATTTTTCATACACTTATGTAGGGTTTTATACATATTTAAAGTCCAGACTAGTCTCAGAAAACATACAAGAGCATGCCGAGAAGGAATGGAAGCACTCTACAAAGAATTGCACATTAGAGTCAAGTAGGTGTGAATGAACTCAGCAAGTGCTCTGTGTATTTGCACAACTTAATCATTGCTTACCTGATTTGTGTGCAGGTGCTCAGGTTGTGTATGTGGAATGTCAGCAGTTGATTTACTGAAAACATTAAAAAATACATTACAATGCCTATGGAGGCTCACCGTGAAGAATGCTCCCAAGCTTGCCTTTACATGTTAACTCTTTTCTGTGTGCCCTCTAAAGTCTGTACACAAGAACCTATTTTCTACATCACCAAATCAGTGGCAACATCTATGGAGCATCAGTTTCATTTACCCCTCCTCAAGAAGCTCATTCATCATTTGCAGTGAGCCTTAGATAAAAGACTCTTCATCTGTGTAAAATATTATTATTATTGTTGTTGTTAGGCTGGTGTTTTCAGAGGGTTTTATTGGAACCTGATGTCCTGCCAAAAGTAACACCCTGGGAATCTTTCAACAACTGTTCCTGGGTGTTCTGTAGATTACTGCTGTTTTCTCATACACTGTCCCTGGGAATTACGTTCTCAGATTAGAAAAACGTCCGTCCTCTTCCCTCTGTGAAAAGAACTGCTGTTCTGGCTCTATATTAAAGGATTAGGATAGTGGTTTTTTCTGGTGACTTATTATTCAGGTTGTGTTTTGTTTTCTCATTAACCCCTTTGCAAAACAGGTTCAAAATGTAAAATAAGATTGATGTGTGAACTATCTTGTGGCATTATGCAAACACTTTGCATAGCCGAGAATGGCCAGTTAAAGGAGGACGGGTGGAAAATTGGATCCAGACATTCAGTCAGCAACTTTCAACCCTGCAGAGACAAAGAACCTTTAAGAGCTAACTTCATAATGAGGAGCTATAGTACAGCATGGCAGAAATTAAAGGGAGGCCCAAATCCCCTCAGTGACAATTGTGTTTTTCAGAGATCTCCTGAGTAGACGTTGCTTTGAGAGACCTTTGGAAAGGGGTGTAGCAAATGAGGCCTTCCTAGGAGACTGCATTGGGGAAGCAAATACATCAGAGCCACAAGAGGAAGGAGATTAAAGCAGAATAACCATTTCTCTGGAAACTGAACTCCCAGATTCTGCAAACGTAGTCTCATTCTGAAGAAAGCATTCACATTCAGACACTGAACGTGTTAAGTTCTTTTTAACTTTGCAAGAACTGAATTTCCTACGATTCCTTTGTCACGGTACCTAGTGTTTACCCTGCAGTTTCTCCCTTCAAGATGGCCAAGGGACAGAAGAAGTGGGAACCACTGAGGCAGAACAAATGCCCGGGATTTCAAGTGGGGTTCACTCAGGGTGCGTTGTGTACCAAAGCTGGATTCTTGTAAGGGGATAGCCAAAAAGCTATGTCCAAATGAAATCCTAAATGTTTGAGGAGGGATGAAAGAGAAAGGGAGGAGGAAGAAAAATCCTGGACCACGTAGGGCAGGCTGGGCACTGGAGACTGTGTTTGAAGGGCAGTTGTGGGGGTCTTTAATCGATCGGCATGGGCTTAGAGAGAGGGCTCATATCAGCTCCCAGTTTTAGTTACGCATTGAAACATTTGCACACACCTAGCACAAAATGATGGAGGAGTTTATCCCTATAGTTTATTCACTTCTGATCACACCCTTTCTCTCTGGGTTTCTGCCTCCCCCTGCAGAGCTCACCCCTGTTGGAGCAGCTCAGCTTCACTGTCAATATGTTGTGCAGTGGTCCTGGGGTTTTGTGGTGCCTTTCTGTACACTCACTACAGTCTTTTTTCTTTTTTTTTTTCCTGAAAGCAAAACCCCAAACAAAACCCAACAAAAAGAAGTGCCAGCTTGCCTCTTTTTTATTATTCATGGCTTCTCACGTTCTGTTTGGGCACCCTGATACTCTGTTTGATGCTGCTGCTGGCATGACCAGAGAAAGTGGGCAAAAGAAACTTTTTTTGCATTTATTAATATGATTATCATGACCAGTGACTTTCAATATATATTTATCCCTACTTGACAGGGAGATAAATATTTAGTGAAATCATTGTAATTATTCTCTCCAGTTTTTGACCCTGGCACCAAACAGTTTTCTTTTCTTGGGCCCTTTGAAGACCTTTTACCTTGTAATCCATCTTCTGCCCTCCCTACATCATCTCAACACCTCAGCTCCGGCAGCACTTGAGTACAGAATGTGAATTTCCCTCTGCTCACAGGTATCAACATGTCAGCATCGACTGTGTACGTAACGCGTGTGCCTTGGGCAAAAGGCAGACCCAATGCTGCTTTGCAGCAGATACAACATTCCCACAATTTTGGGTCCGCAAAGTACCATCTACAGCCCAACCAAGAGGAGTCACAGAGTCCTACCTGCCCTTCACAATGCGCCAAAGGGAGAAGAGGGCCTCTAAAGGACATAGATCTTTCCGTACAAAGATTGCCATCAGTAAATCACAGCCTTCTGGTAGCCTGTGTGTTTGGCTGGTCCCGACACAAACTTCCCACAAGCACGGCTCCCATTTCTGCTGAATCAGCCTTACAATTACGCCCACTGAGCAGATGATAACGAGAGAGAAGTACTTTGTCAGTGTGCCGGGTACAAATGTATCGTGTGTATGGAATTGTATCATCTGTATGGAATTGACTGATACAGCTGGAGGAGTTACTCGGCCAGATACTGCCCCTCAGTTCTCGGAGGGGTCAAGAGTAGGGCTGGAGACAGCATCTTCTGATTCCCAGCCACTGGGAATCAGCCGTATCTGCATCTCTATGTACCCACAATGTACTCCATAAACAGATTTATCAATCCATGGACACGCATGTTTAATGTACAGGGCTTGTGGTAAAGCTCAGTGCTACTTGCTCTTGCGTAACTCCTTTGAGGTTTAGTTGGCTGAACTTTACTTTTCATAAGTCATTTGATAATATGTGAAACAAAAAAATGGGAGGAACGTAAAAATGATATTAGGCACACCAATAACAGACTGACCGGGCTCCTAGCTGAGAAACAAGCTCTCATCAGATAGGAAAACACAGGGAGGGGAACAAAGGAAGGAAAAAATTGCTTTTGGATCAGAATAAAGAGGAATGTATTGTTATCATTTGCAGCCACAGAGCGATGCATCTTTTTATTTTTTAGCCGTTCTTTGCTGCTGGCGATGACAGGGACACCTTTCCCTGCATCTGGCCAAGCGTCTGAGTCAGCCGCTCCCCCAGGAGAGATAATGTCCCTGTTTGTGTCGTGTGAGTGAGGCAAGAGGAAGCGCTCTGGGACGGCCCTGCTCCACCCTGGCCGTAAATACCTGAGTTCGCCACCACGCTGGCCCGCAGCCGAACCCCGAGCCCATTCCCCTTCCAGGGAGGGGCCTGCAGGAGACCTGCCTTTGCCATGACCCAGAAAAGTGAGCACCGTAAGGCTGACCCTGTTCGGTAACCCAGGGTGATAGGGAGGCTTGTGGCTGCAGGCAGGGCAGAGGGGCTTGGAAATCAATCAGAGGGCTCCTCAACTCAACATTGCTAGCCAAGAGCTAATCTAATTAGTAGCCACCAAGGCCTGTTGCCATCTGCTCTTGAGTTGAGTCTGAGCCTGGTCCCGAGTTCAAATCTCTGCATAAGGATATAGATCTACAGAGTGCCTGTTATCTCCTTTTTTTTTATGGTCTCAGCAGAATAATTGGGCATTAGATCAGCTCAGAGACGAAACACACCTCTTGCTGTACTTAGTAGCTCAGACTAGGAGGAAGTGGGGCGCTCCATCTTCTCTGGTTTCTGGGGACAGAGACCTCCGGGACTCTGTCTTCTGTATCTGCTCCCCTCATTTGGCTTTACTAGCATTCATAGTCTGTGATTTTATGGAGCACACCCTGCTGGAGCTCTTCTGGGGCTGTGCTCCTCTTTTTTTGCCTTCTCCTTCATGATTTGCTCCCTGTACTTACTTAGGGAGGCTTTGGCGTATTTGTTTTGGTGTGGGTTTTTTTCTAATTTTTTTCTTTTTCTGCTTCTGGGATACTGAAGTTATTCCTTCCTCTGAACATGTATTAGCTTTTTTTATTTTGGGTAGGCCCATATCTCTTTCGCCCGATATCTGTGTAGCTGCACCTGGATGTGAGTAGTTTTCTCCCTCAAACTCCACTGCACCCTGGCTCCTCACAGGAGAAGGAGGTAAGAGGGGCTTTTATTGTACCAGTGGACTTTGCCCATCCCTCTCAGGGTCTGAACAGGCCAGCATTATTTCACAAGTGCTAAATCCACTCACAATGGTTTTAAATGGTTGAGCTGCTGAGCCAGCTGAACAGCAAACACCAGAGGGGAAACCACATTTCGTGAGCGCTTCAGATTCCTTCAGACTGTACGTGGAGCCATTAAGAGCAAAGTAAAAGCCCTTTGACACAACTCCCTTCGGCAACTTTTTCACAACCACATGCCAAAAATGGGGGCTGGCTAAGGAATTGGTCCAGAGTCAGCTCCCAAGAATCTAGCATGTGAGGATGGAGTTCAAATCTGTTTTGGTTAAAAGAAAACAGCAGCACGTTATATTTTCTTGTAGCATATCAGTCCTTTGCTGGATGTCTCCCTGATCAGTGTGGATTGCCAGCCCAGGTGTCACCACGGGCAAAAGATGAGGAAAAGCCCAGCTGCCAGTGTTATGTAGGAATAGCTTTTATTGTGTTTGTATCTGTTAACTGTTTTCCTTATTTTTTACAATTGAATGAAGAACACAGATTGAACATCTGTTGTCTTCTGATAATCATAGAATAACTAGACCTTCAGCTAACATAATCAGCCAAGAAATATTCAAGAATTCAAGCAATTATCCCACTGCAATAAGACAGATGAAGGCCTGTCTGAAGGAGCTGCTATTTCTGTCTCTGTGCAGACATATTCCCTAAACAAGTTCTTTCACAATGGTCTGGGCTAGCTTAGACACCCAGTAATGGAGGTTTCCTAGCCCAGACAGTCTCGATAGAGTGATTACTTTGAGCACTGCGTTGAGGCAGCAATAATAATTGATGGTGGTCATGAGGAAGGATGAACCTCCCTGTTTCAGCTTCAGTCAGCAAAAACTGTGTGGCCACAGCCTGAAATCACACAGGGACATGCAGGAACATTTAATCTTGAATCAGCCAGAAGGAGGTGCAAAGTTCAAGTTGAAAAGTTGCATCAAGAACCTGAGTGGTCATTCTGAGTCAGAATTTCTGTTTAACATAAGTTCCTCTTGTTTCATTTTGGCTTTGGGATTTCGTCCTACACCAGTGTGGTTGAGTGACTCTAGTTCCTGCAAGAAAGAGGTGCAAACACAGCTGCGTGCCTGAACTTCTGAAAGTCTGTCAAAATTTGTTTCCCACTGATGTTGAAGTTAACGTTCAGCAGGGAAGGAATTGTGTGTGGTCCCTTATTGACAGCTTCAATTAATGCTCTTCTTTACATCATGTGAATTAACACAGTGGTTTCTGGTGATTAAAAAAAATCTTTAACGGTTTCATCAGAAATTGATGGAGATTAAGAATTTAGCCAGTGAGAACAAAGATGAAACCAAAGAATACTGCTGCTCTGTGGCAATTCACCTGTCCAGAGATGCTCAGTCCTCCTCCTGTCACCTTCTACTGGTGTGTCCTTGGGCACGTCAGTGGTCATTTAACCATCTCTGCCTTGGCTTAGTATCTGTGAAATAGGCAGAAAACACCTCTTGCTCCATGTGGAGATTGTGAAATTAAAACCATTGATAGTCACAGCACGCTTGGAGAACCAGGGACAGAAGAACTCGGTTCTCACACAAATCCTGGGAAAGTATTGCTGTGCTGTTATTTTCTGCAGAAATACTCCTTCAGTAAAACATAGGTTACAGAGGAATGGTTGGCCGCCCTTTGGCTCTTGTTAGATTGGTAGGAGCAGCTATTTTTCTCACATAATCAAGGTCTGTGGTGAATTTGGGCCTTTTTTTAAATCTCACAAAATACTATTCAGTTATGTGACTGCAAAAGAGAAAACTCCTGCAAATATGCATAAATATTAGGGAAAAAATAAAGAAAAAACCAAGAGAGCGTGAACAAGCCACAAACCAGTACATTATCTCATTTTCTTGTTCTCATTTCTCTAAACCTGCCAACAGGATTCCCCCAGAATTTCCAGCCCTCACTGAACCTTGACCCAAGCAGCTTCATGAGAAATTTCTTCCCCAAGGGTTATTTTGGATAGAAAGTTCTAAGATCCTGAGTATAATGGTTTTCACAGCTGTAATTACAGAGTCACATATCTGATTCATGTAATTTGACAAGGAATTATAGCTTGGCTAGTTCAAAGGAGTATGTCAAGGTCTATGGTAACTGCTGATGTGGATCTTGCAGCCTCTGCACATGGGCCCTTCCATCATTCTGGTGTCCAATTCAAATGTTTCTGTTACATGTTTACATACCTGAGGCAGTCTAGATTACAGTAGGGGAGCTCATTTCTTGTCTTGCCCTTCCTCAGAGACAGTTTTATAAACATTTGACTCACAAGCCAGGCATAGGGAAATGGCAGTGAAAATGCCCATTCACCCTTTTGTGCTTGGAGAAGCTCACACGGCTGTGTGCGGTTACCGTATGCCTGCAGCGCTGCCCATTTTTGGTTCTCAGAAGAGAAACAGAGCAAATTAATACAGATTTTATGGGAAGGGCTGAGAAATGGTGACTTGGACTGGAGGCTTCCATTTTCAGTGGTTCAGTGAGGGGAGAGGCTGTGCCTGCGTGGCAGCTGGGGGCAAACAGAGAGAAGCAGGCGCATGGATTAGCTCTCAGGCACAGGCTGGAATGAAGGTGAGAAGGGAAACTGTTTGCCGAAAGATACAAAATTCCATTTAGGTGTGTTTTAACAGGTATTTCATGTCGCAGAGGATTCCCACTCACAAAGTGAGTCTCAGTGGGAGGTTTCATTGTTGGCCAGCCAGGAGAGCTGTGTTGCCACCACCATAAGCAGGGTTATGATTACTCACTAAAAACAACCCTCCTTGTGCACTCAGAGCTGCAAGGTGCAAGCGTGGGTGGATGTATCTGTATCTCGGTGTGTGAAACGGCTGCACGGCAAGAGACGGTGCCCCTGAGGGCTGTGGCTGAGGAGGGGATGGTGCAACGAGAGAAGTCGCGGTGATGGCCGACGAGCAGGCCGGGCCAAGCTGGGGGAGCGGCACGGGGGTGGCGGGAGGGCTGTCCTGGGCTGGTTTGGTGTGGCTGCTGGCTGACCTCGTCCCCCAAACAGGGTGTAGCCATGCTGATGTGCTGTCGCTCTCAGTGGATCACGGCCCCTGAGCGTCCCCTCAAACCCCCTGTGCTGCTCGGGTGCCATCTTGTGACCTCAGGCCCTGTGCCAGTTCACCTCTTTCCCGTCCCCACAGGGACAGCCTGGGCCTCCTGGGCCTTGCTCCCTCTCTGCTCTCCCTGCTTCAGTTGTACAAGCTTTATAAAGAAATTCTGTTATTTTTAATAAACTTTTATAGCAGTCGAGCTCTGGGGTTCTTCCCCTTACCTCAGGGTGTGTGGCAGCACCCCCTGGCCCAGGCCATTCCCTCCTTCCCAATTTTCTCTGCAGAAATGTCTGGGCTTCATCAGATTGCTTTTACAGAGCCCATTTTTTGTCCCTCACTACTTTTAACATTTTGTTTGTGACCTGAGCTCTGGCTGTGCTGTGCTCATCAGACGTGTCCAGTGCACAGTGTGGGACCAGGCTCCCACCCTCAGAAAGACATTGCTGCTTTTCTTCCACTGCCCCCCAACAAGGTGGAGTGTGAGGGTCCAGATCAACCACCGGTGCAAGGATGCTCCAAGGGTATATTTAACTCCACATGTGCCTCATTTTCCACAGATACCTTAAAACCCAGAGTCCGGTTCCTCTAGGTGAAAAGTACTATTCCTGTGTTTGGGAAAGGCCTAAGCAAACATTCACCCTGAGTGGGAAAGCTGGCCATGTCCAGGTAGAGCGGGCAGGAGGAATGTCAAGGGAAGAGGAGAAATATCACATCTGACAATAGAACCAAGGACCAATTAGTACTGATGGCAAGAAATAGCCTCCTCCTTCTCAGCACGCTGTGGTCACGCTTGCCTGTGTTCTGGTGTGAGTGTTGCTGGTTTCTGGGACCAGCACATGTAATGCTACGCAGACTGTCAGGTCCCGGCAGCTGGGCAAGAAAAGCATAGGGTCACTCTTGCTCCAAAGTGCAATAACCTATTTCACACCTGTCTTTTGACCAACTAGGGCACAGTGAATCTCTGCCCAAGCCTTGTAAAGGCTTTACTCTCAAGGAGCAGCCTGAAATCTTGCAGTCTGTTTGGCACCCACTGGTGAGAGCAATCATTGTCACTGCTGGGGCTTTCCCTGCTTCTCCCACTGGCTGTGCCAAGACCTGAACCTTCAGGTTACTGTTCTGAAGTGAGGGGTAGCTGCCACTGAAAGGAGAGATTCTGTTGCAGTCCCAGTCATGGGAAGGTGTGTGATCCTCCCAGGAACCACTGCAGGACAGCAAACCAGAACATCACCTCTGCCAAAAAGTGGTTAGTTTTCTCTGAATTTATCTCTCTGAACCAGTTTTGCCAGAGTCAAATGAATGGCACAGGTGATGGAGTGTAACCCTGGGAGTGGGGTCCTGTTTGAAAGGCTGGAGTAACTGAGTTAGTTTAGTTCAAAACACAGTGAGATAAGCTCCTCAGACTACTGATAACTCGATTGTACACACAATGTACAAGGATGCCACAGAAATGGATTTTTCTGAAGCACTTAGATTTCTTTTTGAAAGGCTCTTTCTCAATGCAGACTTTCATTATGCAGGCCCCAATTACAGAACCCAGATAATGCCACTGGGGTCCACTGGGGCAGGCACTTTGCCTCGTTGGCCATACAAGACTGCCACCATTCTAGGAAAGGGCTGAAGGAGAGGAGAGGTCCCGGAGCCCTAGAAAGTACAAACTGGCTGCTGCTGCAGAAGCAGGCGAATACATGCCCAAACCAGGAACCTGTGAGCACATCACAGCCTTGAGGCACAAGTTAAAGCCACAAAAATACCAAAAAACTGAAAGTCTAACCCAGCTGGGAACACACTCTCTGCGTGCCCTTATCAGGTCTAGACTGAAAGTGGGATGTGAGAGATGGGATTTACTGTGGTAAGGGGGACTTCCCAGTTGTTTTGTGGGCATTTTGGAAAAGTCCACACTGTTAGACCCACAGCTTAAAAAAAAAAAGCCTTTCTAAAATTTGCTGTAGATCTGGTCAAAAAACTGAGCCCTGAAAGTAAACTATGCAATTACTTGAAATCTTTTTTTTCTTGCAAGTTACTTGTAAACCTGTCTTTATTTCCACAGATGTATTTTCCATTCAAGGTATTCATGAAGCAACTTCTGCCAAAAAATTTCAGCGTAGGGTCTGTTTTCCAGAACGATTATTTTAGCTGTTTACTCTTTTTACTTTTGAAGTATGAATGATTCCCTAAATGGTGAGGTATTACTTCTGCTTCTCATCCCAGAGGATTGTGAATTTTTTTTTTATCCAAAGAGTAAGAAACTATAAAAAGAAAGACACAGCATACAATATATAACCTCTTTTGCAATATGACCACGGGTGACATTTCATCCGGCGCACATCCCTTAGACACCCATTTGTACAGAACATAACACCCGTGCAAGAAAACACGAAAATATCAATCTAATGAAACTGTGGGGCCATTTGGTGTCAGCCCCAATCTTTGCTCTGCTCTGCAGTACCCATCTGTGGCTCTGACAGCCCTGGCTGTGGCGATATGTGTGAGTGTAACTGGTTTCAGCTGCCCACAGAGCTTTTCCTGGTTGCTGCCGCTGCGGCGGGAGCGGTGGAACGGATGTTGTCTCAGTTGCTCCCATTCAAAGGCTGGGACATGAGCTTAAATCACCAGTGAAACAGGGTTGTGTTAAGATGCCAGATCGTGAGCTGCAGCAGCTGAGGTGCACAGCTAAACAGATTTAATGGGCCTTTTGCTGCTGAAAAGAACTGTCCTGTATGGCTCCCTCCTCCCCTCTCCCCCCTACAAACCTCTCTGGAAGGGTTGGAGGCGAGAGCCAGGGGGGACAATAGCATAAAGAAGTGCAGACAAATCAGTCAGAGTATTTCTATCAAAGCCATGCTTCTAATTCATAAACCTGTGTTTCCTGAAGTGAAAGGAAATTGGTGACGGGATCTTGTTGGATTGTTTTGTTTCTATTCCAAATGTGTTTTTCAGATCCCAGCTATCTCGGGATGTACTCTGCTATACCTCACCAGGACACTGGTCTCTGCCTGGTTTCTTGTCACTGCCAGGTGCTTAATAGGGGAAGGTGAAAGTTGCACTTGGAAGCCACAAATAGAGACGTCTGGGAAGAAAAATGCATCTTTCAGATTAAATAATGTCAAAGTTTTATCCTTTAATAGGTAAATTAATATTTTAAATTAAAATATTTTCATTCCAGTTTTATTTCCTTTCTTTGCACTTGACTGGCTGGCATAATCGGGTAAGGCTGCACAGTCTTGTGCCTTTTTTCTCTTTCAGCACCATTTCCTTTTTGCATCTCTCTCTGCACCATTTGAGGTTTTGTTGGTCTTCCTAGAAGTCAGAATGGGAAAACAGACTCCTTGGAAACACATGAGAGAACAAGAGAATTTTTGTAAGGGATAAAGTGGACTAATGGGAGATACTTCTTGCTGTTAAAAAGCAGTCCTAGGTGTCACTTTTGGAGAGCTGGTGCCTAACTTCTCTCACGCAAGCTACCACTTGTAGTCTGGTCAGCAATTGTGCCTTTGCCTGTAGGGAACTGAAAAGTGTATTTATTTTTATCCTGCTATTGGCTTATGGAATTTGAAGGTACCTTTTTTAGCTTGCATAACTGTAAATATTGTTACTGGACCTCCCGACCTCTTTTCAATGTTTGCTCTCCCCAATATTTGACCTTGTAACCTGCCCCAGGAGATGGCAAATTCCACAGGCTGATGACACGCTGGATGAGGGAGTCCTGTTACAGACACTTTCAATTTTGCTGAGTGAGCTCCTGTTCGTGCTTCAGAATAAGCGAAAAACGTTGGGCACTGATCAGTTCTCCTTAGAGCCTTCTTAAATCTTGATTGCCTTTTCCTGCTGTCTCCTACATGTGGACAAAGGCCCGTTGTTTTAATTCTAGTTACCTGCCTAGCCTGTCCATGTAAACGTTGGATAAGAAATGCTAGGAGGTACTGTGCAACTGCTTCGGGCACAGGACCCTCGGTCTGTAAATAAAAATTCCTATTTCTATATTGTATCCCAGTTAACTTTCGTGGCTGTCCCTGCGACTCCATCCAGGAGCTCTCTGAGGAGGAGTGAGTCACGCGTCACAGCGTGCAGCGCACATTCCCCAAGGTCTTCGTAAACCCACAGCTGGAAACTTCCAAGATGATACCTGCTCTGCATTCGCCGCTCAGAGCAGGGGCTCAAAAGAGGCTTTTAAATGTACTTTCCACTGAAAAACACGGGTTTTTTTCTCTGCCTCTGACCACTCCTCCCCTCACCTCACACTTGTCAAGTCACGCCATTTACAGGACTCTCCGCTGGTCTCAGCTATCGTCCTGAGCCCTGGTTCAGGATTCTGCCGACTACACCAATCTGTCATGAGTGGGGATTCAGATCACTTCAAGAATCATCATCAAAGATACTTGTGAAAGTGATTTTAATATGCTGTTGTAAAAATGTGACTTAAAATGTTTGACGGCAAGCTTCACTCTGTTACTATACAGCGCAATCATTTGAACAATGATCCGAAACTACCAAGGCACGAGTAAAAATTACCAAGAAAAAAACCAAAGTCACCAGGGCACAACTCAAAGTTACCGTACTACAAGGTTATGTGCAGTGTCAGTCACTTACCAAAGATCTGCTGCTGGTGAAAGGTCTCTCTGCTTTGAGGAGCAGCCTTGAGGGTCCTCACAGTGCAAGGGGAAATCACTGCCCTGCAGTCAGGCTGCTCAGCCAGGAGAGCTCAAAGAAGGCCCACTCGGGCCTTTATTTATAGAATAAAGTGGTTGGCTTGTAGTCAAATTACATGTGATAGTAAAGGTATGCATGAAACTCCTTGTACCCACAACTTTCTTTGTTCCTTGATAAATGAGTCTTGGAAAAGCCACTCGCTATTCATGTGTTAATCGCATGATTGGTGTTCCAAGCTCATGCCTCGATGCTCACCGGGTCAGCTCTGCTCCTTTGTGGGTTTTCAGAAAGCAGATTGAAACCAGAGGAGTTCTTGGTCCGTTTGCAGCTTAGGCCTTTACGTCCTTTGGAGCCTGACCCAAACTACCTTCGTTTGGTTAAGGGGTTTTATCCACGACACCAGTGGGTAACACTCCCTCCCCCAGCACCGTGTATTTCCTGATCACAAGCGTGCAGGAGTCTGTGTGCATCCACCTGAGTTTTGTGCTGCCTGCTGGCTTCCCTGGCAGGTGTCACACAGAAGATCTGAGCAGCACAGCTATTCTTGGGGCGGTCTGTGTAGCACACTCTACACCTCCCTGCTCTAGAAACAGATAGGATGTTCTTTTCAGTCTGGCAACTCAAGGAACCTTTGACCTTCCAGGCTTACTTCTTTGAGTGTTGTAAAGGCCGAAGATGCTGGCGATCGCTTTTGGCTCTTCACTTAACCTCAGAACGGGTTGAAAGAGAAAACTCCAAACCCCAGATTTTTCGGTAGTTTATGAGACTTTTAATCAGTGAAGCTGATTTTTTTCATCTATTATACCTGGACTTCAAATTCATGCTAGAACTGAAACTTTCCATTGAGTCGAGTGATTTAATATACAAGGAGTTAATTTGACCTTTTATTTAGCATAATTTTCCTGTCCTCCTCTCTCTTTACCATCAGTTCCTGGCTTAATGATGCCTATATTTTCCCCCTTATTGTCTAGTTCTAGGAAAGATTAACCTTTATCTCTCCCAGTCCTTAATAAAGCACATTTTCACCAACCGTCATAGTTACCTGTGCACCTTCCTCACTTATCGTGTCTCTTACTGAGCATAGCTACTCCCAGGCCTTCAAAAGCTGCTCTGCACCTCGTATCTCAGTGGAATTACATTCTGCAGGTTTGGGGAGTCTCAGTCCTTCTTTCTAGTTAAGGAACATCCTCCTGATTATTTCCAGGGGCACAAATCTTACCATTTTAATTTCTTGGACACGGGCTGAGGAAATAAAAGTTGTGACCCCAGACAGACTTCCCCACTGCGAAGTCTAAGGATGGTTAAGACCATTTCAGACAGAAAAATCAGCGGCAAAATTTGGACCCTGGTGCCACTTACTCAGGGCTGGAAGCTGTGCCCTGGGCAATGCTTCATATTCTTCCCTCCTCCACAGTTGTCTGAAGTGCAGATGTGGACTGGAACTTCTGAGGTTTGCTGGGTGTTTGTGATCTGGGCTTTTGATTCCATTTCATCTCTAACAGTGTCTTTTTTCCAAACCCTTGGGTAGTTGCCCTTTCCGAGAACGCACGCTGCGCACAAGGAACACCCTTCTTAAAAAACACAAACACTCAGAATAGGAACACAGAGAACTGAAAGAGCTTCACCAAGAAGTTTTGTTTCTCTATAAACCCTACATAGGAAACCTTGGCCTCTGCGCTCCCTCAGTATTTGCTGTATTTATTTCTTTTTCTCCTCTCCAGATTGAGAGTACTTTCTGCCAAACAGAGAAAGGCTTTGTGAGATGAGGGACAGATCAGACTTATGCAGCTTGTAGAGTGTGTGCTGCCTCCTTCTGAGGGCTGAAGGCTAATCTCTTCCTCTGCTACCCCTCCTTCCCTAAAAAGCATCTCTTTTTAGCAATATCCCTCTTCTTACCCTTATTTTTTTGGAAAAAGGCTCATAACTGCTCTTGGCAGAACACAGCAGACATCCTGCCGCTGGTTTTTCTTCAAAGGGGAGCAGAGGAAAAAAGCAGAACTGAGTTTTCAAAGGAAATTGGCTGCCAAAGCTGAGGAGCAAATGATAGGAGCGGTGGATATTTCCCCCCAAATGGGGCTCTTCCCTCCCGCTTCTCCCTCCCACGGGTATTTCCCCAGGACGGACTCACGTGAGGATTGGTGCTGTCCCTTTCCGAGGCCATCCTGCTGCCCGCAGGTCCCTTCCTCGGCAGCCGGAGCGGAGCGGAGCGGAGGGAGCGCTCTGTGCTCCCGGAGACTCTCCCTGCGCTGGACCAGGACGCAGCTGCTGGAACAGACCTGCTATTCATGTGCCGGCGGCCGCCCGCCTTGGCATGGGCTGGGGGGCGAGGGAGGGGGTGGCAGCCAATTCTTCATTGTCCAGGCGGCCCTGGAACAAGTGTCCCTCTTAGACTTTCCATGACACTCGTGTTCGCTGCATGCGTGCGCTACCTCCGCGAGCCCAGCTGAGCCCCATGAGCTCACTTGGGCAGGGACGCGGTGATGCAGCCAGTGTACCAAGAGGTTCCTGGCATGGGCTGTGCAGCCACAGCAGCCATCCCAACCTCGTCCCTCTCTCCCCAGCGCACAGCAGAATGCACAGATGAAAAACCAAGGGGCGAAGAACGAGGTCCAGAAAGTTGTGCCTGCTAACTGCTGCTGCTGCTAAGATAGCGTTACACCTCAGAGAAAATTCGCACTTTACTCTTTTCACAGTCCCTTCTTCTCATTTTTCTCTCCAGCCAAAATGCCCTTCCTCTCCCCTCCCCGACACTTTTTTTTAGTTGAATTTGATACGTCTGGTCTTAGCTGAAATGAAATCTTGCTTTTCGCTGAAGTTAAAAACAACTGTGAATGACACTGGAATGGAAATGTGTGCAGCCGGAATCAAGTCACAGCGCAGAAAAACATGTTGTTATTATTATTAGGTGGGTTCCTCAGGCAGAAAAATCAGCAATAGCTCTCTAGATTTTAGAGAAAGTGCTACTCTGTGCTACTTGCAAATCAGGTAGGCATGTTTGGCTTTTGAAGGAGAGCTTCTGTAGTTGCAGTAGCATAGAAAATTTATGGTAAGGAATATATTCTGTTTAAACAGTTCAGCCAAATGCGTGTTCTAATGCTCCAGCCTGCCTAAAAGTGCTGACAAGTCTGTCAGTAGATGATCCTGTTGCATTGATGCTTCCCAGCAAAAGGCCTCATTTTGCAGTGAAAATGCTAGTGCTTAGTACTGCAAGTTCATTTCAAAGTGCTGATGAATTTAACCTCTCTGCATTCCTCTTAAACAGCTTTTTTTTTTTAACTTACAGATATATGAGCTGAAGCAGTGAGATGCGTTTAGGGACTGGGCTAGTGTTACACAGGAAAACGGGGCTAGGATATGGTGTGTTTTGTCCTTAGGATTTGGCCTAAGGCTGAGAGCCCATCAGGAACCGTGAGGCTGATGCTACCATCAAAAGCCACCACCAAGGTTCCTGCTTTTGAATGAAAATTAAGATCCCTGTTTCTTGTTATCACTGAGGTGATTGTTTGAATTCTGCAGGGAAATGGAGGTGAGGGGAAAGAGGTTGCTCATTGCTACTCTACAGCACCTGTTGGCTTTTGCCTTTTTTTTCTCCATATAAAGAGCATTTAACCCAAATGCAGCCATCTGCTGCTGTTGCTGACTTGCTCTGCTGATAGGAACCTGTATGTTAACTAAAATTCTCTGTGAGTATACTATTGCACAGATACTAATATAGATAATTACCTGTTTCATTTACTTTTTTTTTTTCCTGTAGTCTATAAAAAGATGTTATGGTTGATCAAGTTATAAATACTTTTTGCTTATTAATAGATAATTTACACTGGGTGGGTGCCAACAGTATTTGTTAAGGCGCTCCTGGGAGTTAAAAGGATTTCATCTTGTACGGGTCCTTTGTGAACAGGCTTCCAGCAAACAGCCCATGAAAGCTGGCCAAAGTTTTTTGAGTTTCTGCATGTGACATAAGCATAAAACCAACTACAAAATATTTTCTGGTGGTCAGGCAGGAATGAAGTATCTATGATTTCATTTAGAAGATAAACAAATATTACCAGTGCACAGATTTCGGACAGGACTGCATGTTATATAACAATGCGTCTTTTCAAAACTGTTTTTTCTGAGTATATCTAAATGCCATGCTAGGAGGTTTTTCTTTTAACACGCTCTCCAGAGAGGTATTGCAAAGAGAAGTAATCTTGTACTATGCCCTCAGAGCAAGTGCAGAAATCAGGCAAAACTTATGGCAACCCCCGTGTCCTTGTTGGTCCTTCAATCGAAGCAGGTCCTCATTGCCCTCTCCCAGGACAACACGAGAGAGGCTTTCTGCAAAGAGTGTTAGCGGTGATGGCTGTACCAGCCTCCCTGGAAGTGCCAGCAGCCAAACATATTGAAAGGAGAAAACTTCACATGATAAAATTGCTCTTGGAAATGATTTGTCTGTCATTAATAGCAAAGCTCAGAGCCAAAAAATGTGAGAAGAGAGGGGAGTGGGTTTGTTTTAAAGTGGGTTATAATAGCTGCCCAAGAAAGGAGTGCCTCGATGAACACAGTTATTTAGATATACTCGTTTCTAAATGTGATTACAAAGAACAAAGTATCTTTCCAGTAACTGTTAATTATGATTCAAGAATGCACCATTGTAATGGTCCAGAGACTCAGGCACAGAAATTGCAGCCCAGCTTCTGGAAGGGATTGTGTGACATGAGCAGTAGCACTCACCAGTTTTGGACTAAACAGCCTCTGAACTCTCGTCCAGTCTTTTGTGTAACATTGGGCAAGCGGGACACCTTCGAAACCTGGCCGTTCTAATGGCTGTTGATTGATTAGAGAGCCTTTCTGGTATGGTGTGCTAGAGTCGGCCGGGGGAAGAGCAGTGTTCCCTGAAAGGAGGGTGGGGAGGATCTGGGGCACGACGGAAAACAGGTCCGTGATTTTCCTTGCGAGATCAGCCCGCGCCAGCCGAGAGCAGAGGGGAGGCTCTGTGCACCGGCCGCGCTCGCTTGGGAGGAGCACGCATGGCAGAGCTGCTCATTTCCACCCCCATCCTCTTCCCTCCCTTGTGCCAGCCAAAGTGCTTGTGCAGCCACCCAAGAAACCAGACAGAACTTCTTCCAGCTGGAAGGAAAAATCAAGTTGCAGGCTATTTTTCTGGCTGGGATCAGCTCCCTGACCTGGTTCCGCACATAACTGCGCAAACACTTCCACTGGCAGTGGGGAGGGCGTCCGGTGGGAAATGGAAAAAGCAGCTGGGAGTGGAGGAGGGTGGGGACGAGCCGGCTCCAGCAGCGTTGCTGCTGGATGTGTAACCACAGCACTGCAGCGCTGGTGCCACCACTGGGGCTGGCCTCTGACAGGCAACAGGGGAAGAAGAGAGGGCTTTGAGTGAAGAGAGTGAAGTCTGTGGGCTTCAGCTCCATCCAGCAGACTCAGCTGGCAGCAGAAAGCAGCCATGCTTCGTGAGCACCGAGCTCCTTGCAAGAACTGCTCTCCCCTCCGCTCTCAGATTTGTCGCCTCACTTCAGAGAGTATCCAAGATGGCAACAGTTTCTGTGGGACAACTGCACCTGTAACAGGGTGCCTTCACTTCTTAACTCTTCCAAGGCCTTCATCTTGTGCTACAAAAGCGGGTTGGGTTTGGGTTTGAGACACTCTTTCTCCACCCTGTAATTGTTGGTGACCTCTGCTCTATCTCAGGAGACAAGAGCGCTACTGATCCACCTTCACCTGTCTCCCTGGGAAGGTGAGAATACAGCCTGACCTGTTTAGCCTTACAGAATGAAAACCAAGAGGGACACCGATGCCAGCTACTGAACTGGAAAGCTCTAGGGAGATGGAAATGCAGCAGTATCACAGGAACTAATTAATAAACTGGCCAAGAAAAAGTGCTGGGTTAGAAAGCAGAGGAAGGTTCTTGGCTGCCTAAGTGCTGATGTTCTGAAGAAACCAGCCAGTGAGAGTGGCAAGGACAAGCGAGCGAACCAGGCTGGGGATGGAGCTTGCTGAGCTTGCCACGAGGATTACCTGCTACAGCTGCCTGCGACAGCCAGGGACTGCCCCTGCTCACCACCCTTGTCCCAGGTCCTATGTTCTGTGTTTCACTGGTGGAAGAGCGAAGCTCAGCAAAACCATAGTGCGTGCTGCTGCAAAAGCGAAGGCACGTGACTAGCTAGGCAAAGGCCCATTTTCTGCAGTTTCTTTGGGAATATTAGTCCTTTTAATTATTGCTAGGGTTATGGCTCCGGGTTGGCCAGACTAGCTTCACCTTTCACAGGAGAGAGCCACAGAGAACAGCCTCGTGTTTAGCAGAGCACTAACCCCAAGGAAGGCTCTGGAGGCAAGGAACACACACGTGCAAGTAGCACTTCTAAAATTCTCCCAGAGGGTGATAAATGAACGTGTACTTCTCCAATGAATCGTTAAATTTTATGAAAGCAAGGCTAGAAAGGATATGAAAGAGTCACCCATTCCTTCTCCAGCTCCAAGAGCACGGCAGGTCAGTGGTACCCACAGATGTTGATCCAGCCTGCTTCGAAAGTGCTCCAGATACGTTGATTTCCAAGGCAACCTATCCCAGTGCTTCAGTAACACCATTCTAACAGTTACAAGTGGTTCTGCTGATACTTAATAAAAAAAAAAGTCCCTGCTGCAATTTTAGCCTGTTATTCTTATCCTCTCCACGTGGGAGAAAAGAGATTATTTCCTTCCTCTTCGCTACAGTCGTTTACATTTTTGAGGACTGTTATCATGTCTCTGTTCAGTCTTCTCTGTACTTGAGAAAACAAAAATTCTTTTGCCGTCTCCTCATAGGTTATATTTCATAGGTCTCTGAGTGCTCTTGTTGCTATCTGAACTCTTTCCTGTTACATTATCAGAGAGTTTTGGACTGCTGGGAGTCTGCATTAGCACAGGTGAAAATGGTCATAGGGGTGCAGGTGAGAGAAACAACAGAGGAATAATCTTCTGTGTATGTGGATTGATGATGGGAGTCTGGAGCATAGACTGTAATTTCTGTGGGGTCTGACTGAGCAGGAGTTTTCTGTTTGCCCTTGAGAGAAAGCCACTGTTTTCCTCCAGAAGGCCAGGACAGATTCTAGACAAGAAAAATTCTTTTATCACTCTTCAACTTTTTTAAATGTTGCGGTGAACCACAGTCAGGGTGAGAATAAAGATGGATCAGGTTGTCAGGAGTCCAAGGTCACCTCCTGAAGCTCACGTAACTGACTATTGATGATTCCCAGAAATCCTAGCAGCCCAGCCTTGCTTTGTCTCACAAAGGAAGGATTTGTCCCGTTTGGAGAATAGTTTCTTAAGCCTCGGTGTTCTTTCCTGGTTGCTAGACTATTAGATTTTTTTTCTCCCTTAGTCAAAAACGTGCACTGGAAAGGTAGATCAAGAATATTAATTAACCCTGGCAGATGATATCGCTCCAGAAACAGGGAGTTTAGTTTGACTGCAGCCTGACTGGCAGTTTCTTGAGCTCTTTGAGAGCTTGAGTGGACAAATAACTCCCATGTCAACCCTTATCTTCAACACGGGAAGGTGTGAGAGGTTAGAAAGGGGTTATGTGCATTCCAACACACACCCCCTCTCTTTAGCAGCTCAGCCACAGCCTACAGAAATTACAGGTTGCTTCATGCTCTCTTTTTGTCTCCTCAGCTCGAGACAGACTGATACTTGAAACTTTTTCACCGCCAGTGGGTCAGGAGGCACACCCCCGTGCCCTCCCTCCACACACAGAGCCCCCCGTTCCGTGATCATCGTTAACACTGCGTGATCTTTCGGTGAGCCACACCACAGGCTTTTCTTCCGAGTTCTCAAGTGATTACCAAAACGTTTCCCATTTTACTTCTAAACCTAAAACTTGCTGGTGCCTAAACTTCCTTGTGGATATTTCTGCTGCCTTCAGCGCTTACGGCCTTGGTCCATATCTGAGTTTGGCCTCAGCAGCGTTTCCCAGCCTTGCTGTGCCTGGCAGCTTTGAAAGCCGTTTTCCAGGGTAAATCTTGGAAAACTCATCTAATTAAGAGTCCCTCTTACAAGCTCCTTTAACTTTTCTTCTGAAAGTCTCTGAATCTGGCCCTTGGGAACTGGGCAAAATAGGGCTCTCCCTCTCTTCCCCCCTTTTGCTTGAACCAAGTCTTCCCTGGCTCTGACCCTGGCAGCAGATCTTCCTGTGAGCACATTTTGCATGCTGTGAACAAATCTGCCTGGTTCCCCATGTGGCATTTCACCTGCGTGACATTTTACCGAGGACCTAGAATGAATATTAATTCATCACCTTCGGATCACTCTGAGGTGCTTCAGCTGGAGTTGAAAGCATTTTGAAAGCAGGAAGGGAATAAATCCTCTACAGTGAACACCTCCCAGATCCCTTCTCTTGTACCCTCCCACCTTGCAGTGCTCACCCCCATCTCTCTACCTACAGCCAGAGAGAACTGACCCGGCAATGAGCCGAGGGGTAAATCTGGAAATGGTATGTTAATGGCATTCCCTTCTGCCACCTTTGTTTATTCCCATCCTAATGCCACACACTAAATATAAAAGAAACCCTCAGCCTTGCTTACTCTCTCCCTTCCCCCATCTCTGCCCTCCTGACAAAGTTTCCAAATAAACCTTGAAAGCCACTATGAGTTGTAAAACGTCTAATCAATGAAAGACACTGGAGTCAGTAATATGAAACCCTCTGCCTCGAGATCTCAGAGTTTCTTGCTGAACTTCAGTCTTTAAGGTCAGGCATTCTCGCTGCTGTTTGGCTTGATGTTCATTGAATGCAAAGTCAAACAAGGGGCAACCCTGAGCAGGTTATTCCTCTGTTTACAAAGCAAGCAGCTTACTGACTTCTGGCAAAGTAGAGTTTAAAAGGGCATCCTCACCTAAAGGGATGAGGAGAAAAACAGGGAGAGGTTTCGTAGAGCAGGGCCTGGAGCACCAGGCTGGCTGCCTTGTCCTTGAGCATCGATGAGCTGCAGACAACTGAAGCAGCAGTGACCGCAAGACACTGAAAATGTAATTTGCAAATAAGTGTTTTAAAAGAAAAGCATGTGGAGGATAACCTCCTACAAAGCCCCTTTAAATCCCAAAAAAGTCCCCTTGGCTGCAGTGAGCTTTACAGCAGCCCTGAAGGGAGACAGCGGCGCAGGGGGAGATTCACTCAGTATTTGAAACAGGAGGCAGGAGGGAAGTTACTTAACAGGGTGAAAACACAAGTGCAGTGGGATGAAATAAAACCAGCAGCACCTGACAATGACAAACACAACGTTTACTAATGTTTTGGCATCACGTCTCCAGGAAGAGGAAGACCCATGTTTTTACAATAGTTCTAAGTTGATGTGATTTAGCTCTGAGAAGTGTACAGCAACCAGGCAAAATAATTGGGATTTTGTGGTGGAAGGTGGGATTGGGAAATTCAACGCAGTTATTGGATTTGTGTCTTGAATGTACTTTTGGGTTTTTCCTGTGGGGTTCCAAGGGCAAACAGAATTTTTCAGGCTCAAAAGTGGTTTCTGTACAGACTTCTATTGCAAACATTTTTCCTCCCTTCTAGGATCTCCCTACAACAAATGGGGACTGAGAGGTTTTAAAGTCTGGTGTCTTCAACAATTTTGTCAACAAGCAGCTGGGATTTGTTTACGTTTTAAAGACAGTCTGTTTAGTTAAATTGCCAAGTGTTACAAGTGTTGTGGTTATGGCAATGCCTCAGGTCAGGACCAGAAATACAAAGTGCAATAATGTATATTATTCAGAAGGTTATGTTACTGAGGGCGACCCACCCTGCAGTCAGTGGAAAGACTTTCTCTGCCTTTCAAGGGCTTAAGAGCAAACACGCACTGCTCCAGTAACTACGTGCAAAATATATATTTATTTGCGGTCAAACTCCATTTTTTTGTGCTGCAAATTGCAAATCAAATACTTTTGCTTAATCTGGGTTTGACAGGTATTTTACATTACTTGGTGCAGACACAAGAGCTACTGGAGCCTTTCTGCTGTACTTTGTCACTTCCTCAGCATTTGTGATATTTGTGAGAAGCTCTTTTAAGGATATTTTGCAGTAAATTTTCCCAGTGGAATGGAAGAATTTCAGGCCTGACAGTGAAAATCACTGGTCTGTACAGTTTTGATCCTGAATCAGACACAAGTATTTCACTGGGGTGGTTCTGAAGGCTTTGCTGGAATCCCTCTGATTTACACCCATATGAGATCAGCATTAGGCCCCAGTGTTTTCATTTTTCATTTGTTATTCTTGGCCCTAGTGTCCTTTTACCACTGTTGAATACAATGTTCCTAAAGCACCAGATGTGCTTGTGCGATGAGGGAATGTGGCAAAAAAATAGATTGCAGCAATTCACTAAACAACACATGACCTTCTTTTGCTCTGTAGTCTGAATTCTGGGCTTTTACACCAGTACAACTGCATTTATTTCTACAGGACTGCTTCTGATTACCATTGGGAAATGAAGTTGTAAATCCTTCCTGGCCTGAGTACTTAACAGGATCATTGCATTATGCTCAGTGTTAGCTTGTACAACGTCGGATGCTTAATATTATTTTGTAAAAGTTTTGGATTTCAAATCACTCTTAATTTATTTCAATCACTATGTTACTGACTGGTTTCAAAGTATTATGGGCCTTACTGCTTTTTCACTACTTGCTTAGTGCTCGTATGACTTGCTTGGAGATCTTAACTAATACAGTTATTACAGATAGTTCGGTTTCCAGTTATCACATAGTTTATACCGGTTAAAACTGGTGGGAGATCCAAATCTGGCCCAGTACCCAGATTCCTTTGATGTGGTAGGAAGAACAGGTTCAAATCTGCAGAGCGCTGGCCACTCCAATCTTGGAGAGCAGAGCATTAAACAGAGTGCTGAGCTTTAGCTGAGTGAGTAATGTGACCAAAGAACCCATCTGCTCCCCAGCCTGCGCAGCCAAGCCCTGTGAGCACAGGGAGGCCAAGGCTGCCTGGGATCACCTGCAGTGTTTTGTGCTTCAACATGAGGCTTGGCTGCTGCATCCAGCTTCTCACAAAGTCATCTGGTTCAGAGGTCTGAGGCGTCTTCACTGATGATGGAAGTTACAGAGAATTGTTTTCTCATGCAGGCAGCAACAGTAAAATTGGTACTTCAGAGTAATGTTTTGTTCTCAATTGTACTGCAGTATATTTGGGGCAGGGCACCTGATGGCAGAAATTCACCTCAAATTAATGCTGGTACAAATGATGCCAGCATCTTCTCCAGTGAGTGAGTCTCTTCCTGCTGCACCCACTAAATCACTCTGAAATCAATGGGAGCAAGATCAAATCCTTCCATGTGCATGTGCACGAGTAGCAGTATTGGTATAAGTGTGTCCATCCCAGCTGAGTCACGAAGCACGGGCTGCCAGGGCAGGAGAGGAGGGAAAGGTGCTGTGCTTGGTACCAGCCTGGATTCCCAGGGATCCACAACTGACTCATCCTCTGGCAGAAAGCAGAGCCCTTGTGGCAGACACCAACTGGTGGGGTTGCATCTGTATAGTCATCCATTATGACTGTTTCTCTGGGCAGGAGCTCTTCTTACAAGGTACTCAAAATGCAGACAGGGTCGGTCTTTGTTCTCCTAAAAAATATTAGAAAATAATGTTGGCAGCACTTTCCCCTGAGCCGTTCTCCAACGTGTTATTTAGCAGGCAATGTTTTATATGGTGGCGCTTTAAGCTCAGAAGTAAAATCAGGGATTTAACTAATTGTGTCGGTTAAAATTCTGTGTCACTTTCTTTGTAAATCTCTTCGTTTATCTCTGTCTAGAATTCCCTCTTAGTTTTATTAAAAACATGATATTCAGTACTTTATTCTTAGATCCCTCATGTAATCCTTGCAATCTGCCTAAAACACTGTCTCTCATCCCAGAGGGGGCTGAATTGCCATGATGAGCAAAGTGCTTTCTGTGCCTACAGTAAATAATCAGGTGGTGAACAACATTAGGTGCTTGGAGATCTTTGAACATAAAGCATAAAGCATAAAGATCTTTGAGCATAAAGTCAGTCACTCCTTGGCAGGAGTGGCTGGGGGATGGGTAAAGTGAGAAGGCCGGGTGTGTTGACAATCTAACATAAGCTGAAGATTTGCAGTGACCCACCCTTTCTCCTCTTTTCATATTCAATTTTGCAGGGTCACACAAGAAATTACGTTACTACATACCCTTGCACAAGTTAAAGGTGTCAATGACATTAAAGAAATGAAGTAGTCTCTGTGGACTTTAAAATACTTCCTGTTTTCAGTGTCTTACCCAGTGTGTTTCACCTGGGATCTGAGGGGGTCGTTCAAGGAATAAGAGACCACATCACACCTATGGTCATGTTTAAAAAATCCCACTACTGTGACGGTGCTGGGACGCAGATCTTTTCCCCAGATGACCAAATACCTCTCCTCCAGAAGTGCTAAGGGCTTGATCAAAACACACTGAAAGTAATGGAAACATCCCCAATTACTGTAAGGTAGCCCCAGAACTTTGCTTGAGCGGTTTCAAACGTCTGCTCTTTATGCTGTAAATCCTCCATTCCGGTACCTTAGATCTGTATCAGTATTCAGTATTCAGTACTCCTTTATGAAGCGATCAGGATGCTCCTCAAAGCAGTAAGCAAAGGAAAAATAAATATATGTTATTTTTCAGTCCAGCATCCCATGCTCAGTTCTAAGCGAATTTCATGTCTCGAAAAGTGTCAGGTTGATGGCCCAGGCGCAGGCGTTCTCCTTTCATCTACAAACACTCACTCGAGCAGCAGAACAAAAGCCTTCTCCATCCTGATCCCTGACAGTACATCTTCAAACTGCAGAGACTTCAAATGGCAGGCCCTTTAAGTCCTTGATCTGTCTGGCAGCCTCTGTAACAAAGGGGCAAATCTGTGATGGGGCTTTTTATGGCACGCATCTCTGGCAGAAACTCGACTGGGAGTCTCAAATTGTCTCAGAGATCAGTGCTGCCTAATATTATTATGCACTGGTGTTCTAAAAATAGTTCTGATTAGATTATAATAGATAAAACCCCACAGAAATGGCTTAGAATGCTAACAGTTTATTTTGGAATAAACAGAATTTTTTCCTAGTGAAATCTATCATTATGCTGGAAAAAAAAATTCCTCCCACAGGAATTTATTTTTTTTTCTGTGCCCATTAACTAATATGAAGAGTGGTTTGGTTTGTTATAATTTTTACAAAAAAACCCCAAAAACCCTGTGCAGTGGAAGCCAAGAAATATGATAACAAAAGCATTTCTCACAAACTTCTCCAGTCTTGTGTAAATGCTGACCAGGATCCCCAGTTACACCAGGCATCTGTGACTGCCCATCACGTAGGAGTTCCCAGCTTACCTCGATCTAAGGCAAAAGACAATCACAGCCTTTCCCAATATATAATCCATGGCAAATTGAAAGCATGCTGGGGATTATGAGCTGGCATGAAAATGCAACCATCTTGCTTTTGGATGCCTGAAACAGGATTCCAAAATCAACAATTTACAAGTAACGAACTTCATCCTGACTCACTTGGGTTGTTTTTTCCTTCTCATTATAGTAGAATTACTGTTTGAAGAGTAGTTCTTCTTCTTCTTCTAAAACTGGTATAGGAAGGAATTTTTCCTGTCAGACAGCACCTGCCATCTGAATGAGAACAGCATCCTTGGAAACTGGTATTTTATCCAGGTCACCTGCAGTCAGAGGCTCCGAGCCTTCACTGCCTGTTCCCTGATTTGGAACATCACCACCAGATGTTTTCCCTCATCACTCAGGGCTGCTGGCAGTGTGCATCCCTCAGCCGGGAAGGTGAAAATGGGGGGAAGAAAGTGGAATAGCTTCACAAGCAGCTTGGATGGAAAGATGCTGATAGAGGAAAGTTCCTGTTCTTTACCATCACAGGACAGTCTTGCCTCCTGCCAGCTTATGATAATGAACACCACGGGCACTTGCCTGAGAGCATCTCATTTTAAGCCTTTTTCCCCATAGTGAATCAAAGGCAAGGAACAATCCAACCCACCAAACAGGAAAAATCCCTGTCGTGCTTCTGCCCAGACAGGCAGTGCCTGTTGGCTACCCAGGGGAGAGGGCTGCCTTTGTGCTGGCCTGTCTCTGTGTCCATCCCCCTCTGCAGCACTGCCTCTCCTCTTCCCCGTTCGCATCTCCCATCTGGGACGCGTGCCCTTGGGCAAATTCCCAACACCTGTGCACTTGTCATTACGGGGCTGGAGCAGCTGCCTCTGCCAGCTTCTCGGAGGGCCAGCACGCCCTGCTCCGAGCGGCAGCCAGGGGGAAAGGACAGCGTGTCCTTCTGCCAGCCCCCGCCCAAACCTTTCCCGTTCCACAGCCCTAAAGCAGGCAGGGGTGGGGACTTTGTACCCACAGAGGGATGGTGCCACCGGCAGCACGGGGAGATGGAGCATCTCTGTCGGTATGAGCAGCCTGCTGCGTGCTGTCTCCGTGTGGAGCTGGGTGTGACAGCAGTTAGCTTTTCTTTGGAAGCAATGGGAAGAAAAAGAGAAATTCCATTCACATCACAAGGTTTTATTTTCAGGGTTTTTTTGTCCGTGCCTTACTGTGCCTGTCTGAGGTGCTCCTGTATTCCATACAGGAGATAGAGATCCAAAGGATCATAAATAGAGATCCAAAGGATCATAAAACCAATGAGAAAACTGAACCACAGAAAAGGAATGTAAGGAAACAATATAGAGCACAACTAAAAAAAACAAATCATGTTTTACCCTTACAAATTCCCTCTCAGACTAACAGCTAGCCAGGAGTACTTTCAAGGAATCGGCAGAAAGAAATTAAATTAATTGCTATGACCTACAAGTACGCATCATGTTGTGATTTATAGGTGACTAAAAACTGGCAAACAGCACAGGGACAACCTAATTTTCCAAGGAAACTATATAGTAGTCAGGCCTTTGATTTTGGAAATGCTTTTTATGAGCTCTCTGCCCAGCAAGCTGCATGGATTTACTTCAGAGGGTTACACAAGCCTGAAAGCCTTTGAGCTTTGGACGGTCCGTACCAGAGTTCTGAAAACTCCTAATTGTTCCAAAGATCCACTTTGTTTGAAATGTTTTGTATGTTTTAACTGGTTCATACCTCTATACAATTTCTCCTCTCTCCTCAGTTCTTTCAGTACAATTTAGGAGCGACTCCATAGGAGTCAGTGGTGCTTGTTGTAAAACCTGCCTCGCTGAAACACTGTTTTTTTTTAAAAAAGTTGTTTTTCCAGCAGCACTGGTATTTCCTCCTCCTCCCCAAACCACCTCACCTTTTTCCAGTCATCTATTCTTTCGACTATTATTTTAAGTACACCAGTAACAATATTGATGTAAGTTCAGTCCAAAGCGCTTAAAATAATAGAAAACCGCAGGCGAACCCTTTGGCTTCTTCTTTGTGCTCGCTGTGGAACTGTTAGCACAAAAGCTGATAGCTGATAATGAGCAACCCTACGGAGAAGGATGCTGGAACGCCGAGCTGTTTTTGCGGGCTGATCCGAAGTATAAGGAAGTTAATGGACGGCTTTATACTTCGGGCTCCAAGACGATGGGCTGGTATCAGGTTTTAAGAGGATGTATAATAGGCTAATTGTTCTGAGCAGATAACAGCAATTTGCAGCTGGATGGGGTATAATGGGGCATTCATTCTAGAATGGTTTTACATGCGGTAAAGCAATTTCTTTTTTTTTTTTTACTCTTTATAAACCTATTTACCAAGGAATTTAATGCAAGAGAAAATTAATAATTTTGAAAGAGCCGAATTTCTTAACTGGGATATCCTACCCCGCACACCTGACAGCGAATTCATCAGCTGGTTGAAGGAGTAGTTGTACTCCAAACGGTTTCAGGATGCACTGTGGAGTGTTCTGTGCTGCCTGCGTCACCTGCAGAATTATCTAAAAGGACAAATACAAATATAACCAGAATGGGGAAAGACCCCTATTTTAATGAGAAGTATCCATGGCCATTATGTGTGTAAAATACAGAATAACCGAAAATGAAAGCAATTCGAGAACCTTATGGAAATAAGAATCTCGGCTGTTTAAGTCACTGCTGAAGCCAAGATGGCCAGGCTGAGCCCTGGCAGTGGCTGCAGCCCGTGCTCCCCTGCAGGCAGCCAAAAGGGGATCTCCAGCTGCAAGCCCGAGAGCCCGAGGTAGCAATCGCTTGGAAATGTTTGTGCCAAGAAGCGTGGCTCCATTACTGCTCTCCCACTAATGCAAAGGATAATAGAATCAGAAAGATGCAGGTCTGGAAGGGGCCTCAGTAAGTCCTTTAATTGGTTTCCTGCCCGAAGGCAGAATGAGCTGTGCTTATGCTATTTCTGGTAAATGTGAGTCTAACCTGTTCTCGAAGGTCTCCCCTGATGGAGGCTCTGCAGGCTCAGAGCAGAGGGCAGGTGCTGGTGACACCCAAGGTGGGAAGGCAGGATGGAAAGGCAGACAGAGGTGGAGAACCTGTTAACCAGGAGGAGCTGGATGCAAGAGCAAGGGAATGTGATAAAAAGAAGCAAAAAAGGTGAAAAATCTCAGCCATAACATCGATCAGAAAAATCTAAAGAATGTGGAGCATAGGACACAAAAGCCAGAGCAAGGCTGTTTGTCAGGAATTAATTGAGGAAACCTGGAGCTCATACAAGAGGAAGTTAGGTAAGAGGAGGAGGACTTGTACAGCAGGAAAAGTGGACTAGCGCTGGAATCCTCACACATTTTATTATTTGATTTTTAAAATAACGTTATTCTTCTTGTCACTTAACCCACGATCCTATGGACATTCATGCAGTTGTTACCTTGAATTCTCTGTAGATACCCAGAGCACACTTTATGAATTGCTGTGATCTAGAGGTGGTTGCTGTGTCTGCTCTACCCATGAATAAGGGTCTCATTGTCAGCATTGAAGTGTTTCCTTACAAAGGTGAGAGCACGTTATAGTCAAGTGTGAAAGCCCAGCTAGAGACATAAAGTTCTTTCCTGAACATCTGTCAAATAATGCTGCCGTTGAGAAGCTGCTGGACCATTAGGGAGAACTTCTTTCTAAGATCAGATATTTGATACATACATTTTTACCAGCAATTTGCATCTGAAAACAGTAGGCCAGAACCGGATGAGGAGAGGAATGCAAGAGAAAGGAGGAGAAAACAGAGGCTGAGCACTTCACTGGGTAGAAATGAGCTTGCTGTCTGTACCAGAGGACTTGGCATTCTCCACGCCAGGCTGGAGACAAGTTGCAGAGGGGCATCCTCAGGACCTTGTTTAGGTGCTGAGTACCTCCACAGCTCTGATGTGGTTCACCCAGTCAGGCTGACCTTTAGGAGAGGGGAACCGGCGTCATTCTGCAGCACAGGTTAGACAGGGAGTCCAGTCAGGCTGTGCTGATGATCCCTTTTGCTCTTTAAGTCCCTGTACCCAGAAGTGTCCCCAAGCAGTCAGGGACCCCGTCCTCAGCCTGCACCTGAAATGGAAATTTCCTCAGAAGAGCGAGTGCCACTGCAGACGCTCTCATCCCACCCGACCAGCGCATAGGTGGCTCCGCAGAGCCATATGGCCTTTGTTAGAGCAGGAGGCAGATGGAATCAGGGAGAGATTAAAGCTCCATAAAAAGAATTGAAGTTACAGCACACAGTGTGTGGCTATTCATTATCACCAGACATATTGTCTTGACACTGATTGCATACAGGGATGAAAATCTCTACAAGGTAGGATAAATTAAACAGGTTTTACTTAGTAATATGCTTCTCAAACACATGTGTCAGCAGAAACAGAGGAGCTGCTTTAGAGAAACATTTACATTTTAGAGGAACCTCCTGCAAGTCCCTTGCCTTAAAGGGACTGCACCATTAACTATGCAGAACTGTGATGCATTGGAGGTGCCCCAGGTGAGACAGCCATGACAGGAGCTTGATAATAATGCTTATCTGACTTCTAAGTAAAGAGCAGCACCATACTACATCATCAGCTCTAGGCCAAAGCCCAGGTTCTTTCACGGTGCCATGCTTGAGCCTGGAATGACACTGAGCAACCCTGAGCAAGAAAGGAGGCTCTGGGGAATCTCTGTGCAGGGCTGGCTGTCCCACGTGTAAGAGGCTCCCTATAACAGAGCTGTGCTCTGCACAGACAGGGTAATACTGGTTCCTTTGTGCAGGTGGGTTATGCTATGGAAAGCCAACCTCTGGCTCAGGTGTCAGGTGTTGAATACATTCCATAAGTGCAGCAGAATTACATGGTTACTCAGGAGAATATCCCTGAAATAGTAAAAAGCTTCGGGAATGAGGCAGGAACTCTAACAACTCTGATAAAAGTGTTGCTTTCCTGCCTCTTCTCCATGCAACAGTGAAATGTCACAGCATGTTGGCCAGCAGGCAGCCACACCACCACGGTTCAAGACCTTCTGTCCCCGTCTTTCCTAGAAAGCTTTAAATTAACCAGCTGAAGAATATAGTGCTGGATTCTCCTAGCATGAAGACAGAGTAAGTGGTCATTCTGGCCACCACAAACAAGGGGGTGTCTGTTTGCAGAGCAGCCAGGGCAAACCTGCAGTCCCTGCTGGTGAAACCCTGCCTGGATTCCACCCACATGACTTCACTCGTGAGACAACTAATGGTTGCATGTATTGCTCCAAGGCCAAGTTTGAGGCAAGAGATTCCTTCTGTGTCTCCAGTGTTATTTTGGTATATTTTATTTGGCCCAGAATTTGGGAAAACAAAAGGGAGGTTTTCCGTAGGGAGTGGAATGAGGAGGCAGGAAGGGCTACCATATTTCTTCAGACGGAAACTCCTACAGTGTTCGAGTCCAGCACTGCTGCATGTGTCAACAGATCAAATGTGATACAGAAGGCCCTCTGCCAACTCTTTGCTACTGCAGCAGCAAACCGGGAAGAAAGTAGGAGCTGATATCCAGTGCCACTGAGCCGGGTTCGGTCTCTGCTGCGGAAGGATGGAGCGGGAAGAAATGAGGAACCACCTTCTCCTTCCCATGCAGCGCGACATTGGCCTGTCCAGGGCCCCGGCAGGACAGGGCTGACCCAGAGAGGCTCACAGCCAGGGTGTTCGGGCCATCTGCTGAGTCAGGCAGCAGTTTCTGTGACAGGATCTTAATACAAGCAGTTCTTGTGTCCCAGTTGCTGTCCCCCAGGGAAGACCCCAAAAACCGAGGTGCCTCCAGAGCACCGCACCGCAAACTGTGCCCCTCGGTGCCAGTGGGTGTGATTCAGACCAATAGCTGCTGAGGGCAACAGATTGAGCAGTAATTAGCTGCTGTTAGTCATCCTCTTCCCAAGTGGTATAGCATTTGATTATTTCAACACAGTTGGATGTGGGAGGGAAGGTAGGCCTGGAAACATTTTCCTGACAGCATACTTCTCAGCTCTTTTAAAACGCCTCTCATGTTGACACTCAGCACAGCATTTCAAATAAAATGCTATTTCCTCTTGTAGAGCAGCAAGGAAAAAATGCTGTCACAGGTTTTATAACAAACATTAGGTAAGCAGCAATCATACCCATTGTGCAATCTGGGATTCAGGTAGGAAAACAACCCATAGATGGCTAAGAGAGAAGTACTGTGTGTCTCAGTAATCTGAATAAGGAGTGAGGACCACTTGAGGACCACAGAGAAGGGACAGGGTTGATTGGGTTAGTGGGACAGCTTCACACGGCTAAGTGTGAAGAACAAAAAGGCGTAGTTTTGAGGCTGGAAGCTTAAAACCGACTGAAGGAAATGTGAGTTATTTGTGTTCAGCTGAGTTCTTGTTTCTCTCTCATGACGTCACAAAAATGTGCTGTGGTCTGCCTACAGCAATTGCCTGTCCTTCTGACAGGTCTGATCCAGCACTGGTGATGTCTGTTTGTACTATAAAAAACAAAAATTTTATGAATGGGTTTGTAACCTTTAATTTTTTTTTCCTATCTGCTGCCTCAGTACTTCATTTTCCTCCCGAATTCACAGTGCCCCAGAAATCTGAGAGCTGCCCTTCTCCTGCTTTGCTCTTGGGCAGACACATCAGAACTTCCTACTCAATTGTACCCCTCTCTGAAGGGCTTTGTGTCGGTCCTCTCAAAACCCTGCACACACGGAACTCCCTCTGGAGTGAAGCATTCAGTGATCCCCAGCAAGTGTAAGGTTCTCAAAACCCACAGAGTAAATTTCTGAGTGGTAACAGAAGGTTTGACAAGGAAAGCTCCCACATACAATTTTTGGCTTGCTTTGGGAGGGATTAATGGGATTCAAACAAGAAGTAGTTAGGATTGTGTTAGGATTCTAGCATTCCCAATATCGTGTGTCCGGACTAAGAGTGTTCCCTGCACAAATAGAGCCTGGATTGTGTACTACATGTAAATAAATACAGATAAATGCTGTCTGTCCATGATCAGCTTTATAAAGGCAAGAATATTTCTTTCTTATCAAGCAAACTTGAAAGAAGAAGGAATCAAGACAGTAAGCTAAGCATGCACTCTGAAATTGCTTAGTCCAACATTTAGAGCATGTTGTTGTCAGCTTGCATTTTTAAAAACTCCGAACCAGCCAGCTGAGTTAGCTGAGCTGCTAACAAGCAGGTCAGAAACCACACCACAGTGGTGGTTACTATTCTCTCCTGTACAGAGATCTCAGCAGCATTGATAAAATGATATGAACAGCTTCATATCCTGGCGTGGTGTACAGGTGCTACCAGTTTTACAGGCACCGAAGAGGGTGGAGGTCTTGGTTTTGAAACAGGAGGGGTGGATGACCAAGAAAATATCTATATTCAGGGTGGATATTTTTTCCTCAACCAAGTATTTCCAATGATGCATTTTACTGACAATGATGAACTCATTACTCTTAAAATCAGGGTGATGAATTCTGTTTATAACAGTTTGCATAAGTAATCAGCTTCATGTGCTAATGCATCCCTCGTTTTTGCATGTTTTAACACAGTAGATTTTGAATGCTCTTCAGGGATTGTCACTGAAACAATGTCAAGCAATACAGTATCAGCTCTGTCTTATTGGGAGATTATTCCACATTCAAATGTATTCAGACTTGTCCATTTTTCCATTCAACAATTCACCCTAGTAGTTCTAATGTTACTTTCCTGTGTTACGTTAACCCTCCCTGGGGTTTAATGCTTTAAATATTTATAGACTGTTGTAATGCCCAAATAATCACATTTCTAGTCCTCAATACCTCCCGCATGGTAATAACACCTACATTTTAAAAGAAATCAGGCTCTTAAAATTAATTTAATTAAATTAACAGAAGTTAGTCCCTTCAAGGAGGTAAATCACAGCATTGTGATCGGCCTTCTTTCTGCTGGTTTTTGTTGGTTTTAATTGACTGTCAATACACGATCAGTCACGTGGGGTGTTACGTATCTGTTAGAGCGAGGGGACACAAAAGATTCAGATCCAAGGAGCAATCACAATTTTTCCTGATGTGTCTAATAACATCTATGATGTTTGAATTTTGCACAAAGAAACAAACGTGCACTAGGGTTTTTTTACAGTTAGGAAGAAAGCTCGTGCAGATGTTGAGCGCAGAATTTACACAAACTCGGGCATTTGTGTGATTTGCGCCTCATGCTCTCCTGGGCCGCTGCCAAAAGTGTAAGCTGCTCAGAGACTGTTTGTTTCCCCTGAGATTGAATATTCCCTGGAATGCAAGATGTTTTTAAAAAGTAATTTACTCGCTGTGATATTAGAAGTCCTAATGAGTCGATCTATATTTCCTTCTGGGTCTTTTCTGCAGGAAAATCCTGGCAAACCTCGTAATGAATGTTGTGTAATCTCTGTCACTTGATTGTGGATCTAATTTTAGGTACTGGTGTTTGATTTGGGGGATTTTTACTACTGTAAGAGAGACCAGAATCCTTTGCCTTTCTATGACCTGCATTGTTTTGAACCCGAAGCGATGTACCTGTAAATCACACAATCACTGAGACCCGATCCTTCGGACACCTCCTGCTGTGTGCGATGTAAAATGCCAATGGACTGTTCACAGGACTGTTTCCCAGCTGCAGTGTTTGCAGATTCGGGTCCTGACGAGGCGTGCTTGTGTGCCTGTCTCCAGCACGGTGGAGAGGCTGCTGATGGGGAGGGAGAAGGTGCTGGGAGTAAACAGCTCGTGGCTCAGGTTCCAGGCACCCGGAGAGGTTCAGCACTGCATCCCAAAGCGGATGGAGCGAACTGCAGGAAATTACTCTGACTCATCCAAAAGTTTTAACAATTTTTCCTTTATACTGGTAGTGCTGCAGAAAATCTGTCTGCCTTATCTTTGTGTAGCTGCAATTTTTGCAGCCGTGACTGTATCTAAACATGCCTGTTTCCTTTGTCCTACCAACCTAGGGCAGCTGAGGAGCTGTCTGAGCAGAAAGGCATTGCTCCTGCTCTACCTCATAGTCTGGTTTTCCTGTGACGTAAAACACACTCTCTGGTGTCCCCAGAAGGCAATGTCTTTGCTTTCCAGCTATCGGTGGCAGTTAATAGTTTGTGGACGGGAAGGGGAAGTTGTTTTCAGAAAATGAGAATATGAAACAGAAACATTTCAAAAGACTGATGTTTCAGGATTGAAACAGCAGAGCCGCTCTGTTGGTATCAGAGGCAGATAAATTGAGCAAGCTGTTTCTCAGAGAAAGACATTAAAATAGAGGTGTCTCATATACATATATATACACACACACACACATATACGTAATTGAAATACTTTAAAAACATTTTGTCATGTCTTAGAGGCAGCTGAACTATTAATTTCCATTCTGCTCTATTTGAGGCTACTTGATGAGTTCCTGTGTATCTCAATTAGTTTGGAGAGGCTGATGTTGTGTGATGGAGTCAGCCATTAACTATTTGTGACAGCTGGTTGTCCGCATTTAGGTAGCACCACAGGCATGAAAAGGAAACAGAGAGCTCTTCCAGTTATCAAATACACTCAGATCACCTCTCCCTTCTCACCTGGAACTTTAAGACACCCATCAGCCTCCCAAGGTCTCTGAGAAACCTGAAGTAGATTCCTTGGAGTGTCTCACTTAAGATCAAGGACAGCAAAAGACCTACTGCTATCTGCAAGGCATCTTCCTGGTCCTCTTCCCAGTCTTGGACACAGATTTGAGCAACATGAGAGCGGCTGTGACCTGTGTCATCTGGCAGTGGCCCCCAAGAGCTTGTTTACCCTGGATATTTTTTCATTAGGTTACAATTGCAGCACTGAGACTACACGGGTGGGAAAAACTTTGCACGTGTGTAGCAGGGGTCATTCAGGTACAGAACGTTGTCACTTCCAATACCAGCGTGCTTCTGTTGTCAGGAAAGCCTCTCACCCCTGACAAACCACCACAGCAGGCCACGCACCAGCTCTGGGCTGCCAGCATGTGTTGTGTTTCAGCCCTGTGCCGCTGCTCCTGGTCCTGGCAGGCTGCAAGAGGAGCCAGCTGCCCAGGTCTGGAAGTGAACAGCTCCGTAACGTGCGCGACTTGCCAATCACTGCTCACGCTGTTTGGCAAGGACAGAAGTGCTCTGAGGAGGTTACTCCACATTTACATTGCTCCCTTCAGCCAAATGACCACGTGTTCCTTTTTTCCTTCGGGAATCCTGCCTTGTCAAAGGCTCCATTCTGCAAGGGGTTGAGCCTCACCGTGAGGGGCTGAGCGCTCTCGCTGTCCCCAGTGCCAGTGGCCACGGAGAACACCCATCATCCTTCGGGAATGTCCAGCACATCTCAGAAATGGCAAGCACCTTCCAGGGCTGGGTCTGGCAGAAGTGGCACCAGAGCAGACTGATGTTTTGCATTTGGACCAGACTGTGCTTCTGAAGGACATGAGGAAGTTCATTATGCTGGATACGAGCCTGCTCCTGCTTTGACTGAAGCGAGTAGTATTTTATTTTTGTGCTTTGATGTAGAGAGGAGCAGGACTGGACCTGCTGTGAGAGTGATTGATTTTCATCAGCTTGTGAGTGGTGAGCAGAAAGCAGGGCAGGTTGACTGCTGCACAGCATCAGTCAGCTGCAAACACAGCATCACCATCTTCTTCACACTTCCCTCCACCCACCTCCATCAAACAGCTCCTCTTCATTAAAGCAGTGCCCCTGCCTCTGTGCTTGCTTTAGAAGTGTTATGACACTGCTGTGAAGCACAGAATTCCCTAAAGCCTCAGAGAGAGAAAAGATAAATGAGGCATCCTGAGCAATTGACTAAAGACACAAAAAAAGGAAGAACACGATGCTGATTTCAGCAAATATCTGCGCTTCCACAACACTTACTCACTGTTAGACTACTTCATAAACCTGTTATATAAGGAAACGTGGCAGGAATAGCCATGAAGATGACGAAGAAAGAAGTGAGCCATGTTTTCCCTCTGCTCCCAGTAGGACTGACGTTGAATTTGGCCACAGCATCTGCCATTAGGGCTTGATACAGTTTGAAATATACATGAGCATGAACAATAACTGAATCTCATCTCCGACAAAATTCAGCGTTTGAGTTATTTTAAATCTTCTTCTACCACGTTCTTGTTGTTCAACTTTGTCTGAATGGATTCTGTTTGGAGAATGTACATAGATAAACATGCTGATAATAAATAGAGTAATTGATTAGATACAAACAACAGGGAGCCAGCAGCACGGCCTACAGTGAACTCTAGACTAAAAGTGGTTACTAATATTGCGGAAAGTTGTACGTTGTTCCTTCAAAAGCACAGGTAACAAACCAGTGATCCATCCTTCTGCTGCTTCTCTCACTGGTTTATTTTCACACGCCTGGGATCCATTTGTTAATGTAGCTCAAGAGAATAGTGAAAAAAAAAAAGGAAAGAAAAGGAGTTGTGCTTTCTATTCTTGTAGCTAGAATGGGGGTGGATGGGTGGGTGAAAGGGAAACGTAGGTTTCAATCTGATGAAGAAGCACATGCTCTGCTCCAGTTTTGTGGTGCAGGGTTGTTGACGTTTTCCCAAGCAATAAATAAGAAATGTCACATAATTCATCATTCCTGGGTTTAGTCTTTCTTACACAGTCTGGCTGCCTCTTTCACTAGCCCTGCAGCTGTAGCTCAGGCTTTGCTCAGGTGCTCTGGCCGTGGTGTGGACCTGTCTTCCTGCAGAACTTGCAGACTCTGTAAGCCAGGACAGCAGAAAGAGGATGTTTCGTTTTAAGCCCTGGAAGACTCGCAGTTCTTCCTATCTTCCAATGCCCATGGTTCCTGCTTGTGGAGAGAGCACCCAGGTTCAGAGGTTTGGGCAGGACCCACCATCCAGCACCATCTGATGGACCACCTACCACAGAGCCTGAAGACCTAAACTGCCTGTAGGTCCTAGAGATGGTTACAGTGATTTCATAACCGACCCAGCTTCCAGAGCTACTTGCAAGTACGAAACCTCACTAAAAATAAAGAAATGTAAGGGTTTAAATGAAGTTTCCAATTAACTTTGACTTGCTGGGGGAAAAAAAACAATGCAAACCAGAATATCTGGCAAGTTAAACTCTCTCATTTCTCAAGCATGAGGTCTTGAAATATTTTGTTTCACTTACTTCCAGCTTTAAGAAACAAGAGCGAACACTCTGGCAGAGGCCTAGATTTAAGAAATGTCGAGGAAAAAGCAGAAACTGTTGTAGAAAAATTTGTGTTGTCACTGCTGTTACATGGCACTGTAGCTGCAATCTGGTGGTGATGGGCAATAAAACTGAGATGAGGACTTTGCTTTGAAGAGCACTTAGGTTATGGAATAAAATCACATGCATCAAAGTTATGGCATAGCCTCCCGTATTGCATAATGTATTGCATAAGAGAAAATAGAGAATAGCTGCTTCCCATTAAGACTTTGTCACATGGATGGGTCACGGATGCCAACAGTGGATGAAATTTCACCAGGGAAAGCAAAACTGAAAAAAAAAATTTGATTCAGTCAACTTCAAAATCACACTTCATTCAAAGTAATTTTTTAAAGTATTGTTGTTCCAGCCGAGATGAGTGTGACTGTGAAAGGCTTGACAGAAGGATATTTTTACGATGTCAAGTGTAAGCCCTTTGGATTCAATCAAAAGATCGTTCAAGTCTCTTTGCCTGTAATTTCTCAAGTACAGTCAGGCTCCTTCTTTCTGTGGATTTTTCTTACAGCAAAAGGCGAAAGAAATATTTTTAATTGGTTGAGGAGCTCTGGCACCGAAACTATTTTAATTAATTGTTTCTAAACATAGAATACATACAGAATTTACTTTAGGCTTATTAAATCTTGCTGCAATACCGAAATTTTCCATTTAGCCTAAACAGAGTTTTACAGATTAAAAGAAATAAAATTGAAGGGAAAGCAAGCCCACACTCTTTATTACATTCATCTTTTTTTAGAATGACAAAATTAAATCAACACCCACATAAAATATAATTGCCAATATCATACCGCTCCTTTTTTCAGAGCCAAAGAAGACAAAAATCCATCATTCCCACCTCCAGGTCAGCTGCTCAGCTCTTTTTTCCTGCCAAGATGATTGCTCTGCCTGCCTCTGCCCAGAAGAGGAGCCAGTGAGAGGAGCCGGTTGTTGGGGACCTCGCACCGAGGACCAGCCTCCCTGAGTTTCAGGAGTGCTAAGGAATGTGCTGGATCAGACACCGGGGAGGTGGCTTTTCACATAATTACCACAATTTTTTGGTCGAAGCCCCCTGTGGCTGTGCTGTAGCCTCTTTTGCGAAGCTTTTGCTTAATTACCTGAGGGAAAATGTATTTAAGAACAGCGGGTGAAAGGCGCTTGGGTAAGAAGGGGCTGCCCGCAAGGTCTCCTGCGAGCCCCATGTGCAGGGCGGTGGTTCCCCGGCTGCAGCCCATCCACCTCGTGCAGGAGGAGCTCTCAGGGACGTGGCTGGGCACAGCCCCGGGAGCTGCCTGCCAAAGCCTCCCGGTGATGATGCAAGTGGAATTCACCGAGCAGCTCTGTGGGCTTGCACCACACGGAGTGATTTATCGCTGCATTATTTTAGGGACGCGCTTGTGCGCTTACATCAGGCACCGAGCCGGAGCAAGGTTTGCTGTCTCCTCCTGCTCGTCCCACCCAAAGGGTCGGTGGAGAAGCAGCGGGCAGTGGAGGAGGGCAGATCTCTGCTCCCATGCAGGTCCAGAAGGCAGCGGGCAGTGGAAGGAGGGCAGATCTCTGCTCCCATGCAGGTCCAGAAGGCAGCGGGCAGTGGAAGGAGGGCAGATCTCTGCTCCCATGCAGGTCCAGAAGGCAGCGGGCAGTGGAGGAGGGCAGATCTCTGCTCCCATGCAGATCCAGGAGGCAGCGGGCAGTGGAGGAGGGCAGATCTCTGCCCCGGTGCAGATCCAGGAGGCAGCGGGCAGTGGAAGGAGGGCAGATCTCTGCCCCGGTGCAGATCTAGAAGGCAGCGGGCAGTGGAAGGAGGGCAGATCTCTGCTCCGGTGCAGGTCCAGAAGGCAGCGGGCAGTGGAGGAGGGCAGATCTCTTCTCCGGTGCAGATCCAGAAGGCAGCGACAGCAGCGCTGCTGGAGCGGCACAGAGCAGGGGAGGCAATGGGGCCTCGATTGTCAGCTCCTGCTGGAGCTCCGCTACTGTGTCTTACTGCTCTTAACAGTATAAACCAGCCTGGATACACTGCTGGTGCTACAAATGAATCGCCATTCTGCCGTCCGGAGACATCCACAGATACCTGCGGTGGAGCTGAGCCCTGCTCGGTGTCGGAGGGGTGGCTGGTGCTGGCCGTGCAGCGGGGCTGAGGCAGATTGAATCATGAGTTAATCAGCTTCGATCCAGTCACTCTGCTGCTAATCAAATCACCCTGTTCGGCTCAGCGTTGTTTGGAGCGTGTCTGCTCTCGGTGCCAATGCAGTTCCAGTGGCACACTGTCGAACACACAAACCACATCGACCTTTCCAGTGAGGGCGAACCCTGGAAGGCTTGAGCCACGCAGAAACCTTTACTGCAGACTCGTACAACAAAACACCTCTTGTCCTCTTTGTGAAGGCTGCAGCGTTATTTTGCTTGTTGTTGGAAAGGCTAAAAAGTAGGACAGAAGGATGTAGGGAAAACAGCAGTATGCTGATTACTGTGCCAAATTTTATTTGCGAGGAACGCAAGCACGTGGGAATTGCTCAGGTCGATGATTTGTGGCTGGGAGCTGTGGAGCTCTGAAAGGGCCACTCGTGCTACTTTGTGCAGAAGGAGTTAAGGCCTCGCATCGGCAGCACACAACTTCCTCTAAACTGCTGGTTTAAAAGTCACTTCAAAAAAAAGTATTTAAAACAAGTGTGTTTGCTGGGAACATATTACTTAGGGAATTTTCTCAATTTTCTTTTTCTTCCTCAATGTGATTTTTGCTTTGTAGCTGCCTGAGAGTCGTGGTACAAAATCATTTACTCCTCCTTCAGTACATTCCAGTTGACTTCAAAAGACTGCTGTCGTAAGAAGGAAAGTGCTTGGTTTTGGTTTATTGATACAAAAGAGGAACATGATATAAATAATTTAGATGACTCGTCTTTGCCAAAGCCTTGTTAACCTGAAAGCTCCCAATTCATGTCAGGGTTCACGTGGGCTCTGGCTGCTGCACAGCCGGGGTTTCGCACAGCCTGCGCTCAACTGCAGCAGCCACCAGCTGAAGTGGCCACGATGACTGAAGTGGCCACAAGACAACACTTGTGCTAAGGGCAGAGGTTGCAAATTCTGTTTCTTTCGAATAATGACTTTTACAGAGCAGTTAATTGCATTTTAGGTGGCTTGGCCACTTAGTGCCTCTTCAGATGGCCTAAATGGAGGGAAAACCCAAACCCTCACGTGTTCATACAGTACTCAGCTACATGGAGTTATTGTTGCCCACGATTTTAAAGAATTTTAGAGGCTGTTTGAAAACATAACCTCATCGCTGCCTACAGCTTCTTCACGAGGGGAAGGGGAGCGGCAGGCACTGATCTCCTCTGTCTGGTGACCCGCGACAGGAGCGGAGGGAATGGCCCGAGGCTGGGGAGGGTCAGGTTGGCTGTCAGGGAAAGGTTTCTCCCCCAGAGGGTGGCTGGGCACTGGGCAGGCTCCCCAGGGCAGCGGTCACAGCCCCAGCCCGGCAGAGCTCGGGAAGCGCTCGGACAACGCTCTCGGTACACGGTGTGACTGCTGGGGTGTCCTGGGCAGGGCCAGGGGCTGCACTCTGCTCCTCGTGGCTCCCTTCCAGCTCGGGATATTCTCTGAAATATATTTATCTATTTAGAGACAATATTTAACTAAATACATACATTCAAAATATTTAACGTGTGGGTGTAACGCAGGGCTTGAAGAAAGGAGCAGGGCAAGCAGACCCGGTGCCTTTTGACCCGCCGGGCAGGTGGACAAAGGGGCGGTGGCGCAGGACGAGCTCCCCCACAGCACACCGGCCCCCTGGCCGTGGGCGCAGGCCGGGATCCTCCTTCCTCCCTCGCCCGCTGTCTCCTTCCCTTCCTCCCGTCCCGGGGGAACCCACGGGCGGCTCCCGGCTGCTGCCCGCCCGCTGGAAACTACCGCTCCCATGGTGCCCCGCACGCGGCGGGCGCGGCCACCTCCCCTCGGCGGCGGGGGGAGGGGACGATGCGCGGCCCG
>VZTA01022764.1:90499-113488 GCA_013398855.1 Mohoua ochrocephala | reverse complement strand
TTTTTTTTTTTTTTTTTTAAATATTGCCCCTCTGGATGTAGACAAGTAGAGATAGACAGTATGCAGAATGGCCTTTGAGTGCAGGCTTTTTATTTGCATTTATCATGATTTGGGGCTTAGTCAGTCGTTTGGTTTGCCAGGAAGAGTATGCTTAAAAGGGAGAAACAACAGAAGTGTCTGATACAAAAATAAGACTTGAAGTTTAGTTTTAGAATGATTTTTTTTTTTCTTCCTGTGGCTTTCTCTACTTCCTTTATGTGCAGCTTGAGCTTCTTTCTGCAGACTCAAAAGCAGAAATGTATTTTAGGTTATTTGTGCCAGGAGGGGTGGTGGTAAATTACACAGGGTGCTTGAATTTGAAATGTTTTGCCTCTTGATGGCAACTGTGAGCTGGTTAAGGTGACGGTGGGATTTCTTTTGCTGATCTCTTTGTGCAAGCCCAAACATATCTGAGAGGTTCAGTATTTACCCTCAGGAACCAAAAAAAAAAAAAGTGAAGAGCCTCAAGGTTGCTGCTGAAGATTTAAATGCTGTAGCACCCCAGTGTATTGTGTGTGACAGCTCTTCTGTACCTGAAGATCTGTCACAAATTGTCTTTAATACTCAGGTTTCCTTCAAGCATTTCAGTTCAACTGAACGTGACCAGCTGTGTATGGTAACACTTCAGATGGGAAAAATAGCCAGGTGCATTGATTTTATCTTGGGACTGTGGTTCAAAAAAAGGGATGTTCTTCCTCCCATCCAGTATGGAATCTTATTTCTCAAGGTTGGGCCCATCACAGAAAGCCTGGCAGAACTGAGTTTGATTTATTGGTGTTGGAGAGTCTGAAATCTGTTTTTATTGTTGACTTAAGTGTTTCTTGTTCTGACTGACTTTGAGAGTTGAAAAGCATTTACAAGACAAAGGTGAGGAATAGGAAAAAACCTCGTTTCTTAGGATGAACATGACATTTCAAAGTTTTAGGACCAGGCAAGTTTAAAACAATGAATTGATTCTGAACGGTCCCATTGCTATGAATGGCTAGTTCATGAAAGTATCAGTTTAATACTTGTACTAAAGTTTGTGGATTTCTTGTCTGCTTTTTGCCAAAATGCTTCCCTTTGTAGTCTCAGATTAGTAATATCTTATTGAATAAGCTACCTCCTGTGGACGTGTATCGGTTTGTGTTTTCTTTACAGATTAAATATCTGTGTAACTTTCACGAACATGTAAAATCATTTTATGGATGCATTCAGACTTTGAGCTGCATGAGACCAGCAGCCTGTAAGGCTGAGCATTTTGTTGCTGTCGGTTGTGGGGTTTTTAGCATTTTGTAATAAATTGTGAACGTGCACAGTTCGTCTTTGTAAAACTTTGTGACCATAATTTAAGTGTTTGAAAGCATTTTTTTGGAACTGGAGAGACATCTATCCCAAACCAGCATCTGTGGCCTAGTTAGTGGGTAGATGACTAAGTGCTCCAGAAGGTTTTCTGGGTCAGTTTTCCAAGATACGGAGTTGAATTGGTCTGAAGTGTGGAGTTGAACAAGAGCGAGAAAAACTTTATAGTCTTGCTGCTCCAAATGTAGAGATTTTTGTGAAGACTCCCAATGTACCCAAGCTATAAATGGCTTCTGCTTGATAAACCTGTACTGTAAAAATCCATTATTTTTTGGCCTCTGGGAGAAGATGTCCTTGGATTCCGAACCATGTGAGTGATAGGGTTATGAATTGGAAATGGGTGATGAACTGATTTGGAAGAATCTCTTCATACAGGAAAACTAACACTCGTGCAAACAGTGATTGTGTCAAACGGTGAAGCAAAGAAATGGTTCAGTTTTGTGAAGAAAGCCTAAGTAGCTTTAGATTAGGTTGGGCTAACCAAAGGAAGTGAGGCAGGATCAGCTGTGCTAAAGCAGCTGGCTGTACTTTCGACATCAGCAAAATAATTCCCAAAATTCTTTTGAGGAAGGCTCTGCTATTTACTATTACTGCAAATTGCTGGTTCGTGTTCGGAGTTGTTGGGCTGAAGGTTTTGCTTCCCTCGCTTCTGCAGTGGTTTGACCTCTGTCAGAAAACAGTTGTGGCTTCTAATGTGGCAGCTTATAAGATAATAGCGAATTTCTGAGGTATGCTTGTGATGTGTGACTGTGCTGTTGTAGCATGTCCAAAGCTGTGTATTGCTCAACTTCTGGTCTTGATAACTTTTTGCAACGAACCACATGGTTTGGGTAACCGTGTAAAATTTGAAGGAGCGCAGCTACGTTAAATAAAGAGCTGATAACTACCAGGTAATGACGCAACTGATAAGCGTTAACTAAGTCGGTGTGGATGACTGCAGTTAAAAAGCAGCAGGCTGTGAGTGTAGCGATGTTTTAAGTATAATTTGTCACTTAAGAGGGGTATGAAATCTGAGGAAGTTGGCATTGGAATTTAGAATGGAAAGAATGAGTTGGTTGATGATGTAGAGAACTATTTTCCACTTTACCTTTGACTTCTGTCCTTATCTTCTCCAGCAATAATATTCAGGGAAATGGTATCTTTTGTTTCTCTTGTTCCTGTGTGGGAATGGTAATTGTTCTTGCTTTTTACCTGTTCAGGAAATATTCTCATTCCTCCCCCCCTCCAACAAAACAGTGTATCGGTCATTGCCAATGTCATTTTTTGCTTTATTTTCTAACCTTGGCCTTCCTGAATCCTCCTGTGGTCCCAGTATAAGCCATCTGGCAAAACAAGGATTTTATTTTCTCCCCCTGCCCCCTCTTGCACTCTGGAATGAAGCAGATTTTATATCTGTGTTCAGCTACCCTGTGGAAAAGAAGAATGAGCATGTTTAAAACCTGCATCTAAGCTTTGACTCCTGGAACTGCCTCATCCAAACTTAGATTTTCCAGCTGGTAAGTCAATCTTATCCATGGAAATGTGCTTACTGTTCTCTTGGGAATTTGCTTTATACTCTTGCCTTCTCCCTTCCCCCTTCTCAAGCCAAATTTCTTTCCAGGAAGGGAAAAAAATCCATGGACTAGATTGAGCTTCAGCTGAATAGGGTGTCTCATTTCAGATATACTTTCTGCAGCTACTCAAATGACCAAAACATAAGTGACAGCTGAGTTGTCTGTTTGTCATGGGTCAAGGGCAGTCCAGCTCAGCAGTTTCCCTTTCCTCTTCCCTGAGTTTTGTTTGGAAGCAGTAGTGGTTTGCCATTTTATATAGTCATCCTCTTGTCATAAAGACCAGATGGAAATACATCAGTTGTTTCATGTATAAATATTCAGCCCAACAGCTGTGAGTTTATCAGGAGTCGCTGGGATCACAAGTTGGTGACCAAATTGTTTGTTTAGAGGGCCATGAGCATTACTCTAACTCGAAATAAAGCTGTCCCGTGAAAATGTTAGAAATAGCCCAAGACCCAATTAAAGAAGAAAGAATGAAGGCGAACCATTTAAATGCAAAATCCTTTTTTTCAGATGAAGTTACATTTTCTAGAGCGTTACTAGAAGTCCTCCTATGCTGATGAAAATGTTTCATCCACTGGTCCCGCATTCTACTGATGCTGTTTCTAAAGTAGCTAAAGGATTGCTCTGAATTCTAAGTCTCCTTTCCTTTTGTAGTTTTACTAGGTAAGAACATTTATCCAGAATATCACCCGCTGGTGTTTTGGCCAGTTGATAATCCTCAGTCTGTGCTTCAATATGTATTTCTGGCAAGAAGGCTGAGGTACCTGTGTGATTCTGGCTAGCAATGAATTGAGTGTAATGAGAGTTGTAATAAATCTGCTTGACACTGATTATTAAGGGGGTTAACTCGATTTTGCAGGTTGCAGAGGGTTCTTTGTGCAAATAAGGCCATTTATTCCAATAATATTGAGAAAGGGAGGGGTGGGGAAGCCTGCCAATGGCCATTGGCTATTTGGTTACAAAATGTCATGTGTTGCATGGGCTGCTGAGCATAATGTGAAACAAAGTGCCATAAAAAAAATGTTGAGTGCTAAGTCCATGACTGAAAAAACACTTTAATGGGAGAATGGGCATGGTCATTAACTTAAAATAGCTTCTCTGCAGAAAACTATTGTAAAGCGAGGTTGTAGTTCTTGACTAATGAAGACTGCCGTGTATAGGACTGAAATTGAATTAGAAAGGAAACAAAAATTTGCAGTAACTACAGACTGTTAAAAACTATAAACAAATGGAGAAATCAACCACGATTTAGTGAAACCACCTGTTTCTCAAACCGTGAGAGGAATTATGCCTGTTGCCCTGAAAAGCCTTCTCGTTCAAAGGGGTAGCTAAGACATTTTTCATGTATCTGGCTAATGCTTTTAGACAACAGAGCAATAAATGCACTTGACCACAGTGCTAGCTCCTAGTCTCTGCAGGGCTTCAAAAAATAACCCCTTGAAACAACCCACCAAAAAAACCGAAAAGAAAACCCCTAAACATTGTCTGGTTGAGCTGCTGCGTAGGTCTCACTTTTGCTTCCCAGTACATTGTGTTTCGGAAATGGTTTCCAGCTTGAAGAATTCACTAATGCAGTGCCTCTGCAACAGAAGCCCATGCAGCCACTCTGAAAGGAGTGACTGCAGCTCTGCAGGTTTGGGGAGTCTAGGGGGAGTTAGGGAGGCTGAAGCTGTCCTGGAGTCTTTTAACGAGGGTTTTGTGGCCTTTGAAGGGCACGCCTTCTTCAGTGGGAACCTCTTGTGTTTGAATCCGGGCTGTTGGCCTAGATGCTGACATCTGGGAGAATGGAGAGCATGCTTTACTTTGACATATTGGTGGTGTTTGTGGGGATAGATACACTTCTTAAAAAGCGTGGAACTTTGCTTCAGAATCATGAGGGACTTCAGTTTTCCCTGTTCTCTGACGTTCTATGAAACAACTTGTCTGGGATAGTTCATATTCTGATAAATGTTGGTGTTTTTTCAGCTGTATGTTGGCATGTGATCTCTTGCTTTGGTGACAGCAAGCTAGGAAGTCTTTGATCTGGAACCTCAAGTGAGTGGTCACTTTGCAGTTTAGTGTCAGGTTTACAGTTGGAGGATCTGGGAGTCATCAGTGTGTGCTTTCAAAAGCAGCAAGTACAGCAGTTGGCCTGGCTGTGTTTTGTGGGGTTTGAGCAGCCTGTTACACATACGGGGATAGCAAAATATCTTGAGCCTTGAATGATGACTTCTGTCAAGCAGGGATCAAGGGTCGTGGTGCTGTGCACTTTGACACATCCTGGGACACATTCATCAAAGATAAGAGGGGCTGACTGTCTTATTGGGGAAACAGAGCTGAATTAATTTCCCTTTTTATCAGTTTAGTTTCACTTTATTGTAGGCGCCTGTGGCTGTTGCACTGTTAGATTTTTAGTTCTCCCTGAACTCATATCCAGCCACATGCCCACATTAGCCCAGAGTATCTAACAGGACCGTGGCTGGTGATGGTATAACTTGGAGACTTCAGATAATAGCACTTTGGTCTTGGTGGGGGTCTTTTGATTTGTTTGTTTTTTATCCTTTTCCTATTGAAATCCTTGCCATGATTTTCATTTTCTTCTATTTTCATAGTGATTCCTGCTGTAGCATCTATGGGGGAAAAAAAAAGTTTGATTGGATGAAGAATCTTGGTTTATCTGTTTTGTAACTTTATTTCTAACTCAGTGTCTGACTAGCACTAATGATGTTGTGTAAGTTAACTCTGGGGAGCCAGCTGAGTATTCCATGACAAGTATGCCAGTTTCCGTGAAAAAAGGGATGCAGAGTAAACTTAAGGACAGAAGGAGGCTTTCCAGTAGACTTGAGAGGCACTGCAGCCACTTTCCATGGTTAGTACTGATTTGGGACAACGTTAGGTTATTATGCCTTATAGGCTGTGGACATCAAGCGTGTTTTTCTCTGGTTCTGAGGGGCAAGGAGATGATGTGTATTGTCGAGTCTCCTACATTGCTGTTTCCTCTTGTCTGCTCCTAAGCAGTGAACTTATCCTCTGGATCACTTGTGGATCCAATTTGGATATTGCAGCTGTGGATAGAAAACACCTTTTGGAGTTACTAAATGGTAGCTCAAAGCACAGAGCTTTACATGCTGCCTTGGAGTGTTGGGCTTTAGAAAAGGCAAACTTAGTGCATCAATAGTTTTCTGTTTTCATTCAGAAAAGGATCTGCAAGTGAAGCAATAGTTGCTGTTAGGTCTTTTCAGTAACTCGATGCTAAAAGCATTAGAGGGGTGTGCTCTCATGCTGAGTGACTGGGAATCCAAGCGTTGGATGCAGTGAGGTGGAGCTGCCAAAGGGAAGTCGTTCTGGGGACTTCCTTGGGTGAAGTGGTGTGAAGAGACATCTTGCTTACTTGTGCAGCCCCTCTGTGTGTTGCTGTCAAAAATCCTGCTACAACAATTTCATATTTGAATGTTCAGTCTGAGGCTTGGTGACCATACCTAAAATGTTGGTTAAAATTATTGGTAAGCTCCATATAATGAACCCTGAACCATTACCACCCATCAGTTGGCATCATGTGTCAGTTGATACTTACTTTACTTCTTGGAAAGTATGAAAACTAGCATATTTTTCTTTCACGTTCATTCTGGAGTTTAGCTCTGTAATGGTCTGTAATTTTACAAGCTATCTTTGGAAGAAGGGTGTTGCTAATGCTCTATATTTACGTAGTGGTCATCTGCTTTTAAATTCTTTATTGGTACACGTGGGACTAATACATCAGGTAGCACCACTTGAGTCCTGTCACAAGAGCCTGTTCTCAGCTGCCCAACTGGGGTGTACCTTTACCATCCAGGCTGCACCTTTTCAAGCCAAGTGTCTGTCTTGAGCTTAATTGTTTAAGGAGCTTCAGCCAAGCTGTTACAGGTGCTTTAGAGAAAAACGCTTGCTTTATTGCAGCCACTGGCACCTTAACTTTTTATACTTGAGAGCTGTGAAGCAGGGACCTAAAAGCAGTGTTGAGACAGGTGTGTTGTCTCTATGCTGAGGAAGCATTTCCAAGGAGAGAGTTTTCAGAAAAAAACTGTAAAAGAAGTGTCATTTTCTAGATTAGACTGACTTGGAAACTCCCTTTTTTTAAACTCTGAAGACTTGATCCATGCCCTAGCCTGTGAATAGTCTGTGTCAGCATCTGTGTGATGCCATATGAAGCAATTTGTTGAACTTACTTAATGTGTGTTGGCTTTGTTTTACAAACATATAATTACCTTTTGTACAGCATGTGCCAGTCAAACCCTCAGGATGGGAAATGCAGGGTACAAAGCTGTACAATGTAATTCAGTTCACTTGTTTGTGTTGCAACTGTTTAAGCAAGGGAATTTTAATATCCTCAGAAATGGCTTGCTTCATCATGTTGTAAGTTTCTCTGGAGAAATAGGAACTGAAGTTTTCAAGTAGAAAGTCTTTTGTGGAACAGCAGCCTCTCTATTTGTACAAGCAGCAGACTTTGCAGCTGCTAATCTCAGTAGTCAGATATGGAGAAGCAGCTTTGGTACCAATATGTTGTAATTTGTCTGAAGGAAGCATCTGTGAAAATACACCACTCAAATGACTTTAGCTGTAGTGAATTCAGATCTTGAAAGGTGAATTTTGCATTATTTTAAAAGCAAATGCCCCAGTCAAAATGTCTGCTTTCCCATGAGCTTTGAGGGAAAAACGATATAGAAATAAGGGAATATATAACTTTGATTTTTACCAGCTTTGGTAAAAATCCTTTTCTTTAATCCTTTTTTTATCCTTTTTTGTCTAATGTATTCTAAAATATAGAAGTTTGTATATTTACAGTTCTTTTAAGTACCCTTTGGATTTTTCACATCAAACTGGACTCTTGCTGTTCAGGGTTTCAGTAGAATAGGGCTACCAGCAAACAGTGTCGTTACACAGATGGCTGAGTTAATGAAATGTTTGTGGTGTGTTATTTTTTTTCCTTTTTTTTATGACTCATGATTGTACAGAAGGAGGGGAAGATAAAAGTTCAAAGAAATGTGTATAAAGGAAACAACTGCAAAAAATCTATTAACAATCTAAACATAGCCATAATCAGAGTAGTACTTGACTACTTTTAGTTTTGGTTTAGTGTCTAAAACGTTGGACGGGAATTCCTTTTTAATTAGCGCAGAGCCTGGCCTGTGCTCTGTCTAATGTTGTTTGCCTTTCCCGGGAAGTGAAAACTTGGAAGTGTTCTGGAAGGAAGGAGTGGTAGGAGCTCATAATAGGAAAAGGCAGTTATCCCTTGGATTGCCTGAATATTGTTAGCTTCAGTTTTAAAAATGAAGTTCTGGGTGTAATTCTGGTATGTAGCTACAATCTCTTTTATGGTCTTTAAGATTTCACTCTGTTCTTACAATACCATCCCATTCCACTGCCTGTTGTGGAAAAGCATCCTGTTTGTACAAGCCTGAGCACTGCCAGTAGATCTCTTGTGAAATCCTTATTTAGGCACAAGCATACTGAAGTCGTTGAGATAAGAAGAGTTCATAGTGGCATGGATTTCAGTTTCCACCTCACATACTCACATGTGTGACTAATTCTGAAATGGAGTCATTTGCACTGAGTCAGCAGTTCAGGATGGTGAATGTGCTCGAGCTATCTCAGTTTGGGCTGGATTGAGCATTAATTTGCTCTGCAGATATTGAGCCAAACCAATTGATTGTGGGAACCTTCAGCAGAAGGTGCCTGAAGTATGGACCAGGTCTCTCTGGGAGAGTGTGCTTTGAAATAGGAAATTACAAGAAAGATCTGTGAGATCCAACATGTGTTGGAAGCACAGGAGAGACTAAAATAGCATCAAAAACCCTCTCAGCCTCTGTAGCCAGAGTGCTCAGGGCAAGAGCAGGCGAGGGGGGGAACTGCAGTTCTTTGCACTGCAGTCTGGATTTTATTACTTGCAAAGTGAAATCACAAGGGGGAATGTCTGCTTCTGATGGACAGATATGTTGCAACTCATTCTGAAGATGCCTGTTCATAAATTTTTCAGCCTGCTAACAGCTTTGAAGATAGGGCTGTAACTCTGAGACTGTGATTCATCTGTCCAGCTCCTGCTTATTGGATGGTCTGTTGGTTTTGTCCCTCTTTCACAATTCTAGGCTGTTAAGTACCTATGCTGGTGCAGTTAATTATAAATTTTGAGTTTTAACACTTGCTGCTCTGTACTGTAACTGGCTAAGAGGCTACTGAAGCCCCTTTCCAATATTTCTGAGGTGCTGCAACAGCAGGTGCTTACACTTGGCCCTCATTTTTAGTAAACAATTAGAGAACGAGGATTAAAGTCCTTGTCTTCCCTCTGTTTCCTTTGAAATGATTCCGTTTCAGTGGCCCAAACTAAGGAACTCGAAGATATAAACATCCCCTGTGGTAATAACAAGAAAATTATCTTAGAAATGTTCTTATGTTTTGAGGATTTTAAAACTGCTTAATGCCACCTCCACCTTTTGATCCCCTAGGAAAAGAGGTCTTAGAATTGAGCTCTCAAGAGATTTTCACACGGCCGTCCCTCGAAAGTGCTGAGATCTATGTTTGAATCATTCTGTGGAAAAGTTATTTCATACTATAGTGATAGGGTCTTCAGGAGGAAAAAATTACAAAGCTGCCTGATAGTCTTTAAAAGGAATTGATGAGGTTTTCATCAATATAATAATCTAATAATAAGCATTCAAGCATTACAATTTTGATTGGAAAGTTTGTTTTGGCACAAGGACTGTTTTTGAGTTAATTGAAGAAGATATTGGAGTAGTAACAGAACCGTGAAAGAATTAGTTCTCAGGTGCTTTCAGATTGCTGCAATGTGGACTTGTCCTGCCTCTGCTCACATCCTGCTCCCTGGTAGCTGGACAGGAGGCTCTTATTCTGAAAATGAATGTGGCTGCTCTCTTAGACATCTGTTCAGAGATCTATCTGTGTCCTGTCTCTGCCTGTGAAAAAGGGGTCTTGTGCAGCCTTCGTTATCTCAAGACGGGGGAGAGATAATTCTTTTCTGACTCTTTCTAGCAAGAGCAAGTCTGGGTACTTGTTAAAGTACCATTTAGTGCATTTCAGACTAAAACCAGATCCAGGTGTCCATTATCTTTATGATACTGTCTTTAGCTTAATTAAAATGGTTTTACTGGGATGTTGTTTGGGGTTGTGTGGTAGGGCAAGGAATTTAAATCAAACAGAAATACAGAATGTCTCAAATCTACTTACCCACTCTTATCCCCACAGAAATGTAGTTGTTGCCAGTGAAGCAAGGGATGCAGTACCAGAACAGCTTTCCTGACAAACTGCTTTCATTTGAATTCCAGCTTCCATGGCTTTCTGTGTGTGCAGACTTGCTGAACGCACTGAGTGTGTTTCACACAGAGCCATTTTGCTAAAAAAGTTTGCAGATATCTTTTTGGCTAAGGGAACTTTTTCAGTGTTAAACATGATCACTAATTATTAGGTTTTGTATATGAGGCACGGAATATCAGATATTTCACTGTACGGATACATTATTCGAATATTTTACATGGTTTTTTTTGTGGGGTTTTTTTTGATGAAGCGCTTTGGTTCACAACTAAACTGAAATTTGAACTGCATGTAGAATTCCTCAGTGGGACAAAGTAGGAGGTAAATTGAAAACAAAGAAGCCTGTTTACAGGTTGTGATGACCCATTTAAGGCAGGCCCCTTGGACCATGACATGCGCAGGCATTATAGTTTGTCTTCAAGAAATTCCTTCCAGTGTTCCTGTTCAAACAATTGAAATGAAGTGGCACCAGACCAAGGACAGACAGTATGTGACTAAAGCACAATGTAATGAGAAGCAGACTTTTGGGATAAGCTGTAGCAGCTTGAATAGCTGATTCACAGATAACGCGTTGAGTATCTGAGGTCGTGGTTGGTCTTCTGGCAGTGCGGGATACTCCCAGTAGTATTCTTTGGAAAAAACCCCTCGGATTAATACAGGATGGCCTTGCCAGTGGGAATACTACGTGTGTAGTTCCCAAATTCCAGGGGGAAAAAAGTCTTAAATGTTCATCTTAAACTTCCTCTACAGCTCTTTCCTAGCTGTGTGCTTTGTCTCCCTTTGGAGATTCCTCTCTTGATGCTTTCATCTCACCTGTTTGACAACACTGAATTTTAGTTGTCAAAGGCTTTTCTTGCAGGTCAATCCAACACTTTAAGGGTTTGCGTGGGTTTGGTTTTTTCTCCCTTTCATCCTCTGTAAAAATAGTACTTCTGTGTCCAAGGTGTGCATGTTGTTACTTTGATTTACAATACAGCAAAGCCCTGGCTGTTTTTATGTATTGTATCCTGTGTTGCATTAGATAATAGCAGCTGAGTGGTCCCTTCATCTGCATTTCAATTACACTTTGTTTTCTCTTGTATTTTAATATATTTTAAAATCGTTGAGGATTGAATTGCAAAGCCAATTAAGCTTCTGGATGCAGAGTGTGCTTCATCATGCCAGTTTTCTTAGCTGTTCATCCTACCACTTGTCCAGTGTTAAAAATGTGAGTGTTTTCTCTCTCCTGACTCAACTATACTCAATTTCCTTGCTCTGTGAAAGATAATACGCATATTTTTAAATTTACGTATTAGTAAATGAAAATATTAGTGGTTCATTTGGCACTGTCTGAAATATTTGTGACTTTGTGAGTCACTTTTTAGATGCAGATCGTGGATGGTGTTGGCCAAGAAAGAGGTACACAGCGTGTTGGTGGAATAAGTGTCTCTGATGCATATGGTATTATTGTGAAAGTGTATAGTAAACATGCAGGTGATGCAAGAAACTGATTTCATAAGTTAACCTTTTGGGTAAGCATGGAACAATTATTAATACTTCCCTTTGTGAGAGCCCTGAGATGAGGATGGGCATTCTGTAGATCACAGGAAAATTATACCAGTTATGCTTAAAAAATTTTAAAAGTGCCTCTCCAGTGTGTTTTAGGACTTTCATGTTTGTGAAATGCTGGTACTAATACTGGTATTTATGGAAGGTATTTCTGAGTCCTCATCTAGAACACAAATTTTGGTCACCCCATAAAACTCATTGTTTCTGGATCTCTTTAGTCTTTTCCTGCAGGAGATCCCTTTTTGATTTCTTTTATCTTGCAAGAACATGCAGGACACCTGGCATTACTTGAGGGTTTTTTTGATGGATCCCTGAAGGATCTCTCAATGAGAGATCTATCTCTGAATGAGAGATGTCTGGCACGGAGTTCTCTAGTGATTATTGTAGGGATTTTCTCTTGGCTGCCAGTACTTGGCCTACACTTCATATGTCATCCTGTCATAACTGATAGTAATCCACAGTTTTGTAAATTAAATGAAGTACTTTTTTTGGATGTGTTTGCAGGAGAAGAAGGGAAGCTGGGAAGAGTAACTCCTGTAGTGTAATCAGGCTGCAAACACGATGTGTGTACCAATGCTGAAGCCAATGTGTGCTGTAGGCTGATGTGAGTTTATTTTACAACTGGAGGAGCGTGGGGGGCAGGGAATGCTGATTTGATACTTCTCCCTGGGCTTTATGCTGAGATTTTCGCAAGGGAGCTGCTGAGAGGCACAAGAACATTCCTGGTTCTTCTGTACCCTCACTGTGCTCATTATTAGTGAATCACTGCAGTCATCTGGACACTTCTGCGTGTTTTCCCACCAGCTTATTGATGCAACTTTTTGGCACGCTGAAAAGTGGCTCTGGCTAACTTCTCCTGTTTGCCATTAGCTTCGTGAAGAATATGAGATGAGGAATTGTAATATGTGTTTGATTTTCCTAAATTGATCTGCCTTTATCAGAATTGGTTAAGGGTTTGCCCTAATGTTCTAGACATGCAGCTACTCTGACACCTACAGAAATACATGAAACAAAAAGCTATAGTTGCACTTCTAATGCACTGAATTAATAAATCTGTGAGGCAACCAGAATGGATTGTGGAGAAGGCTTTTTTTCCTGAAGTACTGTCACCCCTGAGTGGAAAACTGGGTTCTCATAGTGAAATAAAGCTGAGGTGATTGGATGTACCTTCCCTCTCACTGGCAAAACCATCAATTCAGTGCAAAATGAGAACTGACGCGCGCCTCCAAACTTTTAATGAGGCATCTGAGCCAAGTGAAAAGATGGTCCAGCTGGTTAATAGCTCATCAAGAATTCAGTTCAGCCAACACTTCAATTCTCTAATAAGCTGTATGTAATAAACATAAGCCTTATTGAGAACTGCTATCAGAAAGCAAACTTAGCCATTTATCTTACATGGATCAAATAACAATTTTAAAATGAAAATAAATAGATGAGCTCTCTGTTCTTTTACTGATTATTTCTGTATAGCCCAGCACTTTGATTACTGTCCCTTAATGTTCAGCCTCTCAGGATGGATAAATTGAATAAGACTTTTAGCCATCTTTTTTTTTCCCCCCCGTGACTTCTACGTAAGGAAACACAAATGCTGCCTAGAGCAACCCTAGAATAGAAATGACTGAAGCCTAAACAGTTGCTTGCCATTCTTAGTCCAGATTCCTGAGGACCTGGAAGATTCCAGAGGAGGTCATGTCTAAGCTTTAGGTTTCATATCTACTGTTTAAAATTTTTTGCTTGCTGGTTTTGTGGAGAGCCAAGGAAAATATGTAATTGATTTGGTAAAGTATGAGTATGGTATTTAATTTATTCTGATTAGACGATGTGATTAGTCTTAGTCATTGTTTTCTTTGGAAGTGGCATTTGGTTCAGGTTTTCAGTTCAGCCTCCTTGCTTTGCCTGTGAATGTTGCTGCTGATGTGGGAGAGTGGGGAGAGGAGTAGCACAGATGTGTATTAATGTGTGTATTCACACATAACACAGCTCTGGAAAGCAAGCACCCAGGAGAGACTTAGTTTGTACAGATTATTAATGCTTCTTAAAATTTTAGAGGTAACCTAAAGATGTACACTGGCTGGATTTTTGGAAGCCTGCAGGCCAGCCGCACTCCTCTCTCCCTTGTGGAGCTGTGCAGGTTCTGTTCTGGTGTTGCCTTTTCCAGAGGGAGGGAGTGGCTGCTCCTGTCCCTAAGCCGTGTGCCTGCGCCTGTGTCTGTCTGGTGAGCGCTGGCCTGAGCCTTCCATCTAAAATTGCAAATGGTATCCAAGGGCAATATCCGAGCCGTGCAATATCCGAGCCGTGTGGTCACCTTCGGCATTGCTGAAAATAAAAATTCCCACACTGCTACTGTAGCAAAAGATAAACTTTGTTATTGGGACGCGTACTTTTGAGACTCTTGTGACCTTCTGTGAAGGAGAAACATTCTCCTCTGCTGTTACAGTGTTTTTCTGCTGTTGTGTTTGTGATGGAGATTGCGTTTGCAATGATGCCAGAACTTGGTGCAAGCGAGCAGAGACTTCAGTTCTGAAATCTTTTCTATTACCGGGAGACTCTCACCGAGGATGTCTCTTCAAGCATAGGTTAAAAGTCTATGACATTACTGCCACCAGGTGTCTTAGATGCTGCTACTGCTACTGCTGGCACAGGTGCTACTGCAAATGTAGAAGCAGGAAAGTGCGCACATCAGAGGAATAGAATTCTTGGTGGTGTTCTGCCTCCTTGCCCAGTGGTGGTGAGTCACAGCTTCATCAAAACTGAGACAATCACAGGATAAAATGGGGAGTGGTGCTGGAATCTTTTGGTCACAGACGTGGGCTGCAGTTCGCAGATACTTCCCCTTCAGTGTTAAGACAAAGATGTATTTCTTCTTTGCTGAAGCTTACTCAAGTAGAAGTTCTTTCAGGATACGTATAATTGACTTACTCAGACTAAATGGTGACTGATGAAGACTTCTGTCCTCCTTTTGTTTGATCATTTAGAGTTTCATTTCCCTTCTTTCCTTCCTCCTACCATCAGTTATCTGTCAGGTTATATATGATTTGTTTCTTTATTTCTAACATTGGAACGGCTTAAGTAAAGTTGTGTACATTTGCTGTGTCATTTAACTGCACAATCCTAAGAGAGAGGACAAGAAGCACTTGTATTTTTTGTGTGTTTAACAAATTAACTTCATCTTCCAATGAATTTTCTATTTAGTTACTATTGTAGTGCATTGAAATGAAAGCACAGAGGAGAATTATCAAATCAATTACCCATTTTCCTTTGCCCTCCACATAACCAGTGGTGAAAAATTTTGAAGGCAGGTGCTTTTCACCAGGAAACTGACAAGTGATGGGAATAATCTCTCAGTGTTTCACTTAGGTTGACTACTTGTGTACTTTCCTGAAACTTAAAGCATTTTTAATACCTTGTGTAAGAGGAAACCTACATCGAATATTTACCCTTAATCAGGAACCTTAAAACGTGTAACTGTTTCAAGCCTATTCTTTTCTGTTGTCTTAGATATGTATTTTATACTTCAGTGTTATCTTTCTTAAGGTTATCTGCATACCCCATGAAGATTGTCTGTAGCTTATATGAAATAGATTCTTGTGGAGACTTGCCAAGGAGCAGTGTGAAATCGTTCTTTCACTAAGTAAGCATTAACTTGCCCCTGCATCGCGTTTTTCTACCTGTCGGGAAGCTTTGTCTTCCATCTTTAAGCTAAGATGAGGAGGAAGGTGGCTGAAAAGTTCTGGGCCTCTCCCTAAGAGAAGAACATTGAGGTGCTGGAGCATGTCAAAAGAAGAGCACCAAAGCTGGCAGTGGGTCCAGAGCACAGGCCCTTATGAGGAGTGGCTGAGGGAGCTGGTGGTTTTTAGCCTGGATATGTGCTTTTGGAACAGCAGCAGTTCAGCTCTATTTAATCATTTTTTTTTTGTGTTCAGTGGTTTGTAGAAAGTAGAGTGGTGGAAGGATCTGTGCAGATCTTTGATCAATTTTTGTGTCTGTTGCTGTACAGGGATGCATTTTTGAACAGTCTCTTTCCCCTCCCTTTTATCTCTCTACCTAGACTTTAACGCTGGAAAGTATTAAGTGGTTTATGTGTTGACACAGAAGAGTAGATGCGGTTCTTGTGCACTGAGACTTCCATTTCTAGGCACCAACTGTATAATGCTGGATGATTTTTAAGCTCAGTGGACTCTTTGTTGATATTTTGTTAATCTAGCTCAGTGGTTACTGTGCTCTTTTTTCCTCTTAACTGCTAGATTTTTTCAGGATGAGAACACTGCAGCCCACAAAGCCTCAGTTCCATTAACAGTGCCGAATATCAGAGCGCAGTCTTGCTAGCTTCTCCTCTGATGACCCCTCATTAACCTTGCTTAAAGGCTTGCAAAGCCTTTCTCATATGCTGCAGAAATGCACACAGAAGAACATTTGTCTGTTCTGTATGCTACTTCTTCCTCCAAATAATAGGCTGGGAGCTGCAGTATCTTCACTCAAATTTTCAGACATTTGAACGCCTGATAAAATGCTGCTCAGTGTAACCTCAGCACAGATAGATAATTTACCTTGGTTGTGATTCAGACTATCTATAATTCAACAGCACTTTGAAGTCTCTCATGGCTGTACATTTACAGATCACATCACTTGAAGACAGTTCATTTCTACTAATTTTTCTAGTGCATGTCTAGATGAAAAACTACATACTGTTTCTGTAGTCTAGTTAACACCCTTGCAAAACAGCAACCCACTAACTGTCCCTGCAATGTAGCAGTGTATGATTTCTGGATCTGGCGTTAGGATATGCAGAAAGCTAGGAAAACTTGGCTGTAGTATACGAATTGTCCAGTCTTTCTCTGTTTCCTCTTTACTGCTTATCTTCCTAATATTGGGGAAAATGGAATAACTCTAAATTGTGCAGCAGCTCATCCACTGACTTTTTTTTTTTTTTAAATAAAAGCAAAACCCAAACAGTTTGAAGTTGACCTGTATCGCTTACGAGTCTACTTATCTGTAGATGGAGATCAGGGGAAGTTTTCTGAGTCTGGTTTGTTCTGCTGTGCATGAAGGTAACCTGGCACTTCAGCGATGTAAATTGTACTTGATGTTAAGAAAGTGAAAATCACCTTGGAGGATGTTATAGCAGGAGTTGGCAGGTGTGGTTCCTTCCATGCAGAGTATTTCCCTCGGCAGTCATTGCTTGGTGTGCTGCAGTATGTGTCTGAGGGTGAAGTGCACCGTGCCACCTCTGCAAAGCTGTGTCTGTTCAGTGCCAGCTGAACTGTCCCAGGCTTTAGCTCAGGCCTTTGGTGTCAGTCAGTAAAAACGGTGGGACCCTTGGCTGAGCTCGGGCTGGCTGCAGAGCAGACTCAAACAGATCAAACTCAGATCCGAGCAGAGTGCGGTGCCTTGCCGAGGAGGCTCCCCCGTTACCTCTCGTGTCCAGGCTGGGCTCTGTGACCGCTCTGGGTAGTGGGATGTGTTCTGCAGATGTGATTTCTTGTCATGATGTTAACAGCACAGAGCTCGGAAGGACTGTGGAAAGATAGAAGGGAAAACAGATGAGAAATTCCTCAGTAGGCTCAGTGACTATGTGAGTATCCTAGCTGAAATTTAAGATTAATTTAGGTGCCAGAAATGTATTTTCTTTCCTCATTAAGGGTACTGAGTAGATAGTAAGTCTGGGCTGAAACAAGTCACCAGAGGAATATAGGCATTTTTTGCTGATGAGCTTTATTTTCTGTGGCTTGGTACAATAGCTAATCTTAGGGGGGGAAGGGAGTTGTTTTGTTTTGGGTTGGTTTGTTTTTCATTTGTATGAGGCATGTAGGTACAGGGGTAGAAAGAGGGCAGTAACAATGCTGCGTGTAATTCAACGCTCCTGTGCATTAAGGAAATTAGTGGAAGAGTAAACCTCTACGTGGTTTGTCATGAGTACCCAAGATCCCTGTTCCACACTGAAAAATGTAAACACCTCTGATAGCTCTTTCCTGACCAAAACAAATCAGATGGGAAGGACCTGGATAAATGGAAACAGCCAAGAAAAAGCTTATTGAATCGCTCCGAGCCGAACAATCGTTTCATTTGCTGCTTGTCTCCTTTCAGGCCCCTGGCACTGCAGAACCGCGAGTCACGTGCTGGGAAGCCTTGCTGTTTGTCCTGGCTTGTCAAAACAATTTAATGTAGGTGGAAAGGAATGAATGAAATGAACGGAGTAGGCTCGATGCATCTGTTTCAGTTTGTTCGAAGGGCAGCCCAGTGATTGGGATGTGACACTTAGGTCCTCCAGGGAAGCTATCGGTTTAGGAAGAACAATGCTGTCCATTTTATAAGATAGTTAAATCCATTTTAGGAAGCAAGCTCTCCTACAGTTTGACAGCTTTGTATATTTTTAAAAATATTTGGGCTATATCTGCTCAGCATGTGCTAACTGAGCCACTACAAGAATGTGATTTGCTAACTTCTAGATTTAGGACTTTGTCTTGCCTGCCTAAGGTTGCTTCATTACGGTAAAAAAAGACCAGGAGAGGAGAGGGTGTGTCCATTTTTAAATTTTATTAGTGGGAATTCCAAAATGATTTGGTCTTTGAAGGATAGGATATCGAGCTGTATATTATTAACTGTTCTTAAAGTACCGGCTTCTTTATGAAATTGTTCAAGTTTCCTGGGCTTATGGAAAACTACTTGTGTGTCTTTCTACTTTGTTTAGTTTCTGGCTGTTTGATTTAAAAATAACATTTTAAAAAATCAACAAAACCATTAAAATTGTCTAACTAATCTTGTACTTGGTGAAACTGGAATGTTAGTCTGTGAAACCTATATTTTTGCTTTCAAATGAAAACAGCAAGTACATGTGGAAATGATCCATCTATGTACCTATTTAGACTGTGAGTTATAGGAAAAAGGCTGCAGGGGATAAATCTGCTTATCTGATTCACACGTAGGATAATTTAATCAAAAGGAGGGGCATATTTTGTATGACAAGCCACAGACTTCCTTTCATCTTTATAAGTGGAGATAGAGTTGAGGGTCTTGCAGTTCTGCAGACTCCTGCTCAGAGGCCACAGTGGGTTCTGAGTACTGCCCCCGGGAGCTGCCTTGTTGGGAAGACACATCTGGGCTTTTGAGTCTTTTGGAGTATGCAGTTATAACTGAAGATGGTGAAAACTGCTCCCTTCCCACAGTCTTGCAAAACACTCTCTTAAATTCTCACTGAGTGATGATGGCTTCTGTCTCTGCTACGGCTACGCTGTACAGCCATTTTGTGGATTCCATGTGATGCCAAAATACTCTCGTTCCCCTGCTTTTCCTGAACTATTTATACCTAACATGGCTGGTAACATCAGATCTCCGTCTCCCAAATTACATACAGTGCTCTATTTTACTTGCTTATTTCAATATTTTAGTAGCTGCAGCTGCTTAAGTTGCATTTTTGTACAAGAACGAGCATGAGGTGAAGTTGTCACTTTTGCCCATATTAACAGCTCAAAGGATGCCAAAATGTATTTGGGATGGGCTCTATTCTAGTCTGTCTCTATGCAGCCTGGGAGATCTTGCTGTCTAATATTTGTAATTACTCAGGTTTTGAAAGTGGAAGTGTCATTTTAAGTTGTATGTTGGCCTGCAGCCAACTATTTGCGAGTTGCATTAGAATGTAATTTGTACAGCTATAACCAGTCATTGTTATACAGATTTTGTTGGTATAATTGTGCAGGAGATCCAGTATTTTCCTGAATGTTAGGGTTGTGGGTTCTTTTAAAGTATATTGACAGTCTTCTGTAACCTGGCATTGGTATTCCTCTAGGAGAAGAATATAAAAACCTGTTTCGGGTGAGGGTGTGGGTTGTGTGTCCAAGGAAATGAGGCTAGTAAAAGGTAGTATGCATTGCTGGCCTCAGGAAACAAGTGGCCTCTCTGTCTTTTTCTTCCAGCTCTGTTTAATGTTCCCGTTTGCTGCTGCAGTTATGTACTGAAGGGTGCAGAGTTTCCTTGGTTGCAAAAACATAGCCGTGTTCCTGGGTGAAAGTTTTTGGCCTGCATTTTGTCCAGACGTGTCCCAGATCACCGGGGCACTGTGACTTTCAAAGCAGCGTTGTTTTACTTAGTCTATTGCATGGTCTTGGTGGGTTTTTAATGCCAGCACTGAAGTGTTGAGTGTCTGTGCCGAACATCACAGCTGTGTTTGCAGGAACATGATGCTGCCATGGATGTGACCAGAGAGAGAAATGAGTCCAAATGTGGGTGCCTCTTAGGAGTCTGTTCATTGATAAGGGTGATTAGCGCTTGTTAGTTTCTATTTGGGTCAGCAGTACAGGGGCAGGGAAAACCGAATAAAGCCCTTAAGGGAGATTAGGTTACGTGGATTAAAATGAGAATGAAATGAAATACACTTGACTCGATGCTAAGTGTAGGTCTAAAACTGGTTAGTAGTGTTTGTGGGAGATAACTCGTTAGTGTGCACAAAATAAAGGAAATGTAATCCAAACGTGTATCTAAAATCTTGGGTTTGGACAAAAATGAATGCGGGTGTTCATATGGACTGTTTAAAAGTGGTGGGAAAGTAATTGTTGCAGCCTTTTTTGTATAATGACCATATATAATAGCTGAATTTACAGCTAAATACAGTGGTTTTAAGAAGTGAGTTATATGGGTCAAGTGCAGAGGCTGAGAGAGCTGCTTTATTTTCCTGTAAGAAAGGTGATATTGTGATTGTGTTGTTTGAAGCACTGTCGCTTAGAAGCGTGTGTGTATGGTCAGCTGTACCTCTTGCAGCTCGCTGCTCTTCTGTCTCACAGCAGTTGGCAGCAGCCAGGGTCGAGGTTTGGAACAGAACTTGTGCTGCCCTGTTCATTATAATGAAAGCTATTAGATGGGTGAGACAGCTCACATGGGAGTACTAATTACGTATTAAAACCCCTGCAGCACCTAAGCAGACATGAATGCTTAGCTGTTGGTGGAGTGTTTCTGCAAATGTTATATCCAAACTTGTGCAAGTGTGCTTATGAAAGAAAGGGAAGAGGTGGTAGTGCTGATTTCTGCAGTGAAGTAGTTGTAGGATTGAATGCTTTTGATGTCTGTAGATTAAATTAGTCATACTCAAGGATTTTGCATTTTCCTAAGAATTGTAAAAGTGAGTGACATTCATAGACACCAATAGGAAACTGATCTCTAAGGTGATTTCAAACCTGTTTTCAGACTTCCACCCAGGGAAATTGTACACTTCTGAAAACTGGAGCTTCATCTGAGAAAGAAGTTTGTCCATGCCTGAAGATACTCTGTGAACCTTTTAGAAAAAGTTGGTGATCTAAGTGAGTGTAGGATGGTTTAGATATTACATGGCTGAATTGTATTGAGAAAACACATGACCTGTAAATAAAGGAAGAGGAATTACTGTCTGGAGGACAACGGGAGTATAAGTAAATCCTGCTTGTTTTTACTGCCTCCTTTTAGTGGAAAAGACAATATGAAATCAAGTGACTCAAAATTATTACTCAGATCTGACAAATAGGTCTTTGGTTATTGCTGAATAACTGTTAGAATCCATAATTCTGAAATTCTTGGCTGTAAGTATATGCTGAAGTATTGTATGTTTTTTTAATGCAAACTGCATATGGACCCAATTTGTGTCGGTCAGTCGGTCAGACTGGTGTGAGCAGTGCACTGGTGATGCCTTGGTGAGCTGAGAGCACTGCGTGGCACAAGGAGACTCTTCTCTTTGAGATGAGCTGCCTGTTGTGGTCATGGCTGCTCGGAGTCTGGGTGGTGTCTGATAGCCAGCTGTTGGTAGGTAATACAGCAGTATTGTCCAGGAATGCTTTTTTGGGTTCTGTCTCTGGCCCAAGGATTGCTTTCTGCCTCTAGTGGGAGTTATGTTTTTGTTGATGTGAGGTTTCAGGAAACTTGCTCAGTCGTGAGGTTCTGCTTCTAATCAAAGAAAATCCACTTCATTCACTTGATGGTCTTACAGCTACAAGAACATACTGTGTGTTAACTGAGGTTGGATGCTTAACCCCCTCTATGGGTGGCTAATCCCATCTGTTACCAGGGGTCTGGATAGACATCTAGGAATGATGAAAGATTGTTATGTACAACATGAGAGGGAGATGCTTTAAATGATCTGATTTCATTCTCAAACACTGAAGTGCTCAAGACATTACGTCCCCTTTCCACCCCAAGTCAGGCAACAGCTAAATTTATTAAGAGTAAAGAGGAGGAAGCAGAAAGAGGAGTTAATCTACAGACTTGCAGTTCTTAACCCTGAGAGCAATAGAATTATAAAGAACAACATGTTATAAAAAGACCGTAATGGAATGTGTTCAAAACAGAATATTTAAAGGTAATTGCAAGTCAAATGGCATTTAAGTAAGACACCTGATTCCTGTGTGCACCTAACTGTTTTCAAGTTGCTGCCTCTCAATAAGAAAACAAAGCAAAACTTTCTGATGTGCCTTTTCTTTTTCATTAGGATCGGAAGCTGTCCAAGTCAGAGCGACAAAGATTTAAAGAGGAAGCTGGGATGCTGAAAGGGCTTCAGCATCCCAACATTGTCAGGTTCTATGATTCCTGGGAGTCTACAGTCAAAGGAAAAAAGTGCATTGTTCTTGTGACGGAACTCATGACGTCTGGAACATTAAAAACGTAAGTAAATTGAGACACGTCAAAGCATTTCAGTTTCATTAGCGCAACATCAGAGCACCAGAAACAGATGATATGTGGAATAGATGAGAACAGAGCCCTTTTGCTGCGGGATAACCCACTGTAGGAACATTCTTGTTTAAGAGGAGCATTACTAGCGTTGCAAGGTGTGGTGGAACATCTTTTAAGTTAGCAAGCTTGTCACTTCTTACTTCTGATGTCCTGGTAAGCACGGGCAGCAAGACTTTTGGTTTTAAAGAGCTCAGGAAGGCAATACTCAATTTTTACTTCTCAGAATTCCTTTTTTTTTCCTCCAGCTGCTTTCCACTTAGGATGAGCTACTTTGTCAAGTTCAAAGCACAAATTAATTCCCCACTTTCGGGAGGTTTTGGGTGTTACCACGATACAAATAACATACAAAAAAAAAAAATTCACCACCTCTTGGTTTATCTGAAGCTTGCTGAAGTAGCACCTACCAAAGCTCCCGCGGCTCGGACCTGTGCGGCAGCCGAGCGCACCTCGGGGTGTGTCCCGAGCCCGAAGCGGAGCGCAGGAGCTGCAGCGAGGGCCTCTAGCGGTGTGCGGGGCCGCCGGGGGCTCCCCGCGCTGC